>MPDP01000277.1:0-462145 GCA_030869315.1 Colletotrichum cuscutae
CCCTTTTGGGCCCCCCCCCCCCCCCCTTTTGGGCCCCCCCAAAATCCCGCCCAGCCACCGCATTAAAATTCTACCCTTAATATATAAACTACTATAATAATTACAAAAATCGTCCAAATGTATTTTTGTTAGTACAATTATTAATTAATATATAATAGTCTTTTATATTAAGAATGAGCTCTAACGGGCTCTTAATATTATTAAGAACGGTCTTTTTATTAAGGGGGCCTCGATTAAGTTCAGAATTCCTAAGGTAATATTTTAGAACTAAAAGAGAGGTTACTAAACGAGAGCGAGGGTATTTATAGAGCTTTAGAAGCTTTTTTTATAATAAGAAGATTAATTAATATAATAAGTTCGAATTTAGTTTTACTTAAGTATTATATTAACTTATAAATAAGTTAAAGAATTTGCTAAGTAAGTTCTAAGATCTTAGGGGGATAATAAACTACTAAATAAGAAATAGATTAACGCTTTTATTAAAAAGAATTTATTAATACGGGTTTAGAAAAGTCGTTTAATTAATTCGTAACGTATTAATAGAGCTATTACTAATATAATTAAATTATAGTTTAGATTACTTAATATACTAGAGATTAGGGATATTTAATAAGCTAATAAGTATAATATAAATAAGACTAGTATTATAAAGGGTGAGGGAGCTAATAAGCTAGTTTTAAATATAATAGAGGCTATAGTAATATAAAAAAAAGAGCCTAGTTTACGTACTTAAGTATTAATTATCGAGTATATCTCTACTAATAATAGAGCTATTAAACTACTAGTTATAGGTAAAGGAAAGTGGGTTTAATAACAATAGTTTCTATTTAAACTTAACTTATATACTAGTTAGGAGTTTTAAATAATAAATAATAGCTAAACGACCGATAATACTACCCTTTACTAATTAAAAATAGTATTCTTATTATAGACTAAGACTCCCCCTATTAAGGAGCTTAGTAAGCTAAACTAGCCTCGACTATTAATACTAAATAAGTATAAGAATTATATAATAATAGAATTTATATAGGAAGACTATAAAAATAACGTCTACTTATTATTTTTATTAATACATACTTCCTATATCCTCTAGCTATAGATATAGATATCTTTAGACTTATTAAGTCCTGTTATAAAAAGGAGCTTAGTTAAGAAGATATAGTAAATAATTTTATTATTGTTAGAAAGTAGTACTTCTTAGGCTACTATTAAAAAGCTCGTTTAGCTAGTTTAACGTCGTTAAATATACGAAGTAGGTAGAAAGTAACTAGATTATAACTACTTAATATATCTAAACTACTTACTAACCTAATAGTCCTACTTACTTAAGTTATACTATTTAAAAAGGGTATAGATACTAAGTAGACGATTAAAAAGGCTAGAGAAGTACTTAATTAAGTATTAGTAATATTTATTATTAACTAGTTAACTCTTAAGAGGGCTAGAGAGCTTAGGAGGACTTTAATAACCGTATAGTTAGTCCTAATCGACTCGTAGGGGTCGAATTACTTAGGGAGAATAATAACTATATTATTATAGCGGTAGAAGATAGTTAATTAATTAAGTATAGTTAGTGGCGATGTTTTGATGCCATGTTTGTTGGGGGGCCCAAAAGGGGGGGGGTGGGGGGGGGGGGGGGCATAAGTGGGTGCTTTGACTTATAGAGTTGTAAAGTATTGCCGTGAATGAGTGAGTCCTGTATTGTATATGTCGCCCTTATTATTTCACCTTGCTCTGATCCTTTGCGGGCACAGACCGAAAGCCAGTACTGTTTCCTGGTTCGTGAAATTTATTTGGGTCGCGAGAAGCAAGTTTAGCCATCCCGAGCATCCCGCTGGACCGGCACTGGGTTTACAGCATCCACACTACCTTGCTTTCATGGGCGAGTCAAAATCCCAATGTAGCCTTGTTTGCAAACAATCACGCTGGAATGATTATGCAAAGGACGCTGTATACTCTGGACGGAAAAGATGAACAGCCTTGTTTGCCTCGTCGTGCAAGCTGGTGCAAGCATTATGCATTCGTCTGAGTTCTTCGGATTGTGCGTATGTTCCTGGATTCTTGGCAAGTGTATCTAGCAGATCTAGAAAAGGCTCAAGGAGATGGAGGTCTGAGAGTGCGCTCGGCGATGTCGGGTTGTGCGCCAGATTGTAGAGCATACTGCTGGCTGCAGCGAAGAAAGAGTGAAGAAGCATCCTATAATAGGTCAGAGAAACGATGCACAACGGATGTGGATACCAAGAGGTCATTTACCAGATGCAGGAGCAGTCTCCGTGAGGGATGGCTTCAATGAGACGGATCGCTTGGCGTGACTCGGCGAGGCACAGACTGCTCGGGAGTAATGATGTTCCAGACCAACCGATTTCTTGATCGGGGGGAGATCGCGTCGTCGGGGATAAGTGGCGGTCAATCATTGTCAGACAATGGATATATGTGAGTCGCAAAACCACCTTATGGATCATCTCCCCTGCGATTTGGGTTTCTGACGAGATCAGGGAGTTCTCAAGGGGTTCCAGCTGCGCACTGGACTTCCAATAGGACAACACAGAACTTAAATCTTGTGCTGCAATTGCCCTTTGTGCCTCCGATTCTCGTCCGGCTCGGATTGAGTACAGTTGTTTATACACCTGACCCTGAATAATCGCAAGTCCTATGCGGTGGTTGAAGAGCTCCACGTTACATGTCTCAAGCTTGATATTTGAGGGCAGTCGGGCATCCATGTCATCATCATCTTGGCTGAAGGGTCGACAGGTCCGTAGACTGATGTCTTTGTCAAGAACGTATACTTTCCAAAACACCCGTCTCCGTATTTCGGCTTGTTTTTCCGTGAGGGTTGGGTCGGAAGCCTCTCTGTGCAGATTCATAGCCTGTGCCAGTCGAAGGGCGGCGGCCACGAGCATCGACGCCAGCTCCGGATTCGGGGTCCCCTGGAGAATACAAGCCATACCCGCTAGAGCTTGAACAGCAGAGATGCTAGCGACGTTCAATTTGGAGACGACGCCTAGGGCATTTTTCGTGTAAACATCAGCTAGATTGTTCTCATGCGTTGGGTCTAGTGTGCGCAGGCCACGGAGGCGATGAGCTATCGACAACACTACATTGAGACACGCCCACCAACTGGCATCTTCGGGGTTAGAGGTCGAGTACTTGAGGTGGAACTCTCTCAAGAAGTCATCTTCGTTGAAAAGCGGAAGAAACCTGTTATAGTTGTTGAAGGTCTCCTTGACCAGCTCCAAGGCGACTGCCTTTATGGGAAGCTGCCCGCGCCCTTGTAGGGAGACTGGTCGTGACCCTGAGGAAAGATAAGGCCATGGGCTGCTAGCTATAGGGTCAATCACAAAACCACGGACCGCTGAAAAATCGAGTTGGTCGTGGTCGTGTGCGGACAATGTAACGTCGAGATCGACTCCTGGACTACCCGTATGTTCTGGTGGCTGAACATGTGATTCATCCATCGGGGTCCATGAATTACTTTCTTTTGTGAATGTGATCAGTGCCGCTATTTTGGGTGATACTGCGGGATTCGTTGTCTCTTCGCGCAAATTTTTGCCTGACACAGTAGACTTTTCTCCTCGAAAATTCATGTTCTCTAGCGCTGAGAGCCTTTCTTCAAGCTGTGCGATGTATTTGAAGCTGGGCAACGTTTAATAGATACAACCTCCATGGAGTAGAGTAACAGACTAACCCAGCTGGTCTGCGAGGCTTCCTCGTCATTGCAATCTGCGTAAAGTGGCACCTTGTGTGGTATTTGGTGCACTGAGCGCACCCTTGAGTGGTAGGTTCACAACGGATCTTCTTCTTGCGGCACATGTCACAAGCCTTATATTGTAATGTTAAGAGAGAGGATATGATGTTGATTCCTCGGGTAAACTCACGCGAACAGTGGCTCGCTGGCCCCCTCGCCCATGAGTTGGCTGGACCTGAGAACCCATTTATGAATCCATGACCTGGTGTGCAATTGCCGTTTTCAATAGAGAGGCTGCGAGAAGAATTCTCGAAAGGCTTAGGTCTTAGCGCTTTACTTTTCAAAGGCAACTTCGAGAAACCCGGTGGAGCAGAACGTCCTAAGGTAAGAGGGGAAAATGTCATCACGTTCGATGTCATGACCAAACACCAGATTGATTATAAATCAAACTTTTTGAGAATTATTAGGCTTGGGCACAGCAAGATGAGCCGCTTATTAAGCCTGTACAACGGATTACTGGGCATTTATGCAGGGTTATCAGCCTAACGCGAACACCCCAAATATAATGAGGTACAGACTGCCAATCACGTCCACACCTCACATTGGTCGAACCATCCAAGTTGGGAACTGGGCTGCTAATCACATTCGAGCGATGGATGTTTCGGATGCTTCTATGAATTGCGGGACAGCCGCTTAACGCCAATGGCCTCGTGTCGCCTTGGACTAACTTCATGGCACACGCACATTCTTGTTGATCAATCTGCTTCGATACCACCCGATGTGCCGTCGGCCCAATATCGTTTGCTCTACCATGTCCAAGATCTAAGACAGGGAGATCAGAAAGGCACCCAAGCATTTGGTGACAGCGCTCAACAGCTCCTTGAACCCTCCGAGACGCTAATTTAAAATTGAAGAACTGTCGGCCACACAAAACGGCTATGATGAAAAGCTTCTCTGTGATAGTTCCGAGGTGGGAATATACTTTTACGAATTGTCGCTCTACAAACATTGAAGGAGAAGTCTCTGAGCTTTCCGCCCTTTTGGGCTGAACCTGATGATCAAATAGCAACCGTGGGTCTTCGACTCGATGTGTGACCCAGGTAGAGGCATATAGTAACTCTTGTCGATTTCTTATCTAAGCTTAAAAGCTAGGTTGTTCAAGCTTGTTCTATAAACCTCGCATGCATCTAGATTAGTAGTGGGCACTTGTCGGCTCGTGTGATTGCTCCAAGCTTTCCGCCCAAGTTTCTCGCCCAAGTTTCTGCTGACCAAAGTAAAAGGCGACTAGTGCGTCGTCATAAAAATTAATAAGTTCGCTTCGCCTCTCGTCGTTCCTATGCTCACGATGGAGGATCTCTTCGATAGCTAAACGTGTAAAACAGGGTCAGGCCTTCCAAGGGCAGAAACGAAAGGAGGCAACGGAAGCACTGGGGCGACTGATCCAGGCTATAACCCCAGTTTCAGCACGGGAGTTCCGCACAATGGAGCAGAGACGGACCATACAGGCCTACTTTCCGATTGGATGATTCCTGGTATAACACATGAACCTCGAAATGATGAGAATAGCCACCTTTCCTTTCGCCAAGCCCATTTGTGGGTTCTTTAGACGAATTTATGGATTCTTGCACTGAGTTTCTTACTTTGCCCGAACTATCTACAGATTGGACAGATAACTTGGATGGCTTTGCACCAACACCCAGTCTTTCTTGCGAGCCTTCTGATCCCGACCCAGAAGTGCTTAACAAAAGATTAACATCACTTACAGGAGAAGCAGCATAGTCGTGGAACATCCAATTCGTTCTTCATACGGACAGGTCTGCCGGTGGCGGCATCAGCGGGACAAATGAGCATAAGGTAGATAATGTCCAATCGCAAACAGACAACGAGGAGGATGAATTCATTGTGGGACACTCTCTTGAGCCAGTCTCCTTTCCTGGGAAATCTCAAACCCCGCACTCGCTGCCCGCGGTGCCCGAGGGTGTGGATGTCACTATGCAGCAGCGAAAGATGCCATCAGCACTTGTTCTGAAAGAAAAACAGACGTGGATTAATTCATCATTCAGGATGTTCCCACGCAGTTTTCAGGTACATTAGTCATCGAGCCACTGTAGCAAAAACATTTTTCTTCCCCCCCCAGGCTAAGTATGCATAGTTCGTGGATATGTATAACGGCCTCTAGTTGTGTATTCACTTGGCAACGCCGTTAGAATATTCTCTGGCTTCTTATCAAGGTACCCTGACGAACATACTTACTTTTGAGTGGGACACAGCCCCCCGCCCCAGCAGTAGCCGATTGTCGAGCCCGATGCATTTGCTAATACCAGATGACGCGGTGGTTAACCGGGTTCAACTCTCAAACCGTGGTATTTTAGTTCTAAATCCGTTCAAGTTATGTTACGTATAATACTATGCATGACCTCGTTTCCACTTCCAAGTACATCGCGCTATTGTATACGTAGGGCACTCGGGCGGCCAGGTGGATATACTCCTAGACAAGATGCATTAGCATGCGGCGCAGAGGCTCTTCATAGCGTTACATCGCTCCTGACGGATATGCACCAAGGACCGTGCCGACGATGATTTTGCCATCGTTCATCCGCAGAAAGCCGATCAATGCAGTCAGCCTCGGCAACCCTAATTGGAGACGACTATGCATGATGGGTATCAGAGCCTAGTGCTATATAGGGAAAGAGAGAGGACTATAATGGCTTTGAATTCAATTAGCCTAAATGATTTGAGGAAAGCGTGGGCTTCTCTCCACTGAGAGGGTTTTTTGAGTGCATGAATCCGAGACGTACGCCGCAATACGATCCTGCGCCAAGGGCCGCGCCCACGATAGCTCAACGTTTGTCTTTCTCTGCCAAGAGACGATGAACGCAATCAGCCTTAGTAACCCGGGCAGAGGAACCCATTGCAACATCGTGCCTATGGTATTGTAACATTGTTTACAGTATTGCAACATTGTGCCTCATCCTACGCGTTCAAAGAAGGCTGGTACACACATCTACTCTCGCTTTCAACCCCTGAAGCCTCGGAAACAATGAATTACACGAGGATCTAACAAAGTAGAGTAGTGGGAGACTAGACTGAATGGGAAGACGAGACGCGGTGACGAGATGTTAAGAACTCTGTGATAAAAGTTTTCCTGAAATGTATAAAAGGCTCGATCCTATCTCTCTCTGGAAGCTTTTGAACCCATTCCCATTCACCTCAATATCTTTAGCCTCCCAGCAAAGAAACCAGTCTTCCATCAAGCAACCTGCACAGTTTCACTCTGGAGATCGTTTCTCCGTCTCTACCAAGCAAAATGAAGTTCTTCGCCGCCATCAGCCTCGTCTCGGGCCTCTTCGCTACCGCCGCCTCGGCCATTGACCTGCACCTCGAGTTTGCGGGCGGTTGCAGCACCAGCGGCGGCGGGTACATCTGCCGAGGCTGGAATCCCAACACTTGCTGCAGCGTCAATGCGGGTACCCATTTCGCCAGCGGCTCGTTCCGGGCCATCCCGCGCAACTGGAACATCCAGGCGCGTGGCCACGCCGGTCCTAATTGCGGCTCCATCCGCGAGCAGCAGGACAGCGCCGGCCGCGACTATGTCTGCCTAGGAAATGGGCCCTTTGGCGGGCTGGGCTACGGTTTCAATAACAGAAAGATGATCCGCGGTGCGACCCTAGACGCTCGCAATGGCGAGGAGACTGAGGGTTGCGCCCAGCCCAACGTCCTGTACCTCGCCGACGGCACCCAGTACAACTACACCGCCATTGTCGAGACTGGCCAGGCCACCGAGGAGCTTGTTTCGCTTGTCGAGACTGGCGCATCGGCCGACGACATCCCTAGCTTTGAAACCTTTAAGCTCGACGAAAAGCTCGTTCTGTAAACGACAGGCGTCACTTAAGGACGCGGCCCGCCATCATTCCGTATTCAAGCCTTATGGAGAGTGCTCGAGCTGTTGTTCAGGTTGTGATGCGGCCTAGTGCTTAGGATTCAGCCGCTTCATACATCTCTTGTCCTGTAATCTGACCATTTCTGTTACGGGGTAGCACTTCTCTCCTTCTTCATGTGCTCAGCTCGTCCGAGCATATCGATACACTCTTTTTGAAAATTGCGGAAGATTTACCTTCGGTACCTAAGCAATTTAGTCAAAGACAAAACCTTCATTACTGCGAGCCATGTACTCATCGGCCATTGCGCCCTATGATTACTTTCTCCGGTCTCGTTGTCGGGCCAAGTGTAACTGCCGTATCTATAAGACGTCCCATGTGCTTATCCCATTGAGTGCTACTAAACTATATCATAAGTCAACCTCACTCGCTGTCATACCCAGGCTATGTGATGGTAAGAGCCTACTAGGAAGAGCAAAATGAAACAGGGATAACATCCGTGGCTTTATACACAGTACTCCGTAAATTCAGAATAATTAGAGGGACGTGGTTTCATAAGGGGCTTAAGGAATGTAGAGCTTCTAGTTACTTAACCGCTTGTTCCCTATTGATTTATCAAGAGAGTATCAGCGCTTACGACCCGCATTGGGCGGAATAGCTTTTCTTGGCGCAAGTTCTCATTTGCTGAGAATACGAGAACCTGACACATACGTACATCTAGCCAAACCAGGGAGCAGGACACATGCTGCTGCGGATAGAATCAGGATTTCAAAATCCTATAACCCGCGAAGATGGGCGGCCCAACCAGCCCACCCACTCGCCTTAGTCTCGCAACCTAAGGGCCCCGGGTGATCTGACTGTGCCCAAACGATAGAGAGGCGGCTACTCGGGTCCGTCCACTCCTTAGCGAGGTAATCTCGTGGCTTATGCCCTCTATTCAACTGATTCGAACGTTATAGTTCTTTTATTCGGGACCTGGATATGATGCTTGGCCTATAGATTCGGATCCGAAGAGAGAGGCCCGCGTGTCCTCTACTTGGCAACGCTTACAAAGAAGACGCAAAGGCCAGGCGCAGTTGATGCTGACGCAATCCTATTCCAAAGGACTTGGGCTTTAACTATGCCATTGGCTAAACTATGACTGCAATTTTGCTATTTCCCGTTATAGTCCTATTCCCATATAGGCCAGCGACCTTGAGCGGAGGTTGATGAGCAGACAAGGGCATACTACGTGATTCCGACCCAAGAGCGCGTTTCGGAATTCAATTCCTCTATTCTAAGGAAACATTGGGGCCCAAGAGGGACATTCATAAGAGCCTCGATGGACGAGGACCAAAAAGTTGCTCTATGCTCCTCCCGAGATTGGAGCCTCTACATGAGGAATGAAATTGCCGATAGTTCAAAAACCTTCTTCGTTCTCCTTGCCACGCATTCCTATAGGAGATCTCGCGCTGTAGAATTATATAGATGATGTACTGGGCTGTCTCACTTGAAGAGAGGAGCGATATAGCATAGGTGGGATATGCCAGCAGAAGATACTAGCGGCTTCTTTGATCTGGACCTTTTCGCAAGGACTCTTAAAGCATAGCATTTTATCCCCGCTGTCGTTCCCTTGTAAGAACACGGTGAGCTTCTCGCCCGTAATCTATTCAGGCTCCATTCGACTGGAGATTCTTAATCCAATACTATGTTATCGCACAGCATTTTACCTACAGGTCATGAATCATACATAATCCAAAAGAGGTCGGTCGGTTAGCACGAGAACATCAGACGTAGACCACCCCTCAATATTGCTACCGGAAATGGCCGACCTTTTGCCTAATAATCCATCATGCGAGGTAAGACCCATTTTTATCTAGACACCTTATTTACTATTTGCCGGCTCCTCCTTATAGGCCTTTCCTTGATATAGCTTCAAACGCAAAGCGCCTGCCAGTATAGTTCAAAAGAACAAGATAACTCGGTAGACAAGATAAGTGAGTATTTTAACTAGTATCCTCAACTTTAGGCCCATGATCCTAGGAACTTATAGATAAAGCGCTTGTTATATCGAGGGAAACACTACTAAGGTCTTATTATTAAAAAGAGCGATAGTGAATAAGTATAAACGTAGTATTTTTCTATTCAATCACATTTATAACTAAACAATTACCTCTGGTATACTTGAATTGAAACGTATTAATTAAAAAGCTTTAAAGTAGATATTTTATTTTGACTCAAAAGTTCTTTGTTCTCATTTTTAAACTTTAGCATCCATAGTTATAAACTCCTTGAACTTCCTTTCTTATATAGCAATAAGCTAGCAGGCTATCATTGAAACACTGTCATGCCTTTATTGATACCCGCTCTTAGTACACTACCACTAACTAAGGCGTTTAATCTTGTCCCCAAGCTGACTGGAATAAAGACCCAACAGTAGCTGTCTCTATCTCGGGAAACCTCTGGTTGAGTGGGTTATCAGGCTTGAGATTGCACTTGCCCGATTCCCATATAATGCTAAAGAAAGCCAGAAGCCCTTGTAGTTGGTCCTTAGGGAAATGAGGGTAGTAAGCCTTGTGTGCCGGAAGTTCACAGACCTCCCCGGTTTGCAAATTCCCCATCGAGTCGTGCGTAACGCTGAACTTGGCTTCCTTGGTCTTTTCTGCCAAAGCCACGACCTCGGTCAGAGTCAACCTATCCCCACTGACATACATCTCCTTCTCCCAGTGATCCAGACCCAGAGCTTTGACGACAAACTTTGCAATGTCGAAGCTGTACGCCAAAACAACAGGAACTGACCCAGAGCCTGGAACAGTAGCCGTGTTGTGCATCACGTCGACCAAAACCACTAGAGGCGTCATATGCGACTTTCCGCGAGGCATAACGAAGTAGTCGGAGAGAAATCCATTGAGGAAGCAGGTCCATTCGAGCGAGGAACCCTCGAGAGCTTGCATGGCAAGTACTTTGCCTTCTGCAGCTAGGAATACCTTCGACTCCCTGAACAGAACAAGTCAGCGAGGTTTCATCTTGGGTTAAGTATCCGTACTCTGGAGTATAAGTAATCCCCCACACATTTGCGATGTATCGCCTCGTCACGACCGACTTGCTTGCGGCTTGAATGAGATTAAGCTCAGACTCTATGCCAAGAGACGAAGTGAGCGTTGAGATAACGGTGCTGATTGAAAAAGTCTCCAGTGTACTACGGAGCTGGTTGATAGCCGAGTAGTCGACGGAGGTGATACGGGCTCCAATTTCAGCTTCTTTCTCGGGGTTGGCCTGCGGTAGACAGCATAAATATCCTCGAAATACAGATACAGATGCAGGGGACGGAAAGATTACTCACTGTTCTGGCGAGAATCACTTCGTTGTGAATTCCGTCACGGACAATGGTCTCCGCGATAGTGCGGCCCATAGCGCCTGTCCCTCCGGAACCAGGCAGTCTGTTCATGGTCCTCGAAGTTGCTGACGGTACGACGCTCATGGTCGGCACCCAGTTTCCATACCCAGAGCAAGGCCGCGAAGGTTGGCAAACGTTTGCTGCCAAACCAGAGTCATTAGCTGCACTGCTCCACAATGACTACGATCAATGGCACAACACGGCAAGACAGATCCTCGATCAGTTATGCAGCGTTCCAAATCGACTTCTGAGTTGGTCGTTTGACGAAATGCCAAACTTGCCTACTTGGTCGTCATTGTCCGGAAATGTCATCATCATCGGGGATGCCGCTCACGCTATACCAGCATCCTCCGGGCAAGGTGTCAATCAGGCCTTGGAAGATGCTTATTCTCTGTCGAGGCTTATCGCTGTAGATTGGACAAGGGAAAATTGGCCACTCAGCCTTGAGACATGGCAATCTTGGCGACAGATAAAAATTGACCGCGTACTTCTAGACAGATATCGACCGCGTTAGCTGATATGGAACCGACACTGCTAGGTCCGACGCGGTGGTAATTTGACTTGGACATAGAGAGCTTAGACGTAAGATTGGTAGTAATCTAGGATTAAGATCTTTTTGTGTCGATTTAAGAAATCGATTTTACGGGAAGATTTCTAGGCACCTTTTGAATAACAAGGCTTTATGTGTTAAAGTTGCTCCCGTTATTATTCTAGAACTTAAGTCGGAATACCCCCATTCGGCCACCCCCCCCCCCCATTCGGCCACCCTATTAAAAGTATGTCTAGGCACATCGCTACTAACTATAGTTAATTAATTAACTACTTTCTATTACTACTATAATATAGCTACTACCCTTACTAAGTAATTCGACCTCTATAATTTAACTAGGACTAACTAAACGATCGCTAGCGTCTTCCTAAGCCCTCTATATATCCTTAATATTAGCGAACTTAGTATTTAGGTCTATTTAAATACTTTTCTTTTTCCTAAGAGCTATGTGCTTAACTCTAGTTTTTAGAACTCGAACTTATTATTAAGATAAGGCTAATTAAAAGGACTTCTTACTAAAGGCTTTTTTAATTTTATAAAAGAGTAGACGTTAAGTATTATAGTTAAGCCTAAGCTTTATAAATAGCCTTAGTTACTTATAAAAATTGCTAGCTTTCTTAGGAGTTAACTAGTTAATAATAAACGCTATAGAGGTCTAGTTAACGACTTTAATAGTATTAGTAATTATCTACTTAGTATTAGTAATATTATTTAATAATATAGCTAGGCTAGATAATACTATAGGATTACTAAGAAGTATAGTTATATTAGGTAGCTATAAGCTAGTAATTTTTTAATTATTTCGTATATTATCCCTTATTAAACTAAGTAAACGAGCTATAGTATAATAAGTTAAGAAGTACTACTTTTTAATAATAGTAAAATTATTTACTATATCCTCCTTACTAAGCTCCTTTTTATAATAAGTTTTAATAAGATTAAAAATAGCTATATTTAACGGCTAGAGGATATAAGAGGTATATAGTAATAAGAATAATAAATAAACGTTATTAATATAATACTCCTATATAAATTCTATCGTTATATAACTCCTATACCTATTTAGAATTGATAGTTAAGGCTCTAAGTATAAGTTAGGTCCCTTAGTTAGGGGGGGCTTAGTTTATAATAAAAAGACTACCCTTAACTATATAAGAATAATTTAGTTTATAGTTTACTTATTATTTATTACTATAAACTCTTAATTATTAAAATCCTTAAGCTTAAGGGGGAACTATTATTATTAAACCGACTTTTTTTTATAAATTAGTAATAGTTTAATAGCTATATTACTAATAGAGATACACTTAATAATAAAGATCTAAGAACGCGATCTAGGCTCTTTTTTCTATATTACGTTAGCCTTAACTATGCTTAAGACTAGCCTATTAAATCTCTTATTTTTAAAATACTAGTCTTATTTATATTATATCTATTAGCCTATTTAATATCCTTAATCTTTAATATATTAAGTAATTAGAACTAGGGCTTAATTACCTTAGTAATTACTCTATTAATACGTTTTAAATCTATAGGACGACTTTTCTAAACCTTAATAAATAGGTTCCTCTTTAAAAAAGTATCTATCTATCTCTTTTTAAGAGGATAATTATCCCCCTAGGTTTATAAAACTTACTTAGCAAATTCCTTAATTTATTTATAAGTTAGTATAACTCTTAGAGTATACTAAATACGAACTTATTTAGCTAGCCTATTTTTTTATTAAAGGAGAAGTTTTTACTAGTTTATAAAAGCGATTACTCTAGCTTATTAACCTCGTTAATAATTCTAAAGTATAGTCCTTAGAACTCCGAACTTAATCGAGGCCCTTTTAACTAAAGTACTACCTCTAATTACCTCGAGTACTTAAATAACTTTATTTTTAGTATACGATACTATAGTATAATAAAGAATATGTGTACTAAAAAAAAATGTATTTGGACGATAATTATAGTTGTTATGGTTGTTTATAAATTGAGGGTAGGATTTTAATTGGGGTAGCTAGGAGGGATTTTTGGGGTGGCCGAATGGGGGGGGTGGCCGAATGGGGGTGTTCCGACTTAACTATCTGGACTTAAGATTATAGACTTGAAGCAAGAATGTAGTAGGGGCTTCGATCTTTCCATCTTCTAGCCCCCGAGGCATATCTCTGTAGCGACGTGCGTACGGTGCAGAATCTTGCTTACTCTGTCTAAGGTCTTTGTGGGATACGCGTGCAGGGTTAGAAAGGGGGATGACTTTAAGCAGTCCTGTATCTCCTTGGCCACGAGACAGCTAACTAGCAACTTGATGCGGTCCAGTACGACTGTACAATCCTCGAGTACCTACGGAGGTACCCTTACATAACATAAAGCACGAAGTAAGATTGCGAAAACTTCATTGCATAGACATAATAAGTTCTTGGAATAACTACCGTCATAGTAATAGAATACTAAGCCTTTCAGAGCATGTCCACTCAGTCCCGCCTCCGTGTTACCGAGTTAACCTTAGTGAACATACTGAATCTATCTTTGCCGTGTTTAGTCTTTTTCCCCTTCCTCTTTTCTATCCTTTCTCGTTTATCTGATTGGCCAACCCCTATGTTGCTGACAGCGGCACAGCGAAACGTAGGTACTTGGCAAATGTGACCATGCCGACCAACATGCATGAACAATCTTATGAAAGAGGGGTAGGCCGTCGAACAGTCGAGAGTCATAAAAGACTCCTTACCGCGCCTGGTAAGTAGACCGATACAGCATCCTTTTCCTCGGAAATTCGTCCTCTCTAACGAGAAAAGCAAAACGCTTTGACCTCAGCCTGTATCTGGACATCGGCAAACGGCCCAGCATGTCAGCAGCACCTGTAGCGCCCACCGCAATGAGCTCGCAGTTTCCCAATGAGTCGCCAATCATTGTTGATGAACAGGTAAGCATCAAGGAACCGGTCATGTGGACTTTGGAGTTGATGAGCTATGATTTCTCCAGCACGATGAAGACGCAACATCAGATGTCACCAGCGTTAGTCTAAGCTGTTTGCGTCTCGGGGATGTCTTACTAAAAGTACATTGATGTTCGTAGACCATAGCATCCTCAACGACTAGCCTTGCAGACTCAATTTTCAATTTTCGTGTGGAGAATGGGCGCACATATCATCGATATAAAGATGGAAGTAAGTTCCTTCTGATATTCTTTTCACGCCGCAAATTACCTTGTCTACTGATATGAAGCATCTCTGATCTGTAAAGAATACTACTATCCCAATGATGAGAGGGAAAGTGACAGACTGGGTAGGTCAGCTTTATGAGCTCCAGCTTCCTGGAGCCCAATGTCGCTCATGAATCCTGCAGACCTTCAACATCACCAATTCCTCCTTTCTGTCGATGGAAAACTTGACCTCTCACCGCCGAACCAAGATGACTACCCCGCCAAGCGTGTTCTCGATATTGGTACTGGAACCGGGATTTGGGCAATTGAGTTCGGTGAGCTCAAGCCCGAAGCAGAGGTAGTGTACATCACTTCAAGTCAATGAATCCATCCACTGATGATGATACTAGGTCATTGGCATTGACTTGTCTCCCCCTTTGGCCGAGTAAAACTCTCCATTCAAACACTATGACCTATGATTCCCTAAACTAGTCAAGAGTGCCGCCCAACGTAACATTTGAGGTGGACGACATCGAAGAACCGTGGACGTTCTCCTTGCCATTTGACTACATTCACAGCCGAATGATGACGTCTAGCATATCTGATTGGAGACGACTCATTCAAAATGCTTTCGAGTTCGTATCTTAGTTTACCTGTTCGCCTCAGAACTCCTTTTTACAAACTCTGACCAAAACCAAAGTAATCTCACGCCCGGTGGCTACCTCGAGCTCCAGGAGATGGATCTCATGCCTCATTCCGATGACGGTAGTCTGAAACCCGACACTGCGGTTGTGCGGTGTTTTGCTCTCCTTGGGAAGGCGGCTACGGTACTTAACCGATCCTTTCAAGACATCCCGGATCTCGTCAACGTGATGCAAGAAATAGGTTTCGTCGACATCTCAATCAAGAAGGTGATGTGGCCAGAAAATACGTGGCCCAAAGGGCAACACTATAAAATACTATGGCAATGTGCCCACGAAATATTATGTCCGGGATTGAGGGTTGGACTATGGCACCTTTGACACGCGGCCTTGGCTGGAGTAAACAAGAAGTGTAGGTCTTTTTGATCGAGCTGCGAAAAGAATTTAAGGACCGACGCATTCATGCATACTGGCCTTGGCAAGTCACCTACATTACCTTACCCAATAGGAACATATCACACTGCTGACTGGATCACCGTATAGTTATGCACTATATGGAAGAAAACCTAAAGCCAGGTGATAGATCATGTTTACGTAGCTCGCGCGAAGTCTTGACGAAACGAACTGGACCAGGCCACCTGCTTCTGAGGGTTAGCATTTCACCTAGCATGTTAATCTATCGTAAGATGGCCACATTCTTGTTCACTTTAAGGGATATAGGAGTCTTTTTTAAAATTAAACGAATGAATATCAACCTGCTTGCCTATGCCCCAGCCTGAGAAGTAGGACTCCCAGACCTATCGGTCGTCACAGATTGTGTACTGCCTTTGGAGGAACTTCCTCTATTCCACATTTCGAACTCCCTCGCTATGTCGTCCAGCCCTGTATCAACTGGAGACAGTGACAATTCCGTTGATGGGTCATCTGAGATCTTGCTGAACTCATCTCTTCTATAAGTCGGTTGGTATTCCTCGGAGGGTGTTGCATCCGTTGTTTTCTTTGGCTTTCTGCTAACCAAAAATCGTAGTAGTGGCCGAAGTGCAGGAAGACTTGCACACAGAATGGCACACGAGACTTCAACTAAAGACCAATTGACGACGTCCACATTGTCCCAGGTAACATCAGATGTGAACGAAAGATGAACCAGAAATTTCAATCTGACCATACTAGTAACACATCCACTGAAGTACCGTCGAAATGGTCAGCGAGTTCTTTCCGTAAAGGAGCTGGCTACTTACAATGACCCTAGCCCAAATATGAGACTGAGCCAGAGTTTCTTCTTGGTACTGAGCTGAAGTCGAAGAAGCTCTGGAATGGGAAGAATAAGGATAGCAATGTCCTCAATGACGCTGAATACTGCACCAGAGTAGCCAATTGCTACAATATTCATGCATTTTCTAGATGGATCGTCGAGATTCCAGGTTGAGGTGACTGGCGTGCATTCGAAAATGACAAGAAGGAGGAATATCGCCGCGTGCAGAATCAAGAACAGAATAAAGAGTTGGGTTGTAAGATAGAACCATCGAGAAGAGAAGAATATGCGCGAGAAGAAAAGCAGAAGTGAGATCTTAGCCATAATCTGGGCCAAGATATAAAGTTGTTCGCCAATATAGAACATCTGAATGAGTCTTGTGCTTGCCCAAGGTTCGACATGCCAGTAGTGCAAGCCAAACCCTAGGCCGGTTCCCGCAATTTGGATGCCTGTTATTGCGGCGAGAAGGACCTGGTATTGGTTTGTTAGTATGCGATTCCCATACGTCGCTCAATCTTCATTCTTTATATTGCATACCGTTGCTGCAATGATCATCCAATCATCCCACCAAAGTCGGTGGTCAACCAGGTATCGTGAAATGCATCGAAGTCCGACAACAGTGAAGGCAGTGATAGATAATGATATTGCCACTGTTCTTGCTTCTTCTCTTCTTGACGGCTTCGGGAAAGTCGCACAGAGGTCTGTCTCAACTTGAGCAGCACCTATTGAGACATAAATCATCATCGATTCCATTCAAGGGTGGCGTCGCGCATAGTCTTACGCTTTTGGTCCTCGAAAGAACATTTCAGACGAACACATGACGACAGGTCTGCCTGGAGTTCGATGTCTATACACAGACAATTGGCGATAGTAGAGACAGAGTCCAGCTTACAGCCCCCATGTTGGAGACCAGTAAGAAGGCAAGGAAGCTGCAAAGACGAATGGCATGTCAGTTTTGAAGTCCCGCAACTCTATCGTGCCCCGACATTTGAGCTACAAATACGAATTGAGACCAAGTTATGTGTACTCACCGCGCATGATGGAATCTGCGATACAAGGCTGGTGAGGGTGGTTTCCGCACCCCGTACGGACGAGAAGTATGGCGATAGCAAGAGCACAAGAAGGTAATGCTTCATCTGCCTCATGTTCGCCGAACCATTCCACGTGGAATGGAGAACGTTGCCAAACGTGGACCTGAAAAGTAAACGCAGATGGAGGAGAAAGGGCACAACGTGCCCACTCCCCAAGTGAAGAGGGCTTTTTTCTGTACATAAATAGTGGATGAAAATTGGGAGGATGCACTAACAACGGGTTATGGCGTATGGCGTCCCTCTGAAACGCCGTGCCGGCTGCTAGTGTCCAAGCATCTCTGTACTATTGAGTACTAAACTTGCGCCGTAAGACACCAGCTCTTAATGCCACTGCCAATTCCGTGTGATCTACCACCTCAGGAGAGGAAAAGGGATTAATCATGCCGTGTGCTAGATGATATTGTCGTGTTAAACACGTTGCCGGTGCTAATGCAATCTACGGTAATTATGCCAAACGCGTCGCTTGCGCGCCTCTGTCGCCGTCTATATCCGGTTAGAGAGGACAGTCAAATTAGGCCGCCTTGAATATACCTACCTTCTGCAGGTAGAAGAGACCTGGGCTTTGAATAAAAGTCAGGGTCACATTGAGAGTCCAAATTAATATGGTACCTTTGTCTGTTCAGCTTGGCTTAAGAATTTGGGCAAGGAGAAGTAACCATCGACACTGTCTCAAATAGCCTACCAAGCTTACGTCGCAAATTCTGGGGGGGCTTGCAGCGAAATAATCATACCCTCTTCTTTCGATCGTGACGCCCTTTTCATCGTCTCATTCTTCTCATTTAGTTCTCCCTCTGTGATAGTTCCTGGCCCAGGACACCAAGTCTTGCTTTAGTCTCTAAGAAAAACAACCACAATGCTCCTCTTGATGGCACTTGGAAATATGTAAAGTAGCGCAGGGTCATATTCTAGCTGATTTCATGTGTCTCTATCACTAATTGGCTCGAGAGGAAGAGGCAGGCCCTACTAAGAAAAGGTTCGCATATGTGG
This sequence comes from Colletotrichum cuscutae, assembly GCA_030869315.1. NCBI lineage: Eukaryota > Fungi > Ascomycota > Sordariomycetes > Glomerellales > Glomerellaceae > Colletotrichum > Colletotrichum cuscutae. The sequence goes on from MPDP01000277.1 coordinate 18,583, forward strand.
ACCGAGTGGTAAAGACTAAACTCTAGGTTTCCCTTGCTCTTCAACAGCTACTTTCATCGCTAACTCTTGAACATCGCCGCACAAGAAGGCAAAGTCTTTCGAGTAGGTAATCAGTGATATTCAAAGAGTCGTAGGCCATTTAAGTTCCCCGAAAAGCTGGAAGATCCTGACTGGTATCATCCCAGTACTTGCTTTCGTTCGTGAATGTGATGAATGTCCTCTCGAACTATCTTCATCACTTTTGTACAAAACAAGTGAAAGCTTCTTTTCGTAATTACCATGAAGGATTGATGATTGTATCAGATTTAATTATCTAATAAAGTTATTCCCCGTCCCTGACTCCAAGTTTAAGCCGGTAAAGTGATAAACCCTTTAGACATAACATCTTGGATTCCTTTGAGCCAGACATTTGCCATTTTGACATATCCTCCGTCATTAGGATGCCTCGTGTCGGCAAGATCGTCGAGGGTCGGAGCGTCTGCGCTGCGCATATCAACCATCGCGAACTTGGCGCCGGATTGCTGAAACTGTGTTGCCAAGGCTGCGTACTGTTCGTTGATTTTGACGCGACATGCATCTTGTTCGGGAACTTTGTTGGCAAGAATTGATGTAAGAATCACAGTAGCTCCTGGACTCTGTTGATAGATTTTGTTGATCATGGCTGTGACATTCGCTCCTGCATCTGGTACCTCTCCACCTTTGTTGCAATTGTTGGTGCCAGCGTCAACTAACACGAGGTTTGGTTTGAGCATAGGTACAGCCTTGTCGGCAGAAGCGGCTATCTGGTCAATTTTGAAGCCACCCGTTGCCTCGACGGCATTGTCGGGGAAGTTTCCATTGGCTCTTGTGCCCACGTACGTAGCATTCATGCCTTTAGAGACAAGTAAGTCCTGCAGGTCTTTCCGATAGCTGTTTCCAGTTGAAGACCCGGTACCGAAGGTTACGGAGGCGCCCAGCGCCATTATACGTAGTGGTACGGTCGGCCCTGGCTCTTGTCGTGGAGTATTTGGAGCCGCCATCGCGCCCACGACGCATATTATAACAAGTAAAGGGCAGCGCATCTCGAATTAGTTGGGATATGTGGACACCGCGCTTAAGCAAATGAGATCGGGAGCTAAAGGCGACAACATTTGAGTTAAGATGCCAGGGACGTGTCTCTTATACCTGAAAGTTCTTTGAGTGAAAACTCAGGGTTCGGACGCTCTTGCGCCTAAAGGTATCATTCGAGCTGATGTCTGATACTCGCACGGAACCGGAAGCCGTTTCACTCCCGGCTGGCCTGCAACACAGACTTTCCGGCTGCAGCCTGCATCCCTACATCTCTTACTATTCTCCGTGTTTATGAATTCATTTCAACATTACAACAACATGCATCGCCTCGTTATTTACTAGCGGTAATAGCACTCATGAGTGACTCGTGGTCTTGATGCCTAAGACTTCCTATATGGCCAGCTTAATGCTTCGGCGACGAGATGACTAAATAAACTGAAGTCGCTAGTCGCAATGAAATGGAGGGTGGCAGGAGTTTCATAATCTTGATATTGGGCATTCAAGACTTCAAGACGTCTTAAATTATGGGCTTTCGCATGTTCAGAAGAACAAATGTTCCAGCAGGGATGAAGCCATTCCAATGCGAAGCAAGCCTCAAACAAGCTTCCATGCTCCAGCTAAGAACACGATTGGTTACAACGGTCCAAGCTCGTCTAGGATGATTCGTCTGTCTAATGATAGGGAAATATTGAGACGAAGATCAGATGGCAGCCTTGGCATTCGTAATAGCTTGAAGCTGGGTGGCTAGGCCGTTTTATTTAATAAAAAAAGAATAAGAAAACAAAAAGATTTGCCTAATTACTTCCTTATGTACCTTGGGGTTAGCCGTCTTATTGACCCCTGCTATACCCGGACCTAAGCGGCATCACCAATTACCTCCAGTCCATCCTCTTTTGGCTTCGAGAAAACTATAAGCTTTAGGAGTCAATCTCAAGATTCAACAGTGCAGTATTGCCGACGATCTTAAACGAAAGCTGCCAACATTAGGTTGGCATATGCCGATATCGCAGACAGCAATCCGAATCAGAAGCGGCAAAGACAAGGGCCATCCGCGGTCGGGGCCCAATGCTGCGTAGTAAGCCGAAATGTGACCCTCAAGCGCTAGCGGTGGCTTTGCGGCAATCCCCCCAAGGGCCAAATCCCGAAGGCGCGTCACAAATTCTGTCTATGTACAGGAACGAGACATGGCAATGTCACGCTTGAGCTGCTGCTGCTGCTGCTGCTGCTTGTAGCTTCGCCCTTGTTTGGTTAGTAGCTATCTGGTACGCTCATGATATTACTCAAAGTAATCCCCAATGGCATGGTGGAGGACATGTGCCACTTTCCAGGACTCCACAGAATGTCAAGGTGGGAAAAGTTGCGCCATTTCAGCTTGGATTATCGTATGGCTGGGTCCAATGTCACCAGACGCAAAGCTGGCAAATCCCCGGAGAAACATGTCCACTTATCCACCGGTAAGACCCCAAACCCTGGCTTTAAGCTTGGTTTGTGTAGTAGCGGGCAGTCGCCGATGCGGAGAGCGCGGGGTAGACCGGAGCAGCCCCGGTCACCCCGCCGGTGGTCTTCCAGCTTGACCATTGGCTCACCACCGTGCTGGTTAACTTATTGTTACCTACACCAGCACGATCACACACACAAAGTTGGCTGATGATGACCGCTATTAGTTACCGGGTAAAGTCGAGTCATTAATCCACTCTCTGCAGGTGCCCATGAATAGGACCGATTGACCGTTGCCCATCTCGGGCTCTGCTTCACCGGCGATGACGTTTCCAATGCAATACTCCTAGTCGGTAATCAGCGATCGACGACCATCATCTTGTCTCGGTCTTTGTTTAATTTGCAGTCGACATATTAAAGTTCCTCCAAACTACTGCGTCGTCGATTTCTCATGGCATTTCACCAGTGCCTTTTATAATTACCCTTTATTAGTATCCCTATTATAGGGTAATTAGTTCGAACCGTAGGGTAACAAAGAGATTAATTAAACTATATAAATTTCTATATAAATATAAAAAAGAGGTTCTAATTATAGGTTAAGTAGGCTACGATAATTATAAATAAGGGCTATAATTAGCCCTTACGCAGCCGCCGTACGCCGAGGTCGAATTAAACTTCTAATTTAATATTAACTTTCTCTTTTTTTTATTAATTTAACTATTATAATTAGAAATATAATTCGACCTCGGGCCCGTTTATTAAGTCGTCTCTTTTTCCTCCTTTTTTTTATTCTTTTTATATAACCTATCCTGCTATTTATATATTAACTTTTCCGCTACTTACGAATTACTTTAACCCCTTATTTAGTACTACTTTTATAAAAGCGTCGGCGAAGTTATTATTATTATAAATCTAATAAATTTTAAGTATCTTGCGCCTTTTATATAATTACTTAAGGGCTATAATATCGATTATAAGCCTCTTTTTTTTCGTAATCCCTAATTTAATAAAATATTCGTATAATAAATAAGAATTAGTATAAATAACTATTAAAATTAATAAAAAGTTAAGTCGATTAGTAATCCTCTTTAGTATTATAAAAATTATATAAGTAAGTTAACGTTATTAATTATATTATAAACTTCTAATATAAGTACACTTCTTATTACTTATTTATTTTTAGTTAACGAGTAGTAAATTATATTATTATAAATTATAAATTCGCTCTTATTTATACTCTCGTTAGCTAAGATAATAATATACTTTAATTACGAAGTAAGGTCGTCGTTATTCGTAAATAACTTATTAATAAAGACGTAGAGCTTATTAATTATAAGGTTAATTAGGTAATAAATAAAGCCTCGATTAAGGTTTAATTATTATTACTTAAGCCGCTTATTAAGTACTTTAATATCTTATTTACTTAGTTCTATAGCCTATACTATTTTAATATAATTAAAGGTCGCCTCGGGCTAGTATATACTTATAATATATACTCCTTATATAAGCTTAACTTTATATCGCTTTTTAATATCAATTACGTTTAGATTAATAAGGCTAATTTTCTTACCCTACTCCTTTTATTAAAAAATAACGGTTTCTTTTTTAATTATAAAAATCTTATTATTAAACGTTAGTAAGGTATTTATCGTAAGGATTTTTTTTAGCTTTATTACAAAGCCCGCTTTTTAAAGCTCCTTATTCTCTTTTTTTATAAAGTTAATATCGAATAAGCCTAGTATATTATTAGTTTATATTCTAATAATACTAAATTAGTTACCTTCGTACTCAGAGACTAGTAAGTATAAATCGTACGTAAATATAACTATTAATAATTAATTAATATAAAAATTATAGTATATAGCTTATTAATAAGTACCCGATTTTATAAGCTTATATAGTGGCTTAAGTACCTTAATAATCGTGCTTTCTGAGTACTTACTAACTATTTTCTTTAGTAAATAGGCTAGGATTTTTTTTATAAGCCCTATGGCCGATTAAGTATAGGCCTAGGTAATATTATACTTCTAAATCTTATATCCCTTCTTTTATAGTAATATTCTTAGTACTATTATTAGCCGTTAGCTATAGCGCTATACTAAAAGTAATAACGTAAGTAACGTCGCTTTTTTAACATCGCCGTACCCCTGAATTATATACCTAGATTTCTTATATAGTTAAAGTATTCTTTTTTTTTAATTTTATAAACTATTCGCGATTTAAATATATAGAGATTTATATACTTTTTTAAGTTATAAAGGATAAATTAATAGACCCCTCGATCGTAAAAAGTATTTACTTCGATAAGATCTAATTCTTTATACGGCTTTCTAGTAGTTATAATTACGCCTTTTTTACGTAATTTAATTACTAGCTCGAAATCGGCTTTCTCTTTTATTATATAAAAAGTATTAATTACCTTATTATTAATAATAAATTACTAAGTTAGGGCTTACTATCGTAATCTTTTATAACGTCTTATTAATAGTATTAGTACCTTTTTAATAATTTCCTCTTCTTTATCGTTTATTAGTACCGCTATAACGATTTTATTAAGGGTAATTTCCTATACCTTTACTACGGGTTATATAGTTTCTCTTAGCTCTTTTTATTCTTATAAATTAGAAATTATTTCGATAAGATCTATATAATATAATTTAACTACCGTAACTAATACCTCGAGTAGCTAGTCGCGATCTTTAATAACTACGTAAGAGAGCTCGTTAATAAAAATTAATTTATATAGCCCAGCCTATTATTAAGTAATTTCGCGCTATACTCGTATATCCGAATTTAGTAATATATTTTATTAACCCTTATATTAGGTCTATTATGCGTAGTAATTACCTTATTAATTTATTTTCTTATACTTATTTTATATAATACCCGTATTATTTTTTTAATTACTTGGGCTCGTTAGCTTATATTTAGTAACGGTAGCGAGGCTAAGGTCGTTTTTAGCTATACTCTAAATACTAAAAGCGTTAGTATAAGCCCGTTAAGCCCTATAATATTATTATAGTATTTGAGTACTGTTTAGAAATATTCGTTATTAGTAAAATTAGGATTTTCTTCTTTAATAATTCTAAATACCCTTTTTAGTTATTAGTATGCCCTTTTTACCTTTCTAATGCTATAGTACGCTTTAATAGGCACGATGTTTAGCTATATACTAGGCCGCTATATTTTCCTTAAATCGTATTAACTTAAAACTAGTACTAGCGTCGGTCCTAATGCTATCTAACGGTCCCTAGTATGTATCGATCTAGCTTTTTTATAAGGCTACTTATACTATTTTTACTTATAAATCCCGGAGGAATTACCCTATTTAAAATAATATAGCTTCGTTAATTATATATAGGACCGGTCGACTATTTAAGTAGAAGATATTAACAACGATTTCTTAATTAAAGTTAAGCTTATTACCTAATTTAAATTTAAATTTACGTAGGCTCTATGTATTTATTTAGTATTAGTAATATACTTTTATTAACTACTCTAGCGCCCCTATTTTAATATTATTATTACTTAATTACTTTAGGAAGTTATATAGCCTCGTAACTAACGGGTACCCGAATCTCTAGTATAATTATCTAAGCTTATTTTCTATCAAGTAATTAATTAACTTTATATTAATAATAAGCTTTATAAACGCGTACCCTTATTATTTTTTAACTATTTCGAAGTACTTATTACTAGAGATTGAGTTCCTCGTATTATTAAATATAATACCTAGTCGGTTTATATTTTTTAAATATAAAAAAAATAGAATATTAATAAGTAAAATATAAAAAGTTATCGTTCCGAAATATATCTTTACTTTTACTACACTTAGGGTAACGATTTCCTTACCTAGGCTAAAGCTAATTCTTATAATACCCGTTATTAATATATTAAGTATTACTAGCGCGATTTTCTATAGCGCCTAGAATTACTTTTTTTTTTATTAACTACTATAATACCCTAGTATCTAGGATAATTATATAGAGATTATCTAGGCCGTACTTTTTACTTACATAAAATATTTATATAAGCTTAGTATCTAAGTAATTTAAATAATATAAAAAAGACCCTTTTAGCTACCCCTAGAATTACTTAGCACTATCTTTCTCTTTTAATATTAAAAAAAAACCCCATCTTCTCCTTAAGTATTAAAAAAATAAAATTCGGCCTTATTAAATTCGTTTTTTAGCTACTTCTATATCCGTTATCTAAAGAACTTTCCCTTACTATCCGTAAATAAAAGCCTATTTATTAAGAACGTCTACTACTTTTTATTTATTTAGCTTCGTATATCCTCTAGAGGCTAATAGGGTAAAAAGAAAGTAATTAATCTCGTTAATTTTATTATAATCTAATTCGTTAATATAGGGGGCGAGATCTTTTTTATTTTCCGAATTTCTTATAAAGTACGGATATTCTAAGTTACTAATTTAGTTATTTTTACTAAGTTCTATACCCCTAGATCTACTCTTATATATAATAAAAAATTAGTTAAACTAATAAGGGCTAGTTTTATTATCTACTACCCTTAACCTTTTATATTATTTATATAATTTAGTACGCTCTTCCTTAGAGTAGTTACTTAATTAATATCTATCCTTTTTATAAATAAAGTACTACTTCTTTTATTACCCTACTCGCAAATTAAATCTTTACTTATTTAATAAATTTAGGCCTTTTTATTAATAATTACTATACCTAGCCTCTTTTTCTTTTTTATTATATATTTAATTAACTTAATATTATTAATAAGGGCCGTTGTATACTTAGAAATAAGTTTAGTATAGTATTTTTATTTTAATATTAAAGCTAGATCTTAGCTTTGAGTAGAGCGTTTTGTAGTTTTTAAGTATTTAGTATAAGGTTATTTTTATTTTTAATACGCGTTAAACTACGGTATAAAAGTATCTAACTTTTTGTTTATTAATCCCCTTATTTAGCTAGGTCTTTACTAGCTTATTAATTTAATTAATAAGCTTTTTAAGGATTTTTACTCGCAATTTACCCTCTATTATCCGGGCTATAAATATAAAAAAAATCGCTCGTAGCTTAGATAAGAGCTTTAGATTCTTATTATAAGTCTCGAAGCGGCTTTAGATTATCTTAATAATACTAAAAAAGTCGTTTTAATCGAGATTATGCACCGCTTTATAATAATAATTAGAAGCCTTATTTACGACTACGATATTAATTACTAAATAGTACTAGTGTTCCTTAATCCCGACTTTTTTATAATAATTATAAAATATCGTTAGGGTTTATTATAAAACCTCGTACTTTACCCTAGAGTATAATTTCTCTCTCGAAAAGATCTTTTAAAAGTTTATAAATTACCTCGTATTTACTATTATATTTTTAGTATTTATATACGATCCCTACGTTACTATATATTATTAATTACTTTGGGTCGTTTACTTCCGTTTTTATTAGCTAATTAGTACCGAATTTCGTATTAGTAGCGGTAACGAACTATAGATTAAAATAGGCAAAATTATTAATTATCAAACTTTTAGTACTATATTTTACCTCTATTCATCTTTTTATAATAATAGATTACTATTAATAATTATTAAAAAGAAATCTAAGTCGTTTACCCTTTTTTTAAATTTATTAAAATAATTATATACTTTATTAACCTATACCTAGTTCTATAATATAAATTCCTCCTTCGTAATTATTATTACTAAGATTTTATATAGTTCTTATAATTATAATTACGCTAGTAATACCCCTCGCTTATAAAAAAATCTATTAACTACTTTCGCAATTCCTAAGCTTATATTTACGAACTATTTATCTAATTAATAACTAAGGTCGTTTATAATCTCATAAAATAAGGGTTACTCTTATAGCCCCTTTTTTTTATAAACCTTAGTTAAATAAATTAATATTATATTAATTTACTTATTATTAAGTTAATCTATAATTTTATATACCTATATCCCCTAATAGTTTAAGTTAATATTTACTTATATATAAGGGATCGGGATTTTATTTAAGATTAGGTTTCTTTTTTTTCTTCGTTACCCTAACTTACTAAGGATCGTACTCTAGTTTATACTTAAATTAGTAATTATTAATATATTTAATCTTAACGGGGATATATTTAATTTGCGTACTAATTATAATAAACCCGTGCTTTTATTACTTAACGAATTTATTAAAGTCTAAGTAATTCTTACTTTCTCTCGCCGTCTCGCTACTACTCTCGTTTTTATTATTTTTAATAATTACTATTACCCCTCTAAATTATTAGCTATTATACTTACTAAGATCCTCCTTTTTATCTAATATCAAAAAGTAGGTTTTAATAGTTCCTTTTCTAATAATAGCGGTAGACCTTTATATTATTATAAAAAAATAAAATAATTAGTCTTAGGATCTTAACTAATTATTAATTTCTATTATTTCGTATACTTCTAGCCTCCTAAGCCTCGTACTCTACGTAATCTTTAAATTACTTTCTTCCTTAACCTACCTCCTCTAGGGTAATATTTTATAAGAATAGCTAAAAGTAGATACCGGGCGGCTTATAAAAGAGCTATATAAGCTATTAATTATAGTTAGTAAAGTTAAGCCCTTCTTTTTATAAAATTAAAGACTTCGCGGACTTATTAAAAATACTTACTAATTATTATAAATCTTTATTATATTAAGATCGCTTATACTAAGTAAAAATAAATACTTTAAAAATCCTTTTTTTTATAGCTTCTTAATACTCTATTTTATATCTTTTTAAATAGTCTTTTTTATAACTTAAATACGCTAATTAAGTAATTATTACTTATTAACGATCCTTTTTATTACTTAATTAATTCTTCAAAATTAATAATCTCGTACTGGGAGCTAGTATAAAAAAAAGCTCCTTAGTAACTGTCGGATCGGAAGTCTAATTCGACCGCGGCATACAGTCGATTGCGCAGGGGCCAATTAGGGGCCCTATTTAGGATTATCGTAGCTAGCCTAACCTACGGTTAGAACCTCCTTTTTATACTTATATAGAAATTTATATAGTTAAATTAATCTCTTTATTAACTTACGGTTCGAACTAATTCCCTTATAAGAGGGAAACCTATACTAATTAGTAATTAAATTCTATTATTATAAATTAGTAAGGTATTTTACTATATAAAAAAGACGACCTCTTAATACCGCACGGGATAAGAGATTCGTACTAATTAACCTTATGGAAATAAATAAAAAAGGAGATAATTCTTAAATACCGCATAGAATCGAGTAATCGTAGCCTTTTACTATTTATAAAAGGTTAACGTCTACTATATTAAATTACGTTAATTAATAGAACTGCTTAAGTAATTAGTATTTTACTATTACCTTAAGTAGCTTTAGTATTAAATAACTTTACTATAGCCGGCCTACGATTATAAATTAACTAGCCGAATTAGTAAAAAGAATTATTAGTAAGTAATAATTACTAAATTAGTATAATTAAACTATAAAAAATACTGCTTAAAAAACTATAAAATAGGGTACCGAGAGGCTATAAAAAAAAAGATCTTTAAAATATTTAACCTTACTAAGTATGAGCGATAAGTAGTATTTTTAATAAGTCCTTAAGGCCCGCGATTTTATAAAAAAAGGGGGGGGGCTTAACTTCGCTAACCGTACTTAATAGCCTATATAGATCCTCTATGAGCCGCTTAGTATTTATATTTAACTATTTTTATAAAATACTACCCTAGAGGAGGTAGGTCGAGGAAGGAAGCTATTTAGAGGTTATAAAAAGCACGAGGCTTAGGAGGCTAGAAGTATATAAAATAATAAAAATTAATAATTAATAAAGATTATAAAACTAATTACTATATCTTCCTATAGTAATATAAACGTCTACCGCTATTATTAAAAAAAGGGGGTTATTAAAACCTACCTTTTTATCTTAAATAAAAAGGAGGTCTTAGTAAGTATAATAGCTAGCGATTTAGAAAGGTAGTAGTAGTTATTAAAAATAATAAAAATAAGAGTAATAATAAGATAGTAAGAAGAAGTAGGAATCTCTTAAACCCCGATAAATTTATTAAGTAATAAAAGCACGGGCTTATTATAACTAACGTATAGATTAAATATATCCCTATTAAAATTAAATACGCTAGCGATTACTAATATAAGCATAGGCTAGGGTACGACCCTTAGTAAGTTAGGGTAAAGAAAAAGAAAAAAAAACCCGATTTTAAATAAAATCCCGATCTTTTATAAATAAGTAAATATTAACTTAGAATATTAAGGGACGTAAATATATAGGATTATAGATTAGCCTAACGGTAAGTAAATTAACGTAGTATTAATCTATTTAACTAAGGTTTATAAGAAAAAGGGGCTATAAGAGTAACCCCTATTTTACGAGATTATAAACAACCTTAGTTACTAACTAAATAAATAGTTTATAAGAATAAGCCTAGGAATTATAAAAGTAGTTAATAGATTCCTCTATAAGCGAGGGGTATTATTAACGTAATTATAATTATAAAAACTATATAAAATCCTAGTAGTAATAATTATAAAAAAGGAATTTATACTATAGAACTAGGTATAAGTTAATAGGGCGTATAATTACTTTAATAAATTTAGAAAAAGGGTAAACGACGCAGATTTCCTCCTTATAATTACTAACAATAATCTGTTGTTACAAAAGGATATATAGAGGCAAAATATAGTACTAAAAGTCTAATAATTAATAATTCTACTTATTTCGATTTATAGCTCGTTACCACTACTAATCCGAAATTCGGCGCCGATTGGCCAATAGGAAAGGAGGTAAACGACCCGAAATCACCTAATAGTAGTCTAGGCTATATAAATTAATCTCTGTTAACGAGCGATTTTACGTAGTCGCGAGGGATCGTAACTAACCCCTCGAGGTATTAATTATAGTAATAAGACTATATTATATAGATCTTAGCGAGGTGATTTCTAACCTATAAAAAAAAGAAGAGCTCGGGGAAACTATATAACCCGCGGTAGAGGTATAGGAAATTATTTTTAATAAAATCGTCGTAATAATACTAATAAACGACGAGGAAGAGGAAATTACTAAAAAGGTACTAATATTATTAACGAGACGTTATAAAAGACTACGATAATAAGTATTAATATAGTAATTTATTATTAGTAATAAGGTAATTAATACCTTTTATATAGTAAAAAAGAAAGCCGATTTTAAGCTAGTAGTTAAACTATATAAAGAAGGCGTAATTATAATTATTAAAAAGCTATATAAGGAATTAGATCTTATCGAAGTAGATACTTTTTATAATCGAGGGGTTTATTAATTTATCTTTTACGACCTAGAGAAGTATATAAACCTCTATATATTTAAATTACGAATAGTTTATAAAATTAAAAAGAAGGGAATACTTTAACTATATAAGAAGTTTAGATACGTAATTTAGGGGTATAGTAACGTTAAGAAGGCGACGCTACTTATATAATTACTTATAGTATAGCGCTATAGCTAATAATTAATAATAGTACTAATAGTATTATTACGGAAAAAGGGGTACGAGATTTAGAGCTATGATATTACCTAGGTATATACCTAATTAGCCACAGGGCTTATAAAGAAAATCCTAGCCTATTTACTAAAAAAAATAGCTAGTAAGTACCCAGAAGGTACGATTATTAAAGTGCTTAAGCTATTATATAGGCTTATAAAATCGGATACTTATTAATAAGCTACTTACTACGATTTTTATATTAATTAATTATCGATAGTTATATTTATATACGACCCGTGCTTACTAGTCTCTAAGTACGTAAGTAACTAATTTAGAATTATTAAAATATAGATTAACGATATATTAAGCTTATTTAATATTAACTTTATAAAAAAAGAGAATAAGGAGCTCTAAAAAGCGGGCTTTATAATAAAACTAAAAGAGGTCCTTATAATAAATAACCTATTAATATTTAATAGTAGGATTCTTATAATTAAGAGGGAAACCGTTGTTTTTTAATAAAAGGGGTAAAGTAAGAAAATTAGCTTTATCGATCCGAACGTAATTAACGTTAAAAAGTAATATAAGGCTAAGCTCGTATAAAGGGTATATATTATAAGTATATACTAGCCCGAGGTAACTTTTAACTATATTAGAGTAACGTAGGCTATAGAACTAAACGAATAAAATATCGAGGTACTTAATAAGCGGCTTAAGTAGTAGTACTCGAATTTCTATCGAGGTCTCGTTTACTACTTAATTAACTTTATAATTAGTAAGCTCTACGTATTCGTAAATAGCTTATTTATAAATAATAAGGACCTTATTTTATAATTAGGGTATATTATTATTCTTATTAATAAGAGTATAAGCGAGAGCGAATTTATAATATATAATAATATAATTTATTACTTATTAACTAAAAATAAGTAAGTAACGAGAAGTATACTAGCGTTAGAAGTTTATAGTATAATTAATAATATTAACCTTGCTTACGTAATCTTAACGACGCTAAAGAGAATTACTAATTAACTTAGCTTTTTACTAATCCTAACAGTTATTTATACGGATTCTTACTTACTATACGAATATTTTATTAAATTAGGAATTACGAAAGAAAAGAGGCTTATAATTAATATTATAGCCCTTAGGCAATCGTACGAAAGGTATAAAATCCTTAAGATCCGTTAAATTAATAATAATAATAACCTTGCTAATACTTTTATAAAAGTAGTACTTAATAAGGGGTTAGAGTAATTCGTAAGTAGTAAAAAAGTTAACGTACGAATAAAAAAATAGGTTATATAAAAGGAATAGAGAAAAGGAGGAAAAGGAGACGACTTAGTAAATAGGCCCGAGGTCGAATTATACCTCTAACTATAGTAATTAAATTAATAAAAAAAAGAGAAAGTTAGTATCGGATCAGAAGTCTAATTCGACCGCGGTATATAGTTAATTATATAGGGGCTAATTAGGGGCCCTATTTAGGATTATCATAGCTAGCTTAACTTATAGTTAGAACCTCCTTTTTATACTTATATAAAAATTCATATAGTTAAATTGATCTCTTCGTCAACCCACGGTTCGAACTAATTCCCCTATAAGAGGGAAACCTATAGTAACCCTCTAAAAAATTCTTTTCTTTTCCCCTTAGAGCCGTGTTTTTTTAGCTTTTTTTAGGTTAATTATTATTTTAATAAGAGGTTATAAAACGTCTTTAGGGTAGCTACTTTCTTTTTTATAATAAGTTAACTTCTAATACTTATAATACTCATCCTTTAATATTATTAAAACTTCTAAATCCCCTCCTCTCTTATCGAACCGTCCCCTATATTATATTCCTAAGTAATACTTAGGTAGTAGTTAAAAAGGTTATAAAAAGATCGTTTAAATCGCGGGCTTCGAGGTTATATTTATAAGACCCTCGTTATAATAAACCCTTCTATATACTATAGATCTTTTAGTTTTATAATTCTTATATAAGTTCTTATTACGCTTATTAAAAATATTTATTATACTTAGGAAACCCTTTTTTTAATTATATAATACTCTTTTATATTATACTATTAAGCTCGTTTATTATACTAATTAATTAAGTAAGTAGTTATTATATAAGTATTTCTTTTTACTAATTTAACTAGCTAGCTCCTAATCGCAGGCCGGCCGCGGGAGAGTTATTTTAGTAAAAGGGCTACTTAAGTTAACGTTAAAAAACTAGTTACTTAAGTAGTCCTATTAATTAACGTAGTTTAATATAGTAAACGTCGACCTTTTATAAGTAATAAAAGGCTACGATTATTTAATTCTATATAGTATTCGAAAATCGCCCCTTTTTTATCTACTCCCATAAGGTTAATTAGTACGAATTCCCTATCCTATATAGTATTAAGAGGTCGTCTCTTTTACGTATTAAGATACCTTACTAATTTATAATAATAAAATTTAATTACTAATTAGTATTAGTATCCCTATTACAGGGTAATTAGTTCGAACCGTGGGGTAATAAAAAGATTAATTAAACTATATAAATTTTTATATAAATATAAAAAAGAGGTTCTAACCGTAAGTTAAGTAGGCTACGATAATTATAAATAGGGGCCGTAATTAGCCCCTGCGCGGCCGCCGTACGCTAAGGTCGAATTGGACTTCTAATCCGACACCCTTCGAGATCTTAACGTGGCAAGGTCGCATCGCATTCATTGAGAACATGAAGATCGCAGGGTTCTTGCTTGTTGTTGCGCTTGTCAGCTCTTCGGCCGCGGCGAAGTCGAATAGCACCGCGCCATCTGAGGTGCCATACTACGGAAGAAGTCCGCCAGTGTACCCATCTCGTAGGTCTTCGTAACCATTAGCTAAATTCAGACTTGTCTAACATGAAGCAGCCATTGGTAATGGCTCAAGCAATTCTGGTTGGGCCGCTGCCTATCGCCATGCCAGAGCATTGGTCTCCCAACTCACGGTCGAAGAGAAAGCGAATATCACTCGAGGGTGGACAGGGACATGCGTAGGGAATTCCGGCGAAGTTCCCAGACTCGGAATCACGGCACTGTGCTTCGCTGATGCACCAGACGGAGTCCGCGGTCAGGAATTCGTTTCCGCATTCCCGGCCGGAATCCACGTTGCTGCTACCTTTGACAAAGCCCTGTTATACAAGTATGGCAAGGCACTGGGCGACGAGTACTACGGAAAAGGTATCAACGTCGCTTTAGGGCCGGCTGCTGGCCCTCTCGGGAGGGTTGCTCGTGGTGGGCGCAACTGGGAGGGACTGTCAAGTGACCCTTACCTTGCAGGCGTTGGCATGGGCGCAATTACGCGCGGCATCCAGAATGCCGGCGTTGTCGCCACTGCCAAACATTGGCTCTTGAATGAGCAAGAGTATCGACGTCGGGTATCCGACCTGGGAGAGGCGATCAGTTCAAACGTAGACGACAGAGCACTACACGAACTCTACGTTTGGCCCTTCATGAATTCTCTCAAGGAGGGTGCTGCCTCGGTCATGTGCTCGTACCAGAGATCCAATCACTCTTACGGCTGCCAGAACTCTAAACTCTTGAACGGCATATTGAAGACCGAGCTCGGCTTCGAAGGTTTTGTTGTTAGCGATTGGGAAGGCCAAATGGGCGGTGTTGCCTCAGCCAACGCCGGGTTGGACTTGGTGATGCCGGACGAGGGGTTCTGGGGGGACAAGCTGATCGAGGCTGTCAACAATGGTTCTGTAACCGAAAATCGACTATCCGACATGGCCACGAGGATCCTCGCTGGTTATCACTTACTTCATCAAGAGCATGCCTTCCCTGCTCCAGCAGTGCACTCGAATCTGCAAAAGGCTTACCCAGTCGATGTTCAGGATGATCACGCTTCTTTGATCCGTCAAATCGGAGCAGCCGGCACAATCTTGGTAAAGAACACCAATCATACGTTTCCGCTCAAGAATCCCAAGTTCCTGTCTATCTATGGTTACGACGCAACGGTCAAGGCGATCCCTTGGGAGAACCCAAGTCGCTATGGCGGCGGTTACGAAGTCAACTTCGGCTGGGAAACATTCAATGGGACACTGATCACCGGTGGTGGCTCTGGCGGCAGTACTCCCCCATATGTGGTCTCACCATTCCAGGCGATCCAAGAGCGAATTTCCAAGGATCGAGGCATCCTACGATGGAACATCTACTCTGAATACCCCTCTCCACCCTACGTCAACTCTGAAGCCTGCCTTGTTTTTATCAACGCGTATGCCTCTGAGAGCTTTGATCGCCTGAGCCTCACGGACGAATTCAGCGACAACCTTGTGAAGAACGTAGCCGCCAACTGTTCAAATACTGTAGTCGTGATCCACTCGGCCGGTAAGTGGAATAAAGCGAGACATATCTATTGCAGGTCCCTTTTGGATGCTAATGAATCCCAGGCATTCGCACTGTTGATGCGTGGATCGAACACCCTAACGTCACTGCTGTCCTTTTTGCCGGGCTTCCTGGCCAGGAGAGCGGCCACAGCCTTGTGGATGTACTATGGGGCGACATTAATCCATCTGGAAAGCTGCCTTTCACTATTGCTCGGCAGGAGTCGGACTATGGCAGCCATCTGAACTCCAGTGCCTCGGATGACTTCTTCCCTGACAGTAACTTCACCGAAGGCCTGTACATCGATTACCGTTACTTCGATGCACACAATATCACTCCCCGCTATGAGTTTGGCTTTGGCCTCTCATATACCACTTTCAGCTTTGCTGACTTGTCCGTTGAGCTCACGGCTGACGCGGATATATCAGAATACCCCGATCCCAATGTGTCGATCGTGCAGGGTAGCCATCCATCACTGTAGGAAACCGTTGCAGTTACAAAGGTATCTCTCACTAATACCGGTCACGTAGATGGAGCAGAGGTTGCACAGCTGTACATCGGAGTTCCGGGTGACGACACGCCTATTCGACAGCTTCGCGGCTTCTCCCGTGTCTTTCTTTCAAGTGGGCAGACGCAGTCGGTCGCCTTTGAACTCACCAGACGTGATCTTAGCATCTGGGATGTCGAAGCTCAGCAGTGGCGTTTACGCTAAGGAACTTATAACGTGTGGTCTAGATCATCGAGCAGAAATCTGGTTCTACAGGACACTATTGAGATTAAGTAGTGTTAGTTTCCCTATTATAGGGATATTAGTCGATTAGTTCGAACCATGGGTTAACAAAGTAGTTTAATTAACTAGAAATTTATACTACTATATAAGGTATAAAAAGGAGGTTTTAACTATAAGTTAGGTAGTTTATAATAATTATAAATACGGCCTCTTATTAGCCCTTACGTAGCCTCGGCTAGATACTAAAGTTAAATTAAATTTCTAATTTAATACTAACTTTCTTTTTTTTTATTAATCTAACTACTATTACTACTATTATTATAATTAAAAGTTTAATTTAACCTCGGGCCTATTTACTAAGTTACCTCTTTTTACTCTTTTTCTCTACTCTTTTTATATAACTTACCCTTTTATTTATATTATTATTCTTTTTTTATTAATGAATTACTCTAACCCCTTATTAAGGGCTATTTTTATAAAAGCGTTAGTGAGGTTATTATTATTATTAATTTAATAGATCTTAAGGATTTCTTATTATTTATATAATTACCTAAGGGCTATAATATCTATTATAAGCCTCTTCTTTTTTATAATACCTAGCTTAATAAAGTATTTATATAACGAGTACGAGTTAGTATAAATAATTATTAAGATCGTAAGAAGGTTAAGTCGATTTATAATCTTTTTAAATATAATAGAAATTACGTAGGCGAGGTTAATTTTATTAACTATTTTATAAACTATTAGTATGAGTACGCTATATATAACTCGCTTACTTTTTATTAATAAATAATAAATAATATTACGCTAGATTATAAAGTTTTTTTTACTAAGGGTTTTATTAACGAGGATAATAATACACCCTAATTATACAATTAAATCGTTATTATTTACGAATAATCTATTAATAAATACGTAAAGCCTCGCTTAAATAAGCTTAATAAGTTAATAAACGAGGCCTCAGTTTTAGTTCTCTTATTACTACTATAATCGTTAATTAAGAGCGTTAAAATCGCTCTTTATAAGCTCTATAGCCTATACTACTCTAACGTAGTTACAAATAGCCTCGGGTTAATAAATACTCGTAATATAAGCTTTTTATATAAGCTTAGCCCTATATTACGTCTTATAATTAGGGGATTTTAAGTTAATAAGGGTAATTTTCTTACCTTACCCTTTTTATTAAAATACTATATTATTCTTTTTAATTATTAAAATCCCTCTATTAAACGCTAATAAGAACTCTAAAATAAGGATCTTTTTTAGTTTAGTTATAAATTTAGCTTTATAAAGCTCCTTATTCTCCTTTTTTATAAACTAAATATTTAATAAACCTAGGGTAGTATCTATTTATATCCCTACGATACTAAAAAGGTCGTTTATATATATAGAAATTAAAAAAGTAAGGATCGTGTATTAACGTAAGTATTAATAGTTAATTAATACAAAAATCGTAGTATATTACTTATTAATAAGTACTAAACTTAGCAAGGCTATATAACGGCTTAAGTACTTTAATAATCGTACTTTTTAAGTACTTATTAGTTATTTTTTTAGGGAGTAGGCGAGGTTCTTTTTTATAAGCCTAGTTACTAATTAAGTATATACTTATATAATATTACGACTCTAGATCTAGTACTCTTTTTACTATAATAATATTATTAATACTATTATAAAGCGCTAGTTATATTATTAAACTATAAGAGACTAGGTAAGTAGCGTTACTTTTTTAACATTACTATACCTTTATATAACGTACCTTAATTTCTTATATAACTATAGGGTACCCCTTTTTTTTTATTTCTCGAACTATACGTAATTTAAAATTACGTAAATTCGCGTATTTAAATAGATCGTAGAGGATAAATCGATAGACCCCTCGATCCCGTAGTATCTCTATTTTAATAAGGTCTAATCCCTCGTAGGGTCTCCTTATTATTATAATTATACCCTCTCTTTATAATTAGATTACGAGTATAAAACCGGCCTTCTCTTTTACTATATAGAATATATTATTTATTTTATTATTAATAATAAAGTACTATAATAATACTCTCTACCTAGGTCCTCTTATATATCTTAGTAATATAGGGGTTATCTTTTCTTTATTATTTTTATTTATTTATTTTATTATAATAATTTCGTTAAAAATAATTTTTTACCTATTTTTAAGTTACTAAGGGGGTTCTCTTAGCTCTTTTTCTTATTATTAAACTAAAATCTCCTTATTAAGATTAGTATAATACGGTCGTACTACTATAATTAATACTTCTAGTAGTTAGTCTCGATCTCTAACAATAATATATAAACGTTTATTAACTAAAACTAATTTATATAAGTCTAATTACTATTTAGTAAGTTCTTTTTAGACCCTAATATCCGATTTTAATAATATATTAAAGTTAGGGTTTATATTTAGCTTATTATAAGCTATAATAGCCTTATTAATTTATTACTTCGTATTTATTTTTAAAGTACTTTTATTACTTTATTAATTACCTAAGCTCGCTAGGCTATGTCTAGCGATAGTAGCGAGGCTATTATTATCCTTAGGTATACTCTAAATACGAAAAGTATTAGAATTAGGCCTTTTAAGCCTATAGTATTATTATAGTACTTAAGTACTACTTAAAAATACTCTCGATTCGTAGTATCTAAGTACTCGTTATAAATAAACCTAAACGCTCTTTTTAGCTATTAATAAGCCTTTTTTATTTTACTAATATAATAATATACTTTAATAAGCACGACCTTTGGTTATATACTATATATAGGAGTATTATTTGTAAATTCTACAAACTTAAAGCTAGTACTTATATCGGTCCTAATCCTATTTAATAGTCGTTAGTATATATTAATCTACGCCCTTTTTAATATTAACTAAATAGTCTTGGCTTATAGATCCCTAAAGAATTACCCTTTTTAAAATAATATAACCTCGTTAATAATATATAGTACTAGTCGATTATTTAAATAGAAAATATTAATAACGGTTTTTTAATTAAAGTTAAGGTCGTTATATAATTTAAATTTAAATTTGCGCGGGCTTTAGGCGTTTATTTAGTATTAATAATATATCCTTATTAAGTACCTTAGAGCCTCTATCTCTACCTCGTTTTTTAAATACTTAAGGAGGCTATATAGCTTCGTAATTAATAAATAACCGAAGCGTTTATATAATTACTTAAGCTTGCTTTTTATAAAATAGTTAATAGATTTAATATTTAATTCGAGCCTTATAAATATATACTTTTATTACTTTTTAATAAGTATAAACTACTTATTATTAAATAGTCTATTCTTTATATTATTAAATACGATATTTAACTAGTCTATATTTCTTAAGTATAATAAAAATAGTATATTAATAAGTAGAATATAAAAAACTATCGTACTTAAGCGTATATTAACTTTTACTATACTTAGAGCGTATATCCCTTTACCTAGGCCGAAGCTAATCCTTATAATACTTATTATTAACGTATTTAATATAACTAAGAATATTTCTTTTAAATATATAGAATTACCCTTTACCTCTAGTTAATTATTATAATACCCCTATATTTAGGATAATCTTTTAGAATATATCTAAGCCGTATCGTTCGCTAGTATAAAATACTTATATAAGCTTCGCGTTTAAGTAATTTAAGTAATATAAAAAAGACCCCTCTAAATACCCCTAGAATTCCTTAGTACTATATTTTTTTTTAAGTATTAAAAGAGGTACTAAATTTCTTTTAGATATTAAGAAAATAGAATTCGGTACTGTTAGATTCGTTCTTTTATCCTCTTTTATATTTAATATCTAAGGGACCTTTTTTTACTATTTATAAATAAAAGCCTAGTTATTAAAAACTTTTATTACTTTTTATTTATTTAGCCTCGTATATTCTCCCGAAGCTAACGAAATAAAAAAAGAGTAGTTAATATTATTAATTTCGTCGTAATCTAATTTATTAGTATAGGGGATAAGATCTTCTTTATTTTCTAAATTTTCTATTATATATAAATACTCTAAGCTATTAATCTAGTTACTTTCGCTAGGTTTTATACCTCTAGATCTGCCCTTATATATAACGAGGAATTAGTTAAATTAATAAGGGTTTATTTTACCGTTTATTACTCTCGATTTTCTATACTACTCGTACGATTTAGTACGTTCTTTTTTAAAGTAATTACTTGATTAATAGCCGTCCTTTTTATATATAAAACACTTCCCCTTTAGTTACTTTTATTTTAGATCGAACTAATACCTAGTTAAGGAGTTTATTTTTCTAATTTAGTAACTACTATACCTAGCGTCTCTCCCCTTACTTCTATATATATAATTTACTTAGTATTATCAATAAGGGCCGTTATAAGACTATAAGTATATTTAATAAGGTATCTTAGTTTTAATATTAAAGCTAGACCTTAGCCTCGAGTAAAGGGTCTTATAATACTTAAATAGTTATTATAAAATTACTCTTACTTCTAGGACTCTCTATATAATAATATAAAGATATTTAACTTTTTACCTATTTATCCTCTTATTTAGCTACGTTTTTATTAGCTTATTAATATAATTAATAAGTTCTTTAGGGATCTCTATTATTAACTTTCTTTTTATCGTTCTAACTATAAATTTAAATAATAATACTCTTAGCTTAGATAGGAGCTTTAGATTCTTATTTTAAGTCTCAAAATAATTTCAAATTACGTTAACTATACTAAAAGAGTTAGTTCGATTAATAATACGTACTATTTAATAATAGTAATCTATAGCCTTATTAATTAATATAACGTTAATTATTAAGTAATATTATTAATCTCGGATTTTAACTTTTTTATAATAGTCGTAGAATATTATAAGGGCTTTTTATAAGACCTCGTACTTCCTTTTTAAATATAATTTCTCTTTAAAAAAGATCTTTATAAAGTTAGTAAATTACTATATAATAACGACTATTAGGTCGGTCTCTTTATATATCTCTCGTATATTAAAATAATTATATTAATTTTACGTAGTTAATTATATACCCTTTTAATTAATAGGGAGTAAGCTACGGATTAGTAGCGTTACTAAGTTAATTACTAAGATTAATAAAATCGCTAGTAATTACCCCTCTTATATAATCTCCGTAGCTTTTACTATAGTAGGTACTAATATATTACTATTCGTAAGTTTTAATAAAAAGTCCGGTTAGTTTACTTTTTTACTAAATTCGTTATATTTTAATACTACTTAGTTAACTTAATTCTAGTTTTATTATATAAATTCGTTTATAATAATTATCGTAGCGAGCGTCTTATAAACTTTTTATCTTACTACCTAGGCTAATAAAACGCTTTAATAATAAAGAAATCTATTTACCCTCTTTATAACGTTCGGACTAGTACTAACGAACTGTTTATTTTTTTAATCGCCGAGGTTATTAATAATCTCATGAAATAAGAATTACCTCTCGAGCCCTTTTTATATATATATTTCTATAAAATATACTAATACCGTATCGATCTACTTGCCGTTAGGGTTATTAAAGTTTTTATATACTTATTTTTTTTAATATTCTAGCTTAATTTCTATTTAATTATATAATATAAAAATCCCTTTTCTCTAACTATATACTAACTCGCTCCTTATTATCTCCTAACTCGTACTTCGATTTATAATAACTAGTATATTTAATCTTAAGGGGGTCGTTTTAGAGCTATTTATTAGCCTTAGCAATAGCGTACTATTATTAATCGCTAGATTTATTAAAATCTAGGACTTTTTTACTTCCTCTTATCTCTTTAACTAAGCCTTATTACTATTTACTCTTAATTTCTTTAGTTAAACACTATTTTAGCGGTCTTTTTTTAGTTACTTAATTAACGAATATTAAAAATAAATTCGTAAGTAGCCTAACGACGTTTTAATTACGTAGCGCTTTTTTTTAAATTAGGACCCGAGAGGTATATACGTTTATTAAACGGATTATTACTAGTTAATAATCTATTTTTTACTTTTTAAAAATAGTAATCTCGTACTGGGAGCTAATAATATTAAAAAGGCTCCTTAGCGGTCCTCTAAAGGGTTCTTTTTTTATTATAATAATTATAATTTTAATAAGAGGCTATAAAAAGATGTTTTTAAGGGTAGTAGTCTCTTTATTAAGTTAACTTCTAGTACTTATAATACTCGTAACTCGTGAATCGTAATTATTATAATTTCTAAATCTCCTCTTTTTTCGTTATACTATCTCTCATATTATATTTTTAAATAATATCCGGGGGGGAGTTAAGAGGGCTATGAGGAGGTCGTTTAGGTCTTAAAGGTCGTATTTATAAGACCTTTATAGGGTTTTTTTTTTATATACTATAAATCTCTTAGCCTTATAGTTCTTATACTTCTTATTATACTAATTAAAAACGCTATATTTAAAGATCTTTTTCCTTAATTATATAGTACTCTTTTATTTTATAGTTTTCGAGCTCGTTCGTTATATTAATTAATTAGGTACGTAGTCGTTATATAAGTAGTTCCTCTTACTAATTAATTAATTAATTAATTAATTATTTAATCGCGGGTCGGCCGTGGGTAAGTAGATTAATAAGAACTAATTAAATAAGGTCGATAATAATAGCTCGGTCGCTTTAATATTTCCGTTATTTATCGTAGTTTAATATAGTAAATATTAGCCTTTTATAAGTAATTAAGGGCTATAATTCCTTTACTTTGTTCTATCATAGAGGTTCTACGTTTTATTACCTACTTTTTATAAAGTTAAGTAGTATAATTCTCTTATTACGTCCTATTTAAAAAAGTCGTTTTTTTATATAAGATATTTCACTAATTTATAATAATAGAAATTAATTACTAATTAGTATTAGTTTTCTGATTATAAAAATATTAGTTAATTAGTTCGAATAATAGGTTAACGAAGTAGTTTAATTAATTAGAAATTTATACTATTATATAAGGTATAAAAAGGAGGTTCTAACTGTAGGTTAGGTAGTCTATAGTAATCGTAAATACGGCCCCTCATTGGCCCCTGCGTAGCCTCGGCCGGATGCCGAGGTCGAATTGGACTTCTAATCCGATAAGTAGCGTACTATAGTTTACTTAGTAATCAGCCCTTGAGGTAATCTTGTTAATAATTTAATAATATGAGTACTTCATCTCATTCTTGCATCGTGTCCTGACTCTTTGTCTGATGATCTCGCTGATAGAAAAGTCTTGCTACGTCGAGTTCATCTGTTAGGTGTTGACAGGGACGGTACAAAATAATTACATGTATTGGCATGATCAGCAAGCCACATGAATGCCTCGTCCCCTGCATGCCATCGATGCGACGCCACATAGTTTACTGCAGATACAACCCCCCTTAGCCACGTCCGGCCTAAAGTCCCCAGGTAAGTAAATTACACCATGCGCTGACTAAGGCCAACTCATTTCTTTACTCTTCTACCTTCCCTTCCTCATTCTCTTCTTTTCACCACGGCAAGCTTCCCCAAGAGCCCTACGGCACCACTATAAACACCTCCTACCTCAACATGCCTTCGAAATCATCTCAGATCAATGTAGATGCGGAGATCGTCTATGAATATCATCGAATGCATATGGCTGTCAGTCCTGCTAAGGCCATCTTCTGCCTTTGTAGTCTCGACACACGAGTAGCTACACGCGCAGCACAGCTTTTCCTCGCTGGTTATGGAGAATATCTCATCTACTCTGGCGGATCAGGGAAACTTACGGCAAATCGTTTTGCGAAACCAGAAGCCGAGATATTTGCATGTATTGCCAGGGAGTTAGGGGTTCCGGCCGACAAGATCATCGTGGAGCCAAACTCGAGCAACACTGGCGAAAATGTTCGGTTCACCCATGCCCTTTTGAAAGAACTAGAGCTAGAGGCCACGAGCTTCGTGCTGGTTCAGAAGCCATATATGGAAAGGAGAACATATGCAACCTTCAGCAAACAATGGCCGGACCCCAAAACAGTGTTCACTGTGACAAGCCCTGAACTGGGATTCGCCCAATATCCGAATGAGGAAAACCCTCGTGACTTAGTTATTGAGATCATGGTCGGGGACTTGGTGAGAATCCGAGAGTACCCAGCAAAGGGCTTTCAAGTTGAGCAAAGGATTCCTTCCGAGGTCTGGGAGGCAAACCAAAGGCTCATTAACGCTGGCTACGATGGGCATTTACCCTGACTAATGGCCCATTTTATTGATAGAATCTTGCAAACCATTTTCTTTTATTACGGTTCTGAATGGAAGCTCCTTCTTAGGATACCTCAGATTATGGCACCCCTCGTTCCAAGTGTTCAATATGGCTTCCTCTTAAGCCTTTTTTCACTCTTCATCCGGGCTTCCAAAGTCCGCCCTTGCTTGTGATGCAATGTCATCGTCGACAAGCACTCTTACGGCAAGCATTGCCATACCCTTGGCGCACATGAAACCCGCTTTGTGAGCTTCGTCAGTTGCAGCAGCGGCCGCGAATTTGGGATTGTGGCCTGCCACATCTGGCGAGGTCGGGATGACGAAGGCGCCGTGGAAGCTAGGCACGTGATAGGACACGTTTCCCATATCCGTCGAGGCGTTGAATGGTTTTGCCTGATGAAGCTGTATTGTCTGACCGATCGCGGCCATATCTTCCACATATGTCTTGCATAGGGTGTTATTAGCTCGTAGGTTCATGTACGTCGGCGCCCTGTAAACACCGCATCAGTAGAGTCATAAGAATTGCAGCGCTCATAACATTTACACAATGTATTTAATCTCGCAGCCCGTCGCGGCTGCGCCTGCTTCCAAGCATGCCTTAACCCTGTTTAACAGTGCATCGGCGCGCTCAATTGTTGGGCTGCGGACATTCCAGTTCATGCGGGTATAATCCGTGATGACGTTGGGAACGGTGCCGCCGACTTCGATTACACCATGAACTCTTTCGTCTGACTGAATTTGCTGCCTGAGGAGAGCCACATTGTTGTAGGCTGCTACAGCCGCATCCAACGCGTTCAACCCTTTCCATGGTTCGCCTGCTGCATGAGCGGGCTTTCCACGGAATTCAACGCGGAACTTATGGCTTGCAATGAGCTTAAAGCCTGCCAGCCCTGAGGAACCATCTCCACTACCGCCCTGGTGAGCTGCAGTTGGATGCGCCATGATGGCCACTGCGATATCCTCGGGGGGGTTGAAAGCACCGGCATCAATGAGTTTCGCTTTACCGCCTCCACCTTCTTCGGCTAGGGTTCTGTAGGTTTCCCTCTTACAGGGGAATTGGTTCGAACCGTAGGTTAACGAAGAGATCAATTTAACTATATAAATTTCTACGTAGTATAAAAAGGGAAGTTCTAACCGCAGGTTGGGCTAGCTACGATAATCCTAAATAGGGCCCCTAATTAGCCCCTGCGTAGTTAATTAGATACTGCGGTCGAATTAGACTTCTGATCTAATACTAACTTTCTCTTTTTTTTATTAATTTAATTACTACGGTTAGAGGTATAATTCGACCTCGGGCCTATTTACTAAGTTATCTCCTTTTCCCCCTTTTTTTTATTCTTTTTATATAACCTATTTTTTTATTCGTACGTTAATTTTTCTATTACTTACGAATTATTCTAACCCCTTATTAAGTACTATTTTTATAAAAGCGTTAGCGAGGTTATTATTATTATTAATCTAACGGATTTCGAAAATCTCGCGTTTTTTATACGATTACCTAAGGGCTATAATATCGATTATAAGCCTCTTTTTTTTTATAGTTCCTAATTTAATAAGATATTCGTATAGCGAGTATAAATCCGTATAGACGGCCGTTAGGATTAGTAAAAGGCTAAGTTAATCGCGTCTTCTCCTTAAGTATTAAAAGGATAGACTTCGGCCCTATTAGATTTACCTTTTTAACTACTTCCGTATTTATTACCTAAGGGACCTTCCCTTACTATCCGTAAATAAAAACCTACTTATTAAAAACTTCTACTACTTTTTATTCGTTTAGCCTCGTATATTCTCCCGAGGCTAACGATACGAAAAAAAAGTAGTTAATATTATTAACTTCGTTATAATCTAATTCGTTAGTATAGGGGGTAAGATCTTCCTTATCTTCTAAATCTCCCTATTAGTAATTACCGTACCTAGCTTCTTTCCCTTTCTTATTATACGTTCGATCGACCTAGTACTATTAATAAGGGCCATCGTATACTTAGAAATAAGTTTAGTACGGCATTCTTATTTTAATATTAAAACTAGATCTTAGCCTCGAGCAGAGCGTCTCATAATCCTTAAGTACTTAGTATAGGGTTATTTTTATTTCTAATATATATTAAACTATAGTATAGAGATATCTAACTTTCCGCTCATTAGTTCTCTTATTTAACTAGGTTTTTACTAGCTTATTAATTCGATTAATAAGCTCTTTAAGGATTTTTATTTATAATTTACCCTCTATTATCCTAGTTATAAATATAAAAAAAACTACTTATAGCTCGGATAAGAGCTCTAAATTCTTATCGTAGGTCTTAAAGCGGCTTCGGATTACGTTAATAATACTAAAAAAGTCGTTTTGATCGAGATTACGTACTACTTCGTAATAGTAATTAGAGGCTTTGTTTATAAGTACGATATTAATTACTAAATAGTACTAGTATTCCCTAATCTCGACCTTTTTATAATAATTATAAAATATTATTAAGGTTTTTTATAAGACCTTATACTTCCCCCTAGAGTATAATTTCTCTTTTAAAAAGATCTTTTTAAAGTTTATAAATTACCTTATATTTATTATTAAATTTTTAATATTTATATACGATCCCTACGTCACTTCGTACTATTAGTAACTCCGGGTCGTTTACCTCCTTTTTTATTAGCTAATCGGTACCGAATTTCGGATTAGTAGTGGCAACGAGCTATAGATCGAAATAAGTAGAATTATTAATTATTAAACTTCTAATACTATAATTTCCCTCTATATATCCTTTTATAATAATAAATTACTATTAGTAATTATAAAAAAGAAATCTACGTTATTTACCCTTTTTCTAAATTCGTTAAAGCGATTATATACCTTATTAACTTATACTTAGTTCTATAATATAAATTCCTCTTTTATAATCGTCGTTACTAAGATTTTATATAATTCTTATAATTATAATTACGCTAGTAATACCCCTCGCTCATAGAGGAATTTATTAACTACTTTTATAATTCCTAGGCTTACCCTTATAAACTATTCGTTTAGCTAGTAACTAAGGTTATTTATAATTTTATAGAATAAGGGTTGCCCCTATAGCCCCTTTTTTTTATAAACCTTAATTAAATAAATTAATACTACGTTAATTTACTTATTATGAAACTAATTTATAATCCTATATATTTACGTTCCCTAATAGTCCGGGTTAATATTTACTTATTTATAAGAGATCGGGATTCTATTTAAGATCGGGTTTCTTCCTCTTCTTCTTTACCCTAACTCGCTAAGGGTCGTGCTCTAGCTTATACTCGTATTAATAATCGCTAGCATATTTAATTTTAATAAGGATATATCTAATCCGCACGTTAATTATAATAAGCCCGTGCTTTTATTACTTAACGAATTTATTAAGGTTTAAAAAATTCTTACTTCCTCTCACTATCTCGCTACTACTCTCGTTTTTATTATTTTTAATAACTACTACTACCTTTTTAAATTACTAGTTATTATACTTACTAAGACCTCCTTTTTATTTAAAATAAAAGGGTAGGTTTTAATAGCCCCCTTTTTTTAATAATAATAATAAACGTTTATATTACCGTAAGAAGATATAGTAATTAGTCTCGTAATCTTTATTAGTTATTAATTTCTATTATTCCGTATACTTTTAACCTCCTAATCCTCGTGCTCTCTATAACTTCTAAATAGCTTCCTTCTTTAACTTACTTTTTCTAAAATAATATTCCGTAAGAATAGTTAAATATAAATACTAAGCGGCTCGTAAAGGAGTTATATAAGCTATTAAGTATAATTAGTAAAGTTAAGCTTCCCTTTTTTTATAAAATCTCGGGCCTTAAGGACTTGTTAAAAATACTACTTATTACTCGTACTTAATAAGGTTAAATACCTTAATAATCTTTTTTTTATAGCCTCTTAGTACCCTATTTTATAATTACTTAGGTAGTATTTTTCCTAGTTTAATTACGCTAATTTAGTAATTATCGCTCACTAGCAATTTCTTTTACTAATTCGGCTAGTTAATTTTTAATTACGGGCCGGCCGTAATAAAGTTATTTAGTAAGAAAGCTACTTAAGGTAATAGCAAAATACTAGTTACTTAAGTAGTTTTATTAATTAAAGTAGTTTAATATAGTGGACGTTAACCTCTCGTAAGTAATAAAGGGCTATAATTACTTAATTCTATATAGTATTCGAGAATCGCCTCTTTTTATATCTACTTTTATAAGGTTATTTAGTATAAATCTCTTATTCCGTACGGTATTAAGAGGTCGTTTTTTTTATATAGCGAGATACCTTACTAATCTATAATAATAGAATTTAATTACTAATTAGTATAAGTTTCCCTCTTATAGGGGAATTAGTTCGAACCGTAGGTTAATAAAGAGATCAATTTAACTATATAAATTTCTATATAGTATAAAAAGGGAGGTTCTAACCGCAGGTTGGGCTGGCTACGATAATCCTAAATAGGGCCCCTAATTAGCCCCTGCGCAGTCGATTGGATGCCGCGGTCGAATTGGACTTCCGATCCGACAGGTTCCGAGAATGCGGAGGCGCCCAGGGATCCTCAAGTCGACGAGTGTGCGAGCAGCCCCCAAGAATGCAGCAATTGAGGACGTTGCAATCAGGTTGTGTCCGCAGGCATGACCGATGTCTGGTAGAGCATCGTATTCAGCGCAAACAACGACTTGACGGCCGCCACTGCCTATTTCGGCCTCGAAGCTTGTTTCGAGGCCATAGGTATGCTTTTTGACGGAGAACCCTTGCTGTTCCAAGTAAGCTGTGAGGGTGTCGTGGGCAAAGAATTCCTTGTATGCAGTTTCCGGATTTGCATGCAGCTGTTTGTTGACGTCGTTGTGAAGAGAAGAGTCTAGGTCATCGAGGTGTGCGTTGATGATCTTGCGGGCCTGTTCGAAGTCAAAAGCCCCTTGCACTCGTTTGGGACCCGGGTTGGCGCTCTGTTGCTCCCCAGCAGCATTAGCGGCGACCGGGGTTTTAATAATAGACATGGTGATAGGATTCGAAGCGTGAATCCCTTACTCGCAGCGAAACGGTTTCAAGAAATGCCAAAGATTAGCGAGATATAATTCGAGATAGAGGAGCCTCCTCGATAAATATAAAGTATACTATTAGTATCCCTATTACAAGGATATTAGTCGATTAGTTCGAACCGTGGGTTAATAAAGTAGGTTAATTAAACTATTCTAATATATTACGTAAGGTATAAAAAAGAGGTTCTAACTATAAGTTAAGTAGTTTATAATAATTATAAATAGGGCCCCTCGTTAGCCCCTACGTAACCTTAGCCGTATACTAAAGTTAAATTAGACTTTTAATTTAATATTAACTTTCTCTTTTTTTATTAATCTAACTACTACTTCTATTACTACTATTATTATTACGATTAGAAGTTTAATTTAACCTCGGGCCCGTTTATTAAGTCGTCTTTTTTTATTTCTTTTTTTTATTTTTTTTTATATAACCTATCCCTTTATTCGTACTAATACCTTTCCCTCGCTAATAAATTACTTTAATCTCTTATTAAGTACTATTTTTATAAAACCGTTAGCGAGGTTATTATTATTATTAATTTAATAAATCTCGAGGATCTCTCGTTATTTATATAACTACTTAAAGGTTATAATATTTATTATAAGCCTCTTTTCTTTCGTAGTACCTAGCTTAATAAGGTATCGTATAACGAGTACGAATTAATATAAACAATCGTAAAGATCGTAAGAAAGTTAAGTTAATTTATAATTTTTTTAAGTATAGTTAAAATCGTATAGGCGAGGTTAATACTGTTAATTATATTATAAACTTTAGATATAAGTACGCTACGTATTACTCGCTTATTCTTTATTAATAAATAGTAAATAATATTACCTTAGATTATAAATTTATCCTTACTAAGCTTCTCGTTAGCGAGGATAATAATATATTTTAATTATAATATTAGGTCGTTATTATTTACGAATAATTTATTAATAAATACGTAAAGCCTTACTAAAATAAGCTTAATAAGTTAGTAAATAAGACCTCGGTTACGGTATTTTAACTATTACTATAGTTGTTAATTAAAAGTATTAAAATCGCTTTTTATAAGCTCTATAACCTATACGGCTTTAGTATAATTAAAAATAGCCTCGGGCTAATAAATACTTATAATATATACCCCTCGGGTAAGCTTAGCCTTATATTACTTCTTATAATTAGGGGATTTTTAATTAATAAGAGTAATCTTTTTACCTTACCCCTTTTACTAAAATACTATATTATCTCCTTTAATTATTAAAATCCCTTTATTAAATACTAATAAGGATTTTAGTATTAGGATCTCTTTTAGTTTAGTTATAAATTTAGTCTTATAGAGCTCTTTATCCTCTTTTTTTATAAACTCGATATTTAATAAACCTAGGGTATTATTTATTTATATCCCGATAATACTAAAGGGGTCGTTTACGTATATAAAAATTAAAAAGCAGGGATCGTATATTAATAGAACTATTAATAATTAGTTAATATAAAAGTCATAGGACGTTACTTATTAATAAGTGCCCGATTTAGTAAGGCTATATAACGGCTTAAGTACTTCGATAATTATACTTTCTAAGTACTTACTAATTATCTCCTTTAGGAAGTAGGCAAGGATCTTCTTCGTAAGCCTAGTTATTAATTAAGTATACGCTTACGTAATATTATAACTCTAGATTTAGTATCCCTTATACTATAATAATACTATTAATATTATTATAAAGCGCTAGCTATAGCGTTAAACTATAAATAATTAAGTAAGTAGCGTTACTTTTTTAATATTACCGTACCCTTATATAACATACCTTAATTTCTTATATAACTATAGGGTACCCTTCCTTTTTATCTCTCGAACTATACGTAATTTAAAAATACGTAAATTCGCGTATTTAACTAGATCGTAAAAGATAAATTAATAGACCCCTCGATTATATAGTATCTCTACCTTTATTAAGTCTAATCCTTTAAAAAGTCTCCTAGTTATTATAACTATAGTATCTTTTTATAATTAGGTTATAAATACGAAATCGACCTTCTCTTTTACTATATAAAATATACTAATTATAATATCGTTAATAATAAATTATTAAAATAGTACCCTTTATCTAGGTCTTCTTATACGTCTTAGTAATATAAGTATCGCCTCTTTCTCGCTATTATCGTCTATTTATTTTATTATAATAATTTTATTAAAAATAATTTCTTACTCCTCCTTACGCTATTAAAAGGATTCCCTTAGCTCTTCTTCTTTTTATTAAACCGATATCTCCCTACTAGGATCGGTATAATATAGTCGTATTACTATAATTAATACTTTAAATAGTTAATCTTAGTCTCTAGTAATAATATATAAACGTTTATTAACTAAAACTAATTTATATAAACCTAATTATTATTTAGTAATTTCTCTCTATACTTTAATATTCGAATTTAGTAATATATCGAGGTTAGGGCTTATATTTAGCTTATTATAAATAATAATAACCTTATTAATTTAGCGCTTTATATTCGTCTCTTAGAGTACTTTTATTACCTTATTAATTACCTAAGCTCGCTAGGCTACGTTTAGTAATGATAATAAGGCTATTGTCGTCCTTAGGTATACTCTAAATATAAGAAGCGTTAGAACTAGTCCCTTCGGGCCTATAGTATTATTATAGTACTTAAATACTATTTAAAAATACTCTTTATCCGTAGTATTAGGGTACTTATTTTAAATAATCTTAAACGCTCTTTTTAACTATTAATAAGCTCTTTTTACCTTATTAATACTATAATATACTTTAATAAGTACGATTTTTAGCTATATACTATACGTAATAGTATTATTTTTAAACTCTACTAACTTAAAGCTCGTTCTTATATTAGTCCTAATTCTATTTAATAACCTTTAATATATATCGATCTATACTCGTTTTAATATTAACTAAATAGTCTTAGTAAATAGGTCCCTAAGGAATTAGCCTCTTTAAAATAATATAGCCTTATTAATAATATATAGTATTAGGCAATTATTTAAATAGAAAATTTTAATAACGATCTCTTAGTTAAAGTTAAGCTCGTTATGTAATTTAAATTTAAATCTACGTAGGCTCTAGGTATTTATTTAGTATTAATAATATATCTTTATTAAATACTCTAGAGCTCCTATCTCTATATCGCTCTCTAATTACTTAAAGAGGTTATATAGCTTTATAATTAATAAGTAACTAAAGCGCTTATATAATTATTTAAGCTCTCTTTTCATAAAATAGTTAATAAATTTAACGTCTAATTCGAGCTTTATAAACGCATACCCCTATCGCTTTTTAATAAGTATAGACTACTTATTATTTAATAATTTATTTCTTATATTATTAAATACGATACTTAACTAGTCTATATTCTTTAGGTATAGTAAAAATAGTATATTAATAAGTAAAATATAAAAAACTATCGTACCTAAGTATATATTAACTTTTACTATACTTAGGGTATATATTTTTTTACCTAAGCTAAAGCTAATCCTCGTAATACTTATTATTAACGTATTTAATATAACTAGGGATATTTTTTAGAGTATATAGAATTACCCCTTACTTCTAGTTAACTATTATAATACCCCTATATTTAAAATAATCCCTTAAAAAATATCTAGGCCGTATTATTCGTTAGTATAGAATACCTATACGAGCTTAGTATTTAAGTAATTTAGGGAGTATAAAAAAGACCTCTCTAAGTACCCCTAGAATCGCTTAGTACCCTATTTTTTTTTAAGTATTAAGAGAGGTACTAATTTTTCTTTAAATATTAATAAAATAGGGTTCGGTACTATTAAATTTATTTATTTATTTATATTTATTATTTAAGGGATCTTTCTTTATTATTTATAGATAAAAGCTTACTTATTAAGAACTTTTATTATTTTTTATTTATTTAGCCTCGTATATTTTTTAGAAACTAACGGGGTAAAAAAAGAGTAATTAATCTTATTAGTTTTATTAAAATCTATTTTATTAATATACGGAGTAAGATCTTCCTTATTTTCTAAATTTCTTATTATATATAGATCCTCTAGGCTACTAATTATACCTTCGGATTTATTTTTATATATAATAAAGAATTAGTTAAATTAATAAGGGCTAGTTTTACTATTTACTACTCTTAACTTTTATACTACTTATATAATTTAGTACGTTCTTTTTTAGAGTAATTACTTAACTAATAGCTATTTTTTTTATATTTAAAATACTTCCCTTTCTATTACCCTTATCTTAACTCTAATTAGTAACTAGCTAAGGAGTCTATTCCTTTAGCTTAGTAATTACTATACTTAGCGTCTCTTTTCTTATTTTTATACGTACGGTCGACTTAGTATTATTAATAAGGGCCGTTGTACGATTATAAGTACGTTTATCGAAGTATCCTTATTTTAATATTAAAGCTAAACCTTAGCCTCGAGTAGAGGGTTTTATAATACTTAGGTAATTAATATAAAATTACCCTCGCCTTTAGAACTCTTTATATAATAATATAAAAATACTTAACCTTCTACTTATTTATCCCCTTATTTAGCTACTTATTAATTATCTTATTAATTTAATTAGAAAGTTTTTTAAAGATCTCTAGCCTCGACTTTTTTTTTATTATTCTAATTATAAACTTAAATAATAATACCCTTAGCTCGGATAAGAGCTCTAGACTCCTATTTTAGGTTTTAAAGCGACTTTAAATTACGTTAACTACGCTTAAAAAGTTAGTTCTATTAATAATACGTACTACTTCGTAATAATAATTTATAGCCTTACTAATTAGTACGACGTTAATTACTAAGTAATATTATTATTTTTAAATTCTAACTTTTTTATAATACTTATAAAAAACTATTAGGGTTTCTTATAAAACCTCGTATTTCCCTCTTAAGTACAATTTCTTTTTAAAAAAGATCTTTATAAAGTTAGTAAATTACTTCGTAATAACGACTATTAAGTTAGTCTTTTTACGTACCCCTCGCGTATTAGTATAGTTATATTAGCTCTATATAATTAATCGCATACCTCTCTAATTAATAAGTAATAAGCTACGTATTAATAATATTACTAAGCTAGTTATTAAAATTAGTAAAATCGTTAGTAGCCGCTCTTTTTATATAGTCTCTATAGCCCTTACTATAGCGGGCGCTAATATATTACTATTAGTAATTTTTAATAAAAATTCTAATTAGTTTACCTTCTTATTAAAGTCGTCGTATTTTACTATTACTTAATTAACTTAATTCTAATTATATAATATAAATTCGTTAGTAATAACTATAGTAATAGGCGTTTTATAAGCTCTTCGTCCTATTACCTAGGCTAATAAAATACTTTAATAATAGAGGAATTTAATAACCCTCTTTACTACGTTCGGATTAGTACTTACGAACTACTCGTCCTTTTAGTTACTTAGGTCGTTAGCGATTTTATAAAATAGGGGTTACCCCTCGAGCCCTTTTTAAATATAGATTTTTATAAAATAGACTAATACTACGTTAATTTACTCGCCGTTAAGATTATTAAAATCTCTATACGCCTACTTTTTTTAGTATTCTAATTAAATCTCTATTTATTTATATAATATAAAAATTCCTCTTTTTTAATTATAAACTAACCCGCTCCTCGTTATTCCTTAACTCGTATTTCGATTTATAATAATTAGTATATTTAATTTTAATAAGGTCGTTTTAGAGCTACTTACTAGCCTTAGTAATAGCATATTATTATTAATTACTAGATTTATTAAAGTTTAGGACCTTCTTACTTCTTTTTATTTCCTCGTACTAAGCCTCGTTATTATTTACTCTTAGTCCTCCTAGTTAGATACTATTTTAGTAATCTTTTTTTAATTACTTAATTAATTAATATTAAAGATAAATTTATAAATAGCCTAACGACGTCTCGATTATATAGCGTTTCTTTTTAAATTAAAAAACCCGAGAGGCGTATATATTTATTAAATAAATTACCGCTAGTTAGTAGTCTACTTCTTACTTTTTTAAAATTAGTAATTCTTATATTAAGAGCTAGTAATATAAAAAGAGAGCTTCTTAATAACCCTCTAAAGTATTTTTTTTTATTATAATAATTATAACTCTAATAAGAGGCCGCGAGAGGATCTTTTTAAAAATAATAGCCTCTTTACTAAGCTAACCTCTAGTACTCGTACTATTCGTAATTCGTAAATTATAACTATTATAATTTCTAAATCTCCTCCTTTTTTATTATACTATTCTCTTTATTATATTCTTAAATAATATCCGGGGAGATAGTTAAAAAAGTTATAAAAAGATTATTTAAATTACGGACTTCGAGGTCGTATTTATAAGCCCCTCGGGAGTAGTCCCTCTATATACCATAAATCTCCTAGTTTTATAATACTTACGCCTCCTAGTACTCCTAATAAGTATACTATACTTAAAGATCCTTTTTTTTAATTATATAATACTTTTTTATATCGTACTTCTTAAGCTCGTTCGTTATACTAATTAATTAAGTAAGTAATTATATAAATAATTCCTTTTACTAATTAATTAATTAATTTAGTTAATATTTAATCGCGGGCCGGCTATAGGTAAGTTAATTAATAAAGAAGGATTATATAAGGTCGACGATAGTAGCTCGATCGCCTCGATATTTCCGTTAATTATTAGGGGTTATTTTAATATAATAAACGTTAGCCTTTCGTAAGTAGTTAAGGGTTATAATTCCTCTACTTCGTTCTATTATAAAGATTCTATATCTTATTACCTACTTTTTATAAAATTAAGTAATATAATTCTCCTATTATATTCTATTCAAAGAGGTTATTTTTTTATACTAAATACCTTACTAATTTATAATAATAAAAATTAATTACTAATTAGTATTAGTATTCCTATTATAAGGATATTAGTTAATTAGTTCGAACTATAAGTTAACGAAGTAAGTTAATTAAACTATTCTAATATACTACGTAAGGTATAAAAAGGAGGTTCTAACCGTAGGTTAGGTAGTCTATGGTAATTATAAATAGGGCCCCTCGTTAGCCCCTGCGTAGCCTCGGCCGTATGCCAAGGTCGAATTAGACTTCCAATCCGACATATACTGCTCTTCAAAATCATTAACTGCTCATCAACATGTTTTAAAGGCCTAACTCCAACACGTTCATGTGTTCCCGTCAAGACATCTCCTGCGCACTGGTGTGGAGAGCTTGCGCTCCGCAGCTGAGACGGGGGTGCCACCCATCGGCAATCGGTGCTTCTAGCCAGCCGACCAGGAGACCCTCCAGTCTTGACAATTTCCAGATAGGCACGGAAGATAGCCGATGGTCGGCAATTTTGGTTTGTTTCCATTCGATGAGACTTAACCGCTACTCACCACACGGTATTGCTAATGGCTAAGCTCATTACTCCGTACCTTGCTTTCAATCTGTCAGTCAGCTTTCCTTATCATCCCTTCCTTCTGCTGATATTATGAAATTCTCGTTCCACTTCCGTATTCCCTCGTCGGCTAATTCAATCATTCATGAGTTCCAGCGGCGGCGCGCCGGAGGCATTCCAGTCATATCATCCACAATTTCCACTCGAATTATCCTCTTTTCCCCAGACGCGCCTACGCAGTAACGTTGTTCATTTGGGAGTTCGGTGAACACCCTAGCCCTCGATCCCCACTCAAGTGCTTCAGTTGGAAGTCTCTACTCGCCGATACAGCCGACCTCGAATCAGTTGGTTAGACACTACCAACGAGCGCTTCTCCCTCCGAAGCCGACGGGAGCTCACCCGGCAGCACAAGCTCAGTTTCAGCCGACGGTCTCCCCATTAATACCGATGAACGGCCCCCCCTAGACGCCGCCGGATTTGTCGGTACCACCGCGTCCGCAGCAGCGGCGACGGCGGCGCGCACGGGCGAGGGTCGGAGTGGACCACGTTCGAGAAATGGGTGTTGGACTTGTCGCACAAAGAAGGTCAAATGTGATGAGCAGCGGCCAAATTGTCATCGTTGCACACGTCTGCGGCTTCTTTGCGACTATGCACCTCGCGTCAAGCTTACGAAGAGGGGCAAGGCACGCAAAGATCGGCTCTTTTCGTCTCACCCCGACTCGTCATCGTCTTCCTCGTCGGCTGGAGGAGTTGGCACGTCACTCAGCTTGCCGACATGGGTGCAGACAATGTCTCAGCTCGATCAGTCCAAGGCTCTATCTTTGTTTAATCCGTCGGCTCCGGGGATGGGGGCTTGCTCACTTGATCTTTCGTCGGCTGATCACGAGGCAATCCGGTACTTTCGCACATCATTCGCCAAACAGAACCACACCAAGAATCCGGATTACTCGCTGTACTCCATCATGTTCGACATTGCCCAGACCGATGCTATGGTCATGCATGTGGTACTTGCTCTTGGGGGGCGGGAGCTGGAATTCCGGCGCAACAAAAATGCCGAAGAGGCGCGTGGCCCAAAAACGCCCATTCAGCATTACTCTTCCGCTCTCCGAATGATGGCCGACACCATCGGAGGTGAGGACAACGGTCAGCTGGATCTTGATGCAGTCTGTACAGGATTATATCTCATGCTTCTCTATGGACAAAAGTATGGAGATGGAAGGTGCCAGGGCTTGTCCAATCATCTCGTCGGTGCGAGTTTGATATTACAACACCGCTTCAAGGATTTACTGCTTCAATTACCGGCGCCCTCACCGGAGGCGAATCGGAAAAGCTTAACCCTCACGAGGCGAGGACAAGACGCGAGTGGTTCCCGCCTATCTCTGTACTCGGCAAGAATGCTTGTTTGGATCGCGCTACATGATGCCGC
Source organism: Colletotrichum cuscutae (assembly GCA_030869315.1). NCBI lineage: Eukaryota > Fungi > Ascomycota > Sordariomycetes > Glomerellales > Glomerellaceae > Colletotrichum > Colletotrichum cuscutae. Next base: position 57,600 of record MPDP01000277.1, read on the forward strand.
TGCCGCTTCATACGGCCTTGGCGGACAACTCAACTGCGCCCTCCACAAAATCATGGGTGCCCTCGATGGCCAAGTTAGCAGTGGAATATCCAGCCCGTTTCAACCGCTCGACGCCTTCGAGAGGTTACACCGTTTCTCCAATCCACTTTACCGGAGTATGTGGGCTGATTCATACCCCCAAGCGGAGCTTCTCGACGACGTGGAGAATAGGAATGTTTATGCTCTTTTGGGAGCATGCGGCCAATTGCGCTTCATGATTGCCCAGCTCGCTAATCGCATACATGAAGATGATGCCTCGCAGCAACACCGCGTCATGGCCGTCGATATGACCATTCAACAAGTGGGTTGGAAATTCACCGAACTACTGGAGGTCGCAGCAGAGCTTTCCATCAGCACAAATAACTCACATCGGCTAGTAGCCAACATTCGCGGCATTGTACCTCACTATCATGCCGTCGTTCTTGAATTTCTTCGTTTGACGCGATTTGATGCCACGCCAATGCTCTCAGCTCGTTAACGAAACGCTTTGCGAGAAATCATGAATCTGGCTTTCCAGGCCTTCAAGCATGAAGGCGATGAGGCCATGACACGCATTGCGTGGCCACTCTTCATGGTTGCTCTGGAGACAGACGACTTACTGCACCGCGAATGGGTTATCAGCCGCTTTCAGGCTATGAGTCGGTTCAGTAAGAACCTCGACAGGGCCCATGTCTTTCTCAAGGACATCATAGAGATGCAGAACAATCTTGCGAGACGGGTAGACGTTCGTGAGCGTTTCCAATCCGGCGAAGTGGGCCTCTTTGTTATCTGAGCCACCAGTATGAGTTCGGTGTTTGTCCGGTTCCCCCAAGCAGGCTTGAGTAGCGTCGACGGCCGCGATAGCCATGTTCCTTCAAAACTAGAGTCCGGCATGTTTCCCCGCATCGTTGGAACATGACATGGGCCGGCACGGCGGACATGTGGATCGGCTAATGTCCATGCCCCCAGAGCTGCGTCGGCTATCAGTGACAAGTTGATCAGCCACTAGTCAGAGGCATCGTATTGGAACACGACTTCCGGCCAGACAGCTGTTGGTTCCGCGATGACTTTACTATCAACCCCACAATATCATCGCAAGTGGCCAATTCCGGCACTTTCATGAGGCTTTGACCGAGGCCGCACTGCCATCTGAGTGAACAGGGCTGCGCCAATTGCGTCTAAGCTTGAACTGATTGGAACGACGAGCTTCCAGAAGGCGACGCATAAATAGCATGACCTTGTTCGCTTATCGAACTTGCTTTCTCACTAAAGTTCACGGGGGCTCTCATCGTTAACCTCCTGCAGAATTGCGTATTCTCCTTTACCGCTCGCGATTCATTCATCCTTACCTTCAATATGTCAGAGAAAGGTGGCAAGCCTCATCTAGGCCTAGGCCCAGCCGATGAGACATTGTAAGATATTGGCGAAGGCACCACCTCGATCCGAGGTCTGGCTTACGGCGAAGACAAGAGGATTCTCCGAAGGATCGATTTATGGTAATTACGGAGTCCTCAATCAACCTCTCCTACGCCGAGATATATCCTAATTTCAAGCCACAGTCTTTTACCAGTAATGGCCATGTCGTACCTTTTCCAATTTCTTGACAAATCTGCTCTTAGCTACACGGCTATCATGGGCTTACGGGATGACTTGCATCTAAATGGGTCCGAGTACTCTTGGACAAGTAGTATCTACTACTTTGGTTACCTTATTGCTTCGTACCCTGCAGGAGTCATGATGGTCAGACTTCCTGTATGATTGCGGTCTCGGTGTGAGCACTTTTCCCTAGCCGACGAAGCTAAGATGCACGACTGTAGGTTTCCCTCTTACAGGGGAATTAGTTCGAACCGTGGGTTGACGAAGAGATCAATTTAACTATATAAATTTCTACGTACTATAAAAAGGAGGTTCTAACCGCAGGTTAAGCTAGCTATGATAATCTTAAATAGGGCCCCTAATTAGCCCCTATGTTAATCGACTATATACTGCGATTAAATTAAACTTCCGATCCGATACTAACTTTTTTTTTTTTTTATTAATTTAATTACTATAGTTAGAGGTATAATTCGACCTCGGGCCCGTTTACTAGGTCGTTTCCTTTTCCCCCTTTTTTTTATTCCTTTTATATAACTTATCTTTTTATTTATACGTTAACTTTTTTACTACTTACGAATTATTCTAACCCCTTGTTAGGTACTACTTTTATAAAAGCGTTAGTGAGGTTATTGTTATTATTAATCTAACGGATCTCGAGGATCTCGTGCTTTTCGTACGATTACTTAAGGGCTATAATATCGATTATAAGCCTCTTTTTTTTCGTAGTTTTTAATTTAATAAGATATTCGTATAGCGAGTAAGAATCTGTATAAACGACCGTTAGGATCGGTAGAAGGCTAAGTCGATTAGTAATTCTTTTTAGCGTTATTAAAATTGCGTAAGTAAGGTTAATACTATTAACTATACCGTAGACTTCTAACGCTAGTATACTTCTCGTTACCCGCTTATTTTTAGTTAACGAATAGTAAATAATATTACTATATATTATAAATTCGCTCTTACCTATACTCTCGTTAGTGAGAATAATAATATACCCTAATTATGAGGTAAGGTCCTTATTATTTATAAATAAGCTATTTATAAATACGTAGAGCTTATTAGCCACAAGGTTAATTAAGTAGTAGACAAGACCTCGATCGAGATTTGAGTACTACTACTTAAGCTGTTTATTAAATACCTCGACGTCTTATTCGTTTAGTTCTATAGCTTATACTACTCTAGCGTAGTTAAAAGTCGCCTCGGGCTAGTATATATTTATAATATATACTTCTCGTGCGAGCTTAGCTTTATATCGCTTTTTAATATTAATTATATTTAAATCGACGAGGTTAATTTTCTTACTTTACCCCTTTTACTAAAAAACGACAGTTTCTTTTTCAATCGTAAGAATCCCGCCGTTAAATACTAATAAGTTATTTATCGTAAGGACCTTTTTTAGCTTTATTATAAAGCCTGCTTTTTAGAGCTTCTTATCCTCCTTTTTTATAAAATTAATATCGAATAAGCCTAATATATCATCGGTCTATATTCTAATAATTCTAAATTAGTCGCCTACGTACTCAGAGATTAATAAGCACGGGTCGTACGTAGATATAACTATCGACAATTAATTAATATAAAAATCGTAATATATAGCCTATTAATAGGTGCCCGATTCTGCGAGCCTATACAGTGGTTTAAGTACTTCGATAATCGTACTTTCTAGGTATTTATTAGCCATTTCCTTTAGTAAATAGGCTAGGATTTTCTTTATGAGCCCTATGGCCGATTAGGTATACGCCTAGGTAATATTACGGTTCTAAATCTCGTACCCCTTTTTTCGTAGCGATACTATTAGTACTATTATTAATCGTTAGTTATAGCGCTATACTATAGGTAATTATATAAGTAGCGGCGCTTTCTTAACGTCGCTATACCCCTAAATTACGTATCTAAACTTCTCGTACGGTTAGGGTATTCTTTTCTTTTTAATTTTACGAACTATTTGTAATTTAAATATATAGAGGTTTATATACTTCTTTAGGTTATAGAGGATAAATCGATAGACCTCTCGATCGCGAAGAGTATTTACTTTAATTAGATCTAATTCCTTATATAGCTTTTTAGTAATTATAATTACGCCTTCTTTACGTAGTTTAACTACTAGCTCAAAATTAGCTTTTTTTTTTACTATATAAAAGGTATTAATTACCTCGTCGCTAGTAATAAATTATTACGTTAGTACTTACTATCGTAGTCTTCTATAACGTCTCGCCGGTAGTATTAGTACCCTTTTAGCAATTTCCTCTTCCTCATTATCTATTAGTACTACTACGACGATTTCGTTAAGGATAATTTCCTATACCTCTACTGCGGGTTATATAGTTTCCCCTAGCTCTTTTTCTTTTTATAAGTTAGAAATTACCTCGCTAAGATCTATATAATATAGTCTTATTACCGTAATTAATACTTTAAGGGGTTAGTTATGATCCCTCGCGACTACGCACGATCGCTCGTTAACGGAAATTAATTTATATAGCCCAGTCCACTATTAGGTAGTTTCGCGCTATACCCGTATATCTAAATTTAGTAATATATCTAAATTACCCCCTATATTGGGCCTATTACGCGTAGTAATTGCCTCGTTAACTTACTTTCTTACGCTTACTTCGCACAGTGCCCATATTACTTTTTTAACTACTTAGGCTCGTTAGCTTATATCTAGCGATAGTAGCAAGGCTAAGGTTGTTCTTAAATATGCTCTAAATATAAAAAGCGTTAGTATAAGCCTATTAGGCCCTATAGTATTATTATAGTATTTAAGTACCGTCTAGAGGTATTCGTTATTAATAAAATCTAGGTTTTTTTTTTTAATAATTCTAAATACCCTCTTTAGCTACTAGTATACCCTTTTTACCTTTCTAATACTATAGTACGCTTTAACGGGCACGACTTTTAGCTATATACCGTAGGCCGTCGCATTCTCCTTAAATTCTACCGACTTAAAGCTAGTATTAGCGTCGGTTCTAATACTATCTAGCGGTCCTTAGTATATATCGATCTAGCTTTTTTATAAGGCTACTTATACTATCTTTACTTATAGATCCTAGAGGAATTACCCTACCTAAAAGGATATAATTACGTTAATTATATATAGGACTAGCCGACTATTTAAGTAGAAGATATTAATAATGATTTCCTAATTAAAGTTGAGCTTATTACGTAATTTAAATTTAAACCTACGTAAGCTCTGCGTATTTATTTAGTATTAATAGCACACTTTTATTAACTACTCTAGCGCCCCTATTTTAATATTATCGTTACTTAATTACTTTAGGAAGTAATATAGCCTCGTAACTAACGGGTAGCTAAATCTTTAGTATAATCGTTTAAGCTCACTTTCCGTTAAGTAATTAATCGACTTCGTATTATTAATGAGCCTTATAAACGCGTACCCCCATTATCGTTCGACTATTTCGAAGTACTTACTACTAGAGATTCTATCCCTCGTATTATTAAATATAATACTTAGTTAATCTATGTCTTTTAGACATAGGAGAAATAGTATATTAACAAACAAAATATAAAAAGTCATCGTTCCGAAGTACGTCTCGACTTCTACTATACCTAGGGCGACGATTTCTTTGCCTAGGCCGAAGCTAATCCTTATAATACCCGCCGTTAATATATTAAGTATTACTAGCGCGATCCTCTATAGCGCCTAAAATTACCCCTTTCTTCTTATTAATTATTATAATACCCCAGTATCTAGAATAATCCCCTAAAAAGTTTCTAAGCTATACTTTTCGCTCGCATAGAATACTTATATAAGCTTAGTATTTAAGTAATCTAAGTAGTATAAAAAGGACCCCCCTAGCTACTATTATAATTACTTAGTACCTAATTTTTCTTTAGCTATTAAGAGAGGTAAATCTAGTATTATTAAATTTACTTTTCTAGCTACCTCTATATCTATTACCTAAGGGACCTTCCCTTACTATTTATAAAGAAAAGCCTACTTATTAAGAGCTTCTACTACCTTTTACTTATTTATTTTCGTATATCCTCCGGAGGCTAACGGGGCAAAAAAGGAGTAGTTAATATCGTCGACTTCGTTATAATCTAATTCGTTAATATAGGGTATAAGGTCTTCCTTATTTTCCGAATCTCCTAGCGGATACTTTAGGCTATTAATTTAGTTACTTATACTAAGTTCTATACCCCCGGATATACCCTTATATATTACGAGGAATTAATTAAATCGATTAGGGCTAGTTTTACCTTCTATTACCCTCGACTTTCGATACTATTTATATAATTTAGTACGTTCTTCTTCAGAGTAATTATTTAACTAATATCTATCCTTTTTATAAATAAAGTACTATTTCTTACGTTACTCTACTTATAAGTTAAATCTATATCTATTTAATAAATCTAGTCCTCCTTACTAACGATTACTATACCTAGCTTCTTTTCCTTTTTTATTATACGTTCGATCGACCTAGTACTATTAGTAAGGGCCGTCGTACGCCTAGAGGTAGGTTTAGTACAGTATTCTCATTTTAATATTAAAACTAGATCTTAGCTTCGAGTAAAGCGTTTCGTAATCTTCGGGTACTTAGTATAAGGTTATTTTTACCTCTAGTACGTATTAAACTATAATATAGAGATATCCGACTTTCCGCTCGTTAGTCCCCTTATTTAGCTAGGTTTTCGCTAGCTTATTAATTCGATTAATAAGCTCTTTAAGGATTTTTACTTACGATTTACCCTCTATTATCCTAGCTATAAATATAAAAAAAATTACTTATAGCTCGGATAGGAGCTCTAAATTCCTATCGTAGGTCTCAAAGCGGTTTCGGATTATATTAATAATACTAAGAAAGTCGTTTTGATTAAGATTATATACCGCCTCATAATAATAATTAGAGGCTTTGCCTATGAGTACGATATTAATTACCGAATAGTACTAGTATTCCCTGATCCCGACCTTTTTATAATAGTTATAAAATATCGTTAAGGTTTTTTATAAAACCTTATACTTCCCCCCAGAGTATAATTTCTTTTTTAAAAAGATCTTTTTAAGGTTTATAAATTACCTCGTATTTACTACTAGATTTTTAGTATTTATATACAATCCCTGCGTCGCTACGTATTATTAATAACTTTAGGTCGTCTACCTCTTTTCCTATTAGCCAATTAGTACTAAATTTCGGATTAGTAATAGCGACGAGCTATAGATCGAAATAGGCAGAATTATTAATTATCGGACTTATAGTATAATATTTTGCCTCTATATATCTTTCTACAATAATAGACTACCGTTAGTAATTATAAGGAGGAAATCTGCGTCGTTTACCCTTTTTTTAAATTTGTTAAAACGATTATACGCCCTATTAACTTATACCTAGTTCTATAGTATAAATTCCTCTTTTATAATCGTCGCTACTAGGATTTCGTATAGCTCTCGTAATTATAATTACGCTAATAATACCCCTTGCCTATAAAAGAATCTATTAACCGCTTTTATAATTCCTAGGCTTATTTTTATAAACTATTTATCTAGCTAGTAACTAAGGTTATTTACGATTTTATAGAATAGGGGTTGCCCCTATAGTCCTTTTCTCTTATAGACCTTAGTTAAATAGATTAATACTACGTTAATTTACTCGCCGTTAAGCTAATCTGCGATCCGGTATATCCACGTTCCCTAATAGTCTAGGTTAATATTTACCTACTTATAAAGGATCGGGATTCTATTTTAAATCGGGTTTTTTCCTTTTTTTTTTTATACTAACTTACTAAGGGTCGTGCTCTAGCCTATACCCGTATTAATAGTCACTAGCGTATTTAATCTTAACAGGGATATATTTAATCTGCGCGTTAGCTATAATAAGCCCGTGCTTTTGCTACCTAACGAATTTATTAAGGTCTAAGAAATTCCTACTTCTTTTTACTATCTCGCTACTACTCTCGTTTTTACTATCTTTAGCGACTACTATTACCCTTTTAAATCGCTAGCTATCGTACTTACTAAGACCTCTTTTTTATTTAAAATAAAAAGGTAGGTTTTAGTAGCCCCTTTTTTTAATAGTAGCGGTAGACGTTTATATTATTATAAGAAGATATAATAATTAGTCTCGTAATCTCTATTAGTTACCAATTTCCGCTATTCCGTACCTTTTTAACTTCCTAAGCCTCGTACTCTCCGTAACCTCTAAATAGCTTCTTTTTTTAACTTACTTTTTCTAAAGCGGTATTCCGTAAGAATAATCGAATATAGATATTAGGCGGCTCATAGAGGATCCGTATAGGTTATTAAGTACGGTTAGTAAAGTTAAGCCCCTCCCTTTTCTTATAAAATTGCGGGCCTTAAGGACTTATTAAAAATACTACTTATTACTCGTACTTAATAAGGTTAAATACCTTAGAGATTTTCCTCTTGCGGCTCCTCGGTACCCTATTTTATATCTTTTTAAGTAGTTTTTTTTATAGCTTAATTATTATTAAGTAATTATTACTTACTAGTAATTCCTTTTACTAATTTAGCTAGTTAATTTCTAATCGCAGGCCGGCCGTAGTAAAGTTATTTAGTAAAAAAAGCTACTTAAAGCGACGGCGAAATACTAATTACTTAAGTAGTTCTGTTAATTAACGTAGTTTAACGTAATAAACGTTAACCTCTCGTAGGTAGTAAAGGTTTACGATTACTCGATTCTATATAGTATTCGAGAATTACCTCCTTTTTTATCTACTTCTATAAGGTTATTTAGTACGAATCTCCTATCCCGTATGGTATTAAGAAGTCGTCTTTTTTATATAATAAGATACCTTACCGATTTATAATAATAGAATTTAACTACTAATTAGTATAGGTTTCCCTCTTATAGGGGAATTAGTTCGAACCGTGGGTTAATAAAGAGATTAATTTAACTATATAAATTTTTACGTACTATAAAAAGGAGGTTCTAACCGCAGGTTAGGCTAGCTACGATAATCTTAAATAGGGCCCCTAATTAGCCCCTGCGTCGATCGACTGTATGCCGCGGTCGAATTGGACTTCCGATCCGACAACGACTGACCTGCAAAGTCTTGCTGGGGGAATTATTCTTATGTTCACTGCGCTTTGCTCCAACGCTGGTGGTTTACTGGCAAACAGAATCATGCTGGGTGTTTCCGAAGCCGCCATCGCGCCAGGCCTCAGTATCGTTATCTCCATGTGGTACAAACGCTCAGAGCAGCCTCTACGACATGGCGCCTGGTTCCTTGGCAACACTGTTGCCGGCATCTTCGGGGGAGTTGTTGTCTATGCTATCGGTCACGTTGATAGTATAGCTCCATGGAAGGTATCTACTTCATCTACAATCCGCCAGCGAATAAGTTGCTGATTCCTACGAGTACAGGCCGTCTTTCTTATCTTTGGCGGAATCACTACAGCCTGGTCATTTGCAATTTTTTTCCTCTTACCTGACACGCCGATGAAAGCTCGATTTCTCAGCGAAGCTGATCGTATCAAGGCCATTGAGCGTGTCGAGGAAAACATGACGGGAATCAAAAGTGACATGTTCAAGTTGTATCAGTGCGTGGAGGCCTTGACCGACATTAAAGCTTGGCTACTCTTCGGCATTCAGATCAGCGCCCAGATTGCTAATAGTGGCGTCCATGGGTTCGGATCTATCGTTATTAAAGGAATGGGCTTCAGCACTCTTAACACCCTCCTTGTGTAGATGCTGGGGTCGGTCTTTCAGCTCATATTTGTCTTAATGGCCACTGGAGGAAGCACCTACTTCCGCAATAGTCGCACCTATTGGATGGCACTAAACCTTGCCATCTCTATCGCTAGTGCTGCCATGGTTCGCCAGATACAATTAGAACTTAAGTGGGCACGGTTCATAGAGTACTGCCTAACAATCGCGTATAGTACCAATGTCAATAGGTGTTCGACATAGGGAAAAAGCTCACAGAGGCTAACTACTATTAGGGTCTAAAAAATAAATTACTAAAATCTACCCTTCCCTCGAGGTATACTACTAGCGCTCTATATATACCTAAACTACTCCTTTATTACTTAGTCACCCTCTTTTTACCCCTTAAGTTATTTTTTAATTAATAAAGCCTAATTAGTAAGGCCTAATTAATAAGGCCTAATAAGGTATTTCTTTCCCTAGGCTTTATTTTAAAAACCGTTTATAATTCGTATATAGTAGTTTTTTTCCGGCTTTATAGGCACAAAAGATCGACCTTAACGGGATTACGCTTTTAAAAGAAATTATACAATATAGTACACTTTTTAATTATATAATACGCGCAATATATCCTAAGTACGTGCTTAATATAATATAGTAATTTTAATACGAAAACTACTATTTAATTCGGGATAGGTAAGCTATTTTTTATATAGTAGTACTAATTAAAAAGGTTAATAATAAAGGTTAGCTATAATAGTTAGCTATAATAATTAGCTATAATAATTAGAAGCGGCCTTCTTTAACTATAGAGGTTCTAAATTTTAATAATAACATAAAGGTTTTTAAAAAAAGAGCTAAAAGGGCTAATATCTAGCTACTCTTCGTACTAAAGCTCGTAAAGATTCTTTTTATCCTTATCGCTTTTAATATTACCTAAAGCTCTATTTAAACTAAATAAATTTACTAAATAAGCCTATTAAATAAACTTATTAAACGTAATTATTAATATATAAACTACTATTTTAAAAATGCCCCTTAATAAGTCCCCCCCTCTAGGGCTCAATAGATTCTTAGGCCCCCTCGACGCCCTAGCTATTATAACTAACGTAAGTATACTTAAGGAGTAACGTAATACTTTTTAATAATATAGAATTTAGCTAAGTAATAATATAAACGTTATAAATAGCCGGGCTAATACGAACGTTAAGATTTAGTATATTAATATTAGTTTAGAAATTATATTTTATAAAATTAGAAATCCCTCTAATATAAGCTATATTATAAACGTAAAGGAATATATAAGAGGTCCCCTAACCTTTAATAAGAAGGAGTATATAATACGGGATCTAGCTACTTATGCGGACTAGTACTAAGAGGTCTTATATACGTTAGAGTAAGTATAGCTCGCCCTTTAAATAGATAGTAAAAAGTTAAGAGCTGTTAATAAAAGGGAAATAACGGTCGAGTCGGTTAATTACTATTTTAATTAGTAATTAGGTATAGAGCGTAATATACCTAGTTTTCCTTAATACGTAATACACAGTACGGCCCCGGTAGATTGCTCTATCGGGGGGTTATAATTCGTATATATTATATTATTTTTTATTTATAAAGTTTTTAAATATATAGTACGAGGGTAAATAAAAGCGGCGTTTATTAGCCTAAGTATAGACCCCTTATTTTAAATAATAAATTTAGTTAGCTCTATAATTTTATACCCAGGTCGCTCCTACCTATAGGCCGTTCTTACTTTCGCTAGTACCTAAGTAGTCGTTACCCTATTTTTATTTACTAATATTAACCTATTTCTAAGCTATTACGATTTTTAAATTCTTTTTTATATAGTTATCCTTTTTATATATAGTCCCTCGGTTTTATTAATATTTATACTACTTCTTTACTACGTAGATTTTATAATTAATAAATATTTTAGATCCTTATTTTTATATACTCCCCGTGCTTAAGTTAGTTCTTTCTAAAGTCGCTTTATATTCGTTACTAACTCTATTTTAATATAACTATAGCTCCTTAGCCCCCGGCTAACTAGCCTAATTATAGCGTTATTACTTTTAGTAATAAAACGGTTACTAGCGTTATAAGTATAAGTAATAATAGTAGTAATAGCGGTCTATTTAAAAAGCCCAATATCCCCTTTACTTGCCCTAACCTCGTACGTATTTTATTACTTATATATTACTAATATTAACTAGTATAAACTCTTATTAAAAAAAAGAAAAAGAATATTAAAAAGGCCGTAGTTAGTTAAGTACGCTCGCTCCCTTACCTCGCTTACGTTATATATAAAGCAATCGATCTAAGAGCTAAATACTATAATTAGCTAGGTCGGTAATTATTAACCCCTAGTTCGCTTTTTTATTTAACCCTTTTTTAAGCTCTAGCTTACGTTATATTAAGTACGCCGTATAGAACTATTTTTATAAAAGTAAAGTAAATACTTAACGCTATTACTATTTCGTCGTTTTTTTTATATATTATATTAATAATACCTTAAGTCTCTAAGTCCGTAAAATCTACTATATACACCCTCTAGAGCACTGCTCGTACTTTAAATAATAATATCTACGATCTTAAGGTTTATTACTTTATTATCGCTACTATTTAGGTCGCTAATATTACTTTATAGCTCTAATAAACCTATAGAACTACTACTAGTAATGCGTAAAAAGTACTTAAGTATACTAATAAGGAGCCCTTTGGGGTCCGGTCCGCCTTATTAGGGGCTATCTTCGCCTTTACGGGCAAGCTAGTCTATTAGGGTTAATATTAAATATCTTTATTACGTATTTTAATAAAACTTTATAACTAACTATAGCCGGCCGTAGCCGTTACTAACTATTAATACTAACTAAACTTAAGATATTAATAACCCCGCTACCGTAGTATATTAATTACTTTTTTAATAACTAAATATTACCCCTTACTTTCTCTTTTTATTTTATTTAATAATAACCTCTCCTTATTAATATTCCTATTTAATACGCTCGCTTATGCTCTTTTTAAGCGCTTAATTATATTATTAAGTCTAGGCTTATTTATACTATTTTATTATATTAAAAGGGCGCTAATAAGGGCGACGCTTATTATAATATATTTATCCGTTTTTTATAAGTTAATATTATAGATATAGTATCTATTAAAGTAGTTTTTTTATAGCTCAGGGTCCTCTAGTATAATACTTATAAAATTAAACTTTTAGTTATTAAAAAAGCCCTAAGGGTCGACGAGCTATTAATAGCGTCTCGGTATTTTAATAAAATATACTTAAGGTAAATAGTTAGATAGTAATAGTAATAATAATAGTATAATAATAATAAATAGCGAGAGAAGTAGCGTTTTTAACTTTAATAAAAGAAACGAGGTAATGAATATATATATATATACGAGTTAAAGTTAAAGATATTAGTAAGGTTAGTATTATTCTTAATAATAGCGACGAGGGTATCTCTGATACTATACTATTATAAGTTACTATTACTTAGAAAGGTAACTAACTTAGCTAAGTGCGCGGGCTTATAAAATAGTAGCGTTAAGTACCTAATATCGTTATTAATAATCCGTAATTATAAACTTTATAAGAAGGAAAGTTAAAAAGTTAGAAAATCTAAAAAAATAATCTAGCGAGATAGTATAAGTATTTACTAATACCGTGTATTAATATTATATAAATAATACTAAGAACCGCCCGAGCAGCTAGTAAAAGTAAAATATATAAATAAATACTAATAAGGAGGCCCGTTCTACCCTTATTATTAATAATAATAATAATAAAGTAGTTATAAGCTCTTTTTACGCTACGTTTTTATTTTATAATAATACTATAATCGAGCTACTACGTACTATTTATAACGAGGTACGCTACTTAAATAATATTCTAAACGTAGTATATTTACCCCGCTTACGCTCTATATACATAGCTAATTATTTATAAATTTATTAATAATAAGGAGACTACTTCTTTTATAAAGAGTCCGAGGATAAGGATAATAATAGCTTTTTTATACCTAAGGGCGCTCTTTTTATAAGTTATAAGAGTTAAGGATATAGTTTATAATTAGTGCGTTTATACTACTTAGTTATAGTTATATAACCCCCTTTCTTTTATTATTAATAACTAGTTTGCTACGTTATTAAGCTTATTAAGAGCTAGGGCGCGCTATTCAATTAAAAATCGTTTTTTATATATACTAATTAACGTTACGTTTTTAATATACTTAACTAGCTCTTACGTATTTTTATCGCTACTATATCCCTTCTACCGGATTAGGTATTATTACCTCTTTTTTAGCCCTTTATATTATATAATATCTTTTACTTCGTAAAATAGCTCTCTATTTATATTTTTAATAAATAAGGGCTTCTAAGGGGCTTCTTTATAGTATTAATACGGCTCAAGGAGGGATATATAGAACATATTATATATTTTATATTATATTAATATATTTAGTTAGTAAGTAACCTCTACCGTTCCGATTATTAATTTAATTTTAAATAGGCCCAGATACTTATTTACTAACTTCTAACTAGGACGCTACTTTATAATATTTCTTTTTAATAGTAATACTTAGTTACTTACTCTATATAATATATCTATCTTAGTTTTATTTATTTATTACTTATATATCTTATATACTTTTTATATAAAGGGTTATAAAGCTTTTTAGTTAGCTTATAATTAGGCCGTACGCTCCTTACTTAAGACGTTTTATATACTATTTTAAGTCCTTATTAAGATTAATATAAAGTAAGTAGGTAAGAACCTAAGTAGGGCCTTAGTAAGCGGTTTATAAATTACTAAGTACTAGGTATTATTATATATAAACTTAGCTAAGTAAAGACGCTATACCTAATCTAATTAGTTTTAAATATAAAAGTAGTAAAAGTACTACTCTAAGTATTAGTTCTACTATTCTATTTAGCTATTTATTTATAAATAGAACGTAATATTAAGGCGCCTTTTTATTATTAAGAAGTAGTAAAAATAAGTCTAAAACTTATTTATAAATAACGAGCCCTTATTAAAAACGATCCTTTTAAATATTCTAAACTTTATAAAGATCTTTATAAATAAGAGGTTTACGAATCCCTAGGCTATAAGGGTCGTTTTTGTAATAATATAGATATTATACTTCGTAAATCGGTTTATTATAACTAATACCGCGTTATAGGGGCGCTTCCTAACTAGCGTAGTTAATATAAGTAAGTTAGTAATAAAGTCTAGCGATATTTCTTATTATAATCTAACCGGGGTAGGTAGGGGGCGTAGTAAGCTATACAGCTTATAATAACGAGGCTTTATTTATTAATATATTATATAAGTATTAACATAATTTTTTATATCCTTACTTATTCTATTTTACTAATAATACCGTTTTAATAGCGCTATTATTCGCTTTATATTATAATATCCTACTATAGGTATATTATAATATATTTTAATAACCTCCCTCTTTAGCCCCTTATATAATAGTATATAGGCACGGCTACCATAATATAATAGCCCTCTTAAGTTATATACTTAGCTTTATCGTTATTTTTTCTTAATTAAGCGAGGCCGTTAGTTCTTTTTAGTTTATTACCTCTTTTTTATAAACATATCCTCTTATTAAGCGGCCCGTAATTAATTTATTATTAATAACCCCTTTTTATTAAATACTATTTTAAGTACTCTTATTATATTAGAGCCCCGTAGAACGAGTAGCTCGCGATTTATAATTTTAATAATAAGTTTAAATAGCTTTTTAAGTACTATATTATAACTTTAATACCCTAAGCTCGTAGCCTTATTATACTTTTTAAAATACTTTTTAAAACTTCCTTAAGCTAGAGTTCTTAGCCTCTTTTACTTACTTCTCTATCCTATTATTAGTTTTATTATTTTTAAAATACTTACTATCCCCTCTTTTTAAGAGCCGCTCTTATAGCTCGGTCTTATATACTTTATTATTATAACTCTAAGTAATTATTATATATTTTTAGCGTTATATAGGTCTTTTTTTGTTTTTAATAATAGCTCTTTTACTCTATTATTATTATTATTTTTGTTATAATTAGGGCTTTATAATAATTTATTTACTAAGTTTTTAATACTTAACTTAAACTTAATCTTAATATTAAACGCTACGAGTTCGTTTAACTAGCGTAACTATCTCTTATTTAGTTTTTTTTTAGTATTTAAGAACTATAAATTAAAGTAATCTATAAATATTACGACCTAATCTCGGCTATAGGCGAGGTAGTATTATTAGTTTCTTAGTACGTTTATAATAACTAGTAGCTCTATATCTCCTATACTATAGTAGCTCTTAGTATTTATTAATATCCTTAACTTATAAGTAATTAAGTACTAATTACTCTTATATAATTATATAATTACTAAGCTAATAGCTCGAGCCGAAGTATTTATTTATAATTATATAAGTAGGGTAGGGTTAAAATATTATAATATTAGTACGTTAATAAATACTATTAGTAGCCTTTTAAATAATTCTACGGCGGGTATTAGTAGCTCTAATTACCCCGGTTTTACCTTTCTTAATAAGTTTATTAAAAAAGCGGTTATTTTAATATAGTTATTAATAAATCTATAATAGAAATCTATAAATCTAAAGAACGTTTATATATTTTTAACGCTCTTTAGTAATAGCTAATTTATTATAGCTTTAGTACGCGCGGGTTCTATTTTTATATTTTTATTAAATACGATATACCTTAAGAATCTTACGTAAGATATATAAAACTTATATTTACTACTGAAAAGGTATAGGGTATAAAGGACTTTCGCGGTATAGTACTTAAAAAGAACTACTAATACTTATAAAAGTAATATAAGATACCTCTTTTAATCGGGTTAATACGGCCTTAATTAATAAAATTACGACTGAGGAAAGAGGGTAGTATTAACTAGATTAGAAAGGTAGACTTCTTAATTATCTCGTATTATTATATTCGAAAGTAAATTATTAAAAAAGCTCTAGTTTAATCTTAAAAAAGTATATATATAATTAAAATAAAAATCCGTACTACTAAGCTCCTCTCCTTAATCGGGGCCCTTCTTTTTATATCTTTTTTTAATTAGCTCTCTTATAGGTCCCTATACTTAATCCGTTTTAAAAAAAAGAAATACTAGGACTAATTACCCTACCCTATTCTAATCGTCCCTTAATTTCTTTTTCCCCAATCTTTTATAAAAAGAAATTATCTTAGATTAGTCCTAGCTATTATATATAATTAATCGTATTAAGCCTTTTACTTACCCTTTTTTTTATAATTACCTTTTTTACCTCTTTTATTTTTATTACTTTTTTTACTAACTTTACTTAGTTCTTATTCTAATTTTTCTTAATAATCTCCCGATCTTAACCTTTATTAGCCTAATTCTCCCTAGATTTCTTTATTAATAATAATATCTAAAGAGTATAAGTTAGAGTTATATATATAGCTTTTATAATTAGGTAATTATATTAATTAACTTATTATTTTTTTATACTCTTATTAATATTAGCTTTATTTATATATATATTACGATATTATAAAAAATCTTAATAAAACTTAGTTAGTTTTTAATATTAGCGTTTATTATTCTCTTATATAGCCCGATTACGTTTAGAGAGCATACGCTTAATAGCCTCCTACTTTAACTAAACCTTTAGTACTTTAATTAGAGTCTTCGTAATAAGACTATCCCTGCCCCTAACTAGAGTATTCAAAGGATTACCCCCTAATTACTTAGACTAGCTTTATTAAGAGCCGGGCTAAGGCGTAATAATAACTTAAGTAGTAATATATTTAATAAAAATTTTATAACTTAATAGGTCTTAGGAGTATTAATCGGGTATATAAGTTAATTATTAATAATAGTATCTAGATACCGATTAGTAACCTTTATTAGTTTAATTACTTATAAAATCTAATTACGGTCGCTACTTATTATAAATCCTCAAGTACTCTTTAGTATTTTTAAAAATTAAAATAATAGGGGTAACTTTTTAAAAATAATAAGTTCTTACTTAAGGCTTTTAACTATTTTATACATCTTTTTAAAATATATAGGATCAATAGAAATATAATAACTATAATTATAAGGGTTATAAATTCTTAAATCCTAGTTAATAAACCTAAGGCTAAGTAAGTAAAAACCGGATTTCTAAGGAGTTAGTACTTTAGGGGCGTTAAATATAGCGTAGTTAAAGTTATTTAAGTCGGTATAGGGCCTATTTTTAAAGTCCTAATTATTTATTACTTTATTAAAGGACCTTTTTAGGGGAGGTCTTATTATATTAAAAAAGTAATAACTATTATATTAGAACTCGTAACTAATCTATTAAATCTAAGCTGCGCGGAGTTTATTATTAAATAATTTAAAGTATTTATAAGTTATTTAATACGTATTATAAGTTAGGTTAAGCTAGCTATATCGGACTGTATTACGAAACTATTTAAGTACGTATAGATTATATTCTTATTTATTTAGTTATTATATCGTAGGGACTACATAAGCGCTTATATTAATTAGTTATTAAATATAAAGAGGTATATTAATCCGGTTATAAAAGGCCTTTAGTACTTAAATATTATTAATAAATATTTTTTCTAAATACCTAAGAGCTTATTTCGGATTATATTAATAAACTATACTATCCTATTAGTTAATAATTATTTTTATAAAATAGCCCGGATTGTTAATATAAAAAAAAAAGATTACTAAGTATATTAAAATCCTAATTTTTTATATAATCTCTTAAGTTTAAGGGATTAGGGTAAGGGTTTTATTTAGTTCAAAAGTACTCTCTTATCCCTCCTTAATTATAACTATATTATATATTAAAATAAGGTCCCGTATTATAACCTCTATTATAAATCTAATCTCGTATTTTTAAATCTAATTTTTATATAATAAGCGTCCTTAAAAGTTATAATAATTAGTTAGGATCTTTATTACTTTATAATAAGTCTAACTTATCTAAGTTTTTTAGTTTTTTAAACCTTTAAAAACCTCGGGGCGCTAATTAAAAAAAGGAAGTACGTCTCCTATACTAAGCTAATTAAAAAAGTCGATTTTATAAGGGGTTAGGATTATTTAAAAAAAACTAGTTCGTTTAGGTACTAAGTTTAAATAATAGTTAATATACGCTTTATATTAATAGTTTATATTAAAATTAACGAACTAAAAGTCCTTAGTATCCGTTATAGTCCTAGGGTTAGTTTTATTAAAAGTAATATATCTATTTAGATTTTATTTTCTTAGTTAGTATTTAGTATCGTTTTTAAGGTTTTTTATTATAATCGGGCCCTAAATTTGCGTTATATTCTTTTTATTATCTAGCTTAAAAAGGGAGATAAGAAGTAAAGAGGCTATTATAAATTGCTAAGTTAGTATTTATATAGTAAATTAGAAAATAAAAATTAGAAGAAGTTTAATTAGTAGTAGTTATAAAAAAGTAGTTAAAAAGGGAAAAAAGAAAAGTTAAGTAGCTAAGTAAAAAGCTACTTTTTTATACTAATTACGAGGGCGGCCTTTACTAATTAAAAAAGAAAGTACTATATTATAAATAATAAAAAGGCCCTAATCTTATAATTTACTCCTTCCTTTCTTTATATAGTAGCTATAATTTAGCGCTAATTAGCTAAGAGGCCTATAGTACTTTTTTTTTTAATACCCTAGATCTAGGGGGGGTATATAGAGGCCCTTTTTTAATTCCTCTATTGCTTTTTTTATTTCTTTCCTTAAATAATAGCTTCTTAATTACAATTATTTTTTTTTACTCAGTCTCTTTTTTTTTAATAATATAATTTACTTACTTATTATATCTAACACTTCGGCTACTAATAATACGTATTAAATTACTAAAACTACTCGTTATAACGTCTAGCCTTAGTAATATTCCTCCTCTATTCCTAAGAAGGTCTATTTTTAAAAAACTTAGGGCTATAAGTTTCGAAAGGTTAGTAAAAAGTAGATTATAATAAGTATTACCTTATTTAATCTTTTTAATCCTTATCCTAATTTAATATTACTCCTTCTTAGATCTTTAAAACTACTAATTAGTTAACTCTTTTTAAATTAGCTAAAGAGTTTTATACCGAATTTTATATTATAAATCTTTAGGTTAATAAGTATACTAAAAAAGAAATAGCTTAGAAGTTTTAGTAGTTAATTACGAATTAGAACGTTATTAAGAAGTACGTTTATAATCTAGGTATTATAAGTAGATTATTTTTATAAAGCTATTAGGTTTTTATTAATTATAATTATACTAGTTATTTTAGTCCTCTATTTTAGTAATTAAGCAAACGAACCCCTATTATTAATTCTTTATTTATTTAAGCTTATAGTATTTAGAATACTATACTTTATAACTATTATATATAATCTTTTTAAAAATATATCGGTTCTAATACTAAGGAGCTAGTTAAAAAAATAGTCCCTTATTTTAAGTACGTTTCTTTTCCGAATTATTTTAATAATCGATATAGTAATTATATATATTCTAAGGGTAAGAAATACTATTTTAAAAAGAGTAACGACTAGTAGGCTATTAGTTAGTTTAGAGCTAATTCTAAGTAAGGTTATTATTATTATTATATAATAAGTAGTAATAAGATAGTATCTCTAATCCTAATTAATATTAAAAGAGTTAAGATTTTAGTTTATATAGTCTCTGATTAGATTAATATTACTAAGACCGAAGAAAATAAATATAATTCCGTTCTTAAGGACGCCCCTCTTACGTACCTTATTAAAAACTATATATTTATAACTTATAAAGGTTATTAATATATTAAAATAAAATAAGTAGAGTAGGAGGTTATATAAGCTAAGCTAAATACTAAATAAGCTTAATTAAATAGGGAACTAAGCTTAGATATTTAAAAAAAGGAGTAGGGTTTTTTAATACGATTATATAGTTAGTAAATAAGGTCGTTAAGTTTTTAATTATAATAGCTAAAAAATAATTCTTCTCTTTTTATTATCCCCTTATATTTTTATCCTAGATCTAAATAAAAAGATAACTAAAGAATTAGTAAAATTTAATAATATCCTTATAAAATAATATTTAATAAATAAAAAGAACTCGTAGCTTATATTAGGGATTAATAATAATAAGAGGTAATCTAGCCCTCTCGAGAGGCTCTTATTTATAATTAGGTTTACTTAGTAACTAGTTAAGTATCCTTATCCTTAGAGTTTATTATATTATTATTATAATTAAGAGGTAGAATCGTAGCGTTAATTATATTATTTTATAAGGATAGATAGTTAGTTAAGTTAAAAATAAAGTCCTTATAAAGATTAGATTCGTTAGGTAATAAGTAGAGGCTTTTTAAAAACTTTAAGAACTTCTTAAGTTAATTATTAATATAAGTAGCTCTTATAATTAGTTTATTAATAAGTATCTCTAGTTAATACGACGATCCGTTTAGAGTAGCTAAGTAAATATAAAAAGGTCCTTATTAATAATAATCGAGTTTTTTAGAAATTAATATATCGTTCTTTTATTAAATATTAAAAATAAGAACTAAATTACTAATTTATAACTTTACTAATTAAAGGGTATATAAGGAGTTAAACTAGTCGCGGGTTTAGGCTCAGTATTAAATAACTTTATTAACTATAGTTTTTCGGTCGTTTATTAAGAAAGTAAAAGCTCGTAATTAGGCTTAGATTTTTTAATTTGTTATATATATATTTTCTTAATTAAGTACTTTTTAAGTCGCCGTTCTTTTTTTAATTAGGGTCGTTATATAATAATTATAAATAAAATAGAACGGTATATAACTTAATAATACTCTAATAGTTATCTTATTTATAAAAAAGGCTATGGCTAGTATTAGTTTAATATTTTTTTTTTTTAATCTAACTAGATACGAAGTATATATATAAAAACTTAATAACTTTTTTTAAGGAGCCCGTTAGCGCGAGGGTTATAAGCCGATATAACCTTTTACTAAGTACTATATTATTAATTAAGTTATATTATAGTACTTATATTTTCTTATCCCCTATTAATAATTAGAGTACCGTAAATCCTATAGTAATAAATAATATTTTCTTAAATAAACTTCGTAATATTTTTTAATATAGTATTCGTTATAATCCGCGTTTTTAAGTATTTTATAAATTTATAACGTGCTTTAATAACTTTTTATTTACCTATATACTAAATATCTAGATAGACCTTAGAGAAAGGCTCGTAGATCGGAACCGTAAATATATAGGGGTTATTAAAGCGTTATAATCTAGCCTTTTAGTAGGCCTTATAGGTCGTAATTAGCTCCCGAGTCTGAGCGTATATTCTTAGTTAGTAATATCGTTTTATAAGGTAGAAATATATAGCCTCTCGTCCCCTATACCCGGACTTATTATATACTTTACTAATTAGGTCTACTTAGCGGCGCTTATTATTAATTACTTAAGTAAGTTAGGGACGAGTTTTTATTTTTTATTAAAATAGAAGTTTATTTTATATAATAAATTATATTACTATTTACTTAAAACGTTTAAACTAATTAAAGGGTATACCGGCTAGCCTCTTTAGAATAAGAAGGAAATAGGTAATTTATTTTAAAAAGTCTAACTATTATTCGTTTAGTACTAATATATTAACTAGAATATCTATTTCTTATATTTAATTAATAGTAGCGTTACTACGACTATATACTATAATAAAAAAGTTCTTTATAACTTATGTTTATAAGACTCGTATATTAATAAAGTCTTTAATATTCTTATTAAGCTCTACCTTGACTAAGTTAGATTAGCTAGGAGGTTTTTTTAAAAGGCTATTTACTATAGTATTCTTTTTCTTATTAATATACTTAATTTTAAAGTCGAAAAGTCTAATCTAAGAGAGTTAGTATATTATTATTATTAATAATAGGTTATTTACTATATTATTAATCTAAGTAACTAGGACTTAGGTATCGGTTTTTAATAAGAAGTTAATTCTAAATAGATAATTATAAAGACGCTTTAGGCTTATTAAAATACTTCGTATTTCGAGCTTTTTAAAGTTATAATTAAGTTCTAGCTTATACTATATCCCGCTCTTATATTAAGTAATAATACGCTCGTTATTAATAATCTAATTAAGCGTACTACTTTATTTTTTAATACTAGCGTCTATTATAAAAATAATTTATCTAGCCTTAGTATTATAGTTTAATAAAACTAAAATAGGAGCTATAGTAATTGCCTCTTTAAGCGTCTTTATAATTTCGATTTATAGTACTCCTTATTTAAAAGATTAGTTCTTATTAAATAGGGAGTATAACGGGGCTATTTTAAAAAAAATTACTCAATTTAGTAATAATAAAAAGTAATAATACTAAAAAATAATTTAATTTCTAAGACGTTCGAGTATTTTATCTATTTAAAAATCTTAAGGACTTTAGCCTAATTAAGCCGTCTCTCTTTTATACTATAGAAGTAGTTTATAATAACCGTGGATAGTTAGTACTATTGCGACTTTACTCTAGAGATAATATAGCTAATTAGCTCGACGTTAATTAAAACTTAATTAATATTTTAAAGGTATTTATAAACGAACTACTGGATCTTAGGATAGTTAGCTAGGTACTTATTATTATAGCGGGATTGCGGGCTTTTAATTACGATATTATTAATAAAAACGCTATAGTATTTTAGAATTAAGTTATAGAGAATGCGGGTTATAATCTAATAGAATTAAGCTATTAAATTTATTATTTTTATTAAGAGGGTATAGTATTTATATAGCCTAAGTAGAGTTAAAAAGGTCGTTAAATTATAGCTCTTTTTATTTAAAAAAATCTAATTATAGTTAGAAAAGAAATTTAAAAAGGAAATAAGTTAATTTATAATAAATCTTTTTAAGAACTTATTAGTATTAAGTAGTTATTAAGTATTTTAAAAAATAATAGTATTAATTTTAATTATTAAGTTAATTAGTTAAAGACCGCTATCCTTTTTTATTACTAAGAACTAAGGGTTTTAATATATAGTATAGCTTTTTTTAATAATACCCTAGGCGATACGTTCTCGGATTACCTTAAAAGCTTTTAGTAATAGAGCTTTTAAGATCGGGATACTCTTTATTTACTAAGCCTTATAAAGTATAGTTTTAATTATTTATAGTAGTATAACTATAGGGTTAAGACGGCCGTATTTAGAGAAGTCCTATACTAGCGCTTTTTCTTAATTAAGGAGTATCTACCTAAAGAGATCTTATTTATAAAATAAGAAATAGTCGTAATCTTTAAAAATAGCTTAAAAGTAGTCGTTTATTAATCTAGAGCTTAGTTTTATATTTAAGAACTTAGGTATAATAATATTTTTATAAGGGCCCGATTAGTCTCGTAACTTATTTTTAACTTTTTTAAGTTTTTTAAGCTTTTAATAAGGATTATTATTAAGTATCGATCTATTAAAAAGTACGTTATTAATTAGCTAGACCTTCTAGTCCTTTTTCTTATATATTATATTAGCTTTTATAATATAAGGAATCCTATAAAAAGCTTTTTTAGCTATCTCATACTATTTTAACGTTTTTTACTCTAGCTTTATAATTTATTACTTAATATATAACTCCTCTTATTAAGAAATAAGTATTCTTATTAAAAAATATAAATCGTTTTAATTAGCTAATCCGTTCGGTCTATCTCTAACCTTACCCCGAGCGGCTAGTATTACTCTCTTAATTTATATAATTTAAAGTTAAATTATATTAAGTATAATTATAATTATAATCTAATTAGCTTAGCCTTAGTCTAAGACTGCTATAATACGCTCGTTTTCTTTTAGTTTAGATTCTAAGTAGGGGTTATTAAAACTAATAGTATCCCTAGTTATATTACTAATATTTAGTTTTTTAATTTAAAAACTTCTTTTACGTACTACTTAAGCTGGGGTAAAATATTTTTTACGTCTTAAAAACCGTTTATTTTAATTATTCTTATAGAGATCCTTAGCCTCGCGTCCTCGATATAAATTAGAGCGGTAATTATTAACTTATTATATTTAAAAAATAGTTTAGTATTTTATATAAATAGAAGACCTAGTAATAATAGATCGGAAGTCTCTCGCTCGTCCTTAATAAAAAAATAAGTAGTTACTTTAAACTTACTAATTTATACGTCCGTAAAGTAAAAGCTATTAAAAGTTATTTAGCTAGCCGGATCGTACTTAAACGTTTATATTTAAAGCTTTATTATTATATAAAAAATACTAGCTTTTTTAACATATTATTTTAAGAAAATATTAACTTACGCCTTAGTATCTAGGATAATAATAATTATTAAACCCTTATTATTCTAATTTATATTAGATATTTAGATTTTTAATTAGAAATAAGTATTTAAGATTACGGAAGTTAAGAGCTTAGAAGTCGGGTTAACGCCTCTAATTTTATTAATTTTAGCTATATAACTCGGCCTTAAAAAGAGGTTCTAGTTATATTTATTAAAAAAATTTTTAATATCTTTTTATTATTACTTATTCTTTACTAAATTTACTAAGGACTTCGGAGCTTTTAATAAGATTTTATTAATATTAAAATACTCTTAATTACGTATTAAAATTATTATTATTATAGTATATTTTAGTATAATTTTTTATAAAAAGTTTATAAAAAGCGAAATCGGAGCCTCGAGCCTCTTTTTTACTAGCTTTTTTACCTCGGCCCTAAGGTTAAAATCGTAGGTCTAATTTATAGTTATCGTTTTTTAGGTTTTATAAAAAAGAGGCTCTTAAGTTCCTTAAGTACTAATATTAGGGGTACTAATTAGGACTTTAGTAAATTAGGGCCTAGAGATAGATATAGAGGTTACGTTCTTTACTATTTTAAAAGCCTTATTATTATTATTAATTTCTATAATTTCTTTTTTTTAATTAGAAAAAGAAACCGTTTTTTTTTAAAATTATAAAGGCTAGCTCGGGTTATTAATTTTATATATCTTTTTAAAATATAATATAGTTACCGAGGTACGGTTCTTAAGTAGTCTTCTTTTATAAATAGTATAAACGTCTACTTAGCTATAATAGCTTAAATTAGGTCGTACTACGTAGACGTATTTAACTATATTTATAGGATTAGCTAAGGGAAGTATAGGTATAGTTTACTAAGGTAATCCGATTTAATAATTTAGAATCTATTTAGCTAAAAGCTTAGTATCTTCTTTAGTTAATATATTTATTATATAAAAAAGAAGGGTAATACGATTAGCAATCGTACGCTTTTTTTTATTTTTAATTATAATAAAGGGGATATTTTTTATAAGTTTTTAACTATTGCGCTTTTCGTAGTACTAAGCTCCCTAAACTAAAATAATAAAATAAGCATCTTTATTAAGAGTATATTAATTATAATCTTTAATAATCTGGTAGTATAGACTTTAGTAGTATTAGTAGTAGTCTCTAGGTCTTATAATTAGGGATTAATTAGGACGCGTAGCGCTTATATTAAATATATAAGCAGGACCTCGAGAATAAATACTATTTTAATAGATCTTTAGCTTATTTATTTCGTTAGCTAGGTTAGAATTAGTAGTATTATTAGTAGCCGCTTAGGTAACCTAGGCCCCTATTATTAATTAGCGATGTTATTAGCGGTTTAAATACTAGTACTAAGTATTTTTACGTATTTATAAAATAGGGGATCGCAGCGAGGTTTTAAATTAACTCTAATCGTTTATAAAAAGTAGGTTATATTCTTTTTTATATATAATCGTATTAAGAAGTTTTATTTTAAACCTCGCGTACTTTATTAATTTAATAAAACTATTTAAAGTGACCTCGACTTCTTTTATTACTTTTTTTATAATATTAATATAGAACTACTTATATATAGCCTTAATTAGGCTCTTATTAGTTATAATATAGAGGTCTTATTATTTAATAAGGGTAATTATATTATTAATCTTAGTAAATAGTACTTAAATAGAGTTTAAATTAGAAAATAAAATAAGTAGTCCTTTAGTAACTTTTTTAATTTACTCTTTTTTATTTAAAAAGCGGTTAATATCTTATTTTTTATACTTTTTTAAAAAGAAATCCTTAGCTTAGGCCTAGGGTAGTCCTCCGATCGCGTTTTTAATTAGAGTTTAATAATCTCTTTTTATAATATATATAATAAGTTTATTTTTAAATCGGTCTAGGACCCTACCGATCTCGTACTAGTCCTCGAACTTTTTTAAAAAATCTACGATATTATCGCTTTTAAAAACTATAGTCCCTTTTTAACTAGGGAACGGTATTTTATAAAACCTTATATTTTTTATTAAATTAAGCTAAGGAATCGTAGGGTCCTTAATTTAAAGTGCGGTTATTTAGATCTAAGTAGCGATAGTACTTAAGAGGGTATTAATTAAAGTATTTATCCTAACCTAAGCTATAACTAGCCTTTTTTAATTAGATTAGTAAGTAGATCTATTACTAGGGGTAGGCTTTTTATTATTAAATAACTCCGTAGTTTATAAGTCTTAATAAACTATAAAAGCTAATTTAGTAAATAGTTTATTTAAAGTAAAAGGGTTAGGTTTATATAATTAAACGTCTTAAGGGGCGCTAATAATAGTAAAAGTAACGTATTAATTATTTATATTTATAGTCTAAGGTTATTAAAAGTATAGTTCGTTAATTTAGTTTATAATTTTAATAGTTTTATATTAGTTTATTTATTTTAAATAGAGTTTAAAAAAAGAAGAGAGGAGCCGTCTTAATAGTTAGAGTATAGCTATTATCTTAATTAGTATAATTTAGGCCGTCTTTTTTAGCCCTTACTAAGCATATAACTAGAGTTTTAATTAGACTTCGTATTAAGCTTATAGTAATACTAATTAAAATTACTAATAGGTCTAGTTAAAAGCTAGTTTCCCGAGCGCCCTTAGTCCGACGTATCCGTACTTCTGAATAGGTTTATTATTAAATTTCTAAGCTATATTAATTAATAAGGAATAGTCTAGTTAAATAACTAGTTATACTTATTAAAGTATTTTATTAGTTTTAATCTTAACTCGTCGTTTATTTTATTATATTATCGCGGCGTCTATATTTAGGCCTGATTTAGTCCTAAGTATTTACGTATTTCTTTATTTATTTATCTTACTCGCTTATTAGGGTTTATTATATCCCCCTTTTATTAAATAAAAAGCCCTTTTTTATATATTTTTATCTTCGCGTCTTAATTATTTAGTTTTTTAATTAGAGTCCTACTACTCGTATTTATCTTAATTATTATACTGCTTTTTTTTGCTTATTTATTTAAATTATCTTTAATCGAGTCGGGCTTTTTTTTATTTATTTTCTTATTTAAAAAGGAAGGGGATTTTTAAAAAGAGAGATTATTAAAAAAGTATAGGATATAAAGGACTTTTACGGTACGGTACTTAAGAAGAACTACTAATATTTATAAAAGTAATATAAGATACCTCTTTTAATTAAGTTAATACGGCCTTAATTAATAGAATTATAACTAAGAAAAGAGGGTAGTATTAATTAAATTAAAAGGATAGAGTTCTTAATCGTTTCGTATTATCATATTTAAAAATAAATTATTAAAAAAGCTCTAGTTCGATTTTAAAAAAGTATATATATAATTAAAATAAAAATCCGTATTACTAAGCTCCTCTTTTTAATTAGGGCCCTTCTCCTTATATCTTCCTCTAATTAGCTCTCCCGTAGGTCCCTATACTCAATCCGCTTTAAAAAAAAGAAATACTAGGACTAATCGCCCTACCCCATTCTACTACTATTTAAATATAAGTTCTATTATTATAGTCTTTATAATATACTACGTATATACTCTTTATATATTACGTAGTTATTATTATATATTAAAATATTATCTAAGTATACGATATAAACAGTATTAACTAGGCCGCTTTGAATATTATTAATATATACTTAGAAAGTTACGGATACGTTAGTTAATTTTAAAAGTATAACTAAGTACTCGAACTACCCGTATTTAATATAAAAACCCGTTTTCTACTTATTACCTTTAGCTATATATATATAGTAGTACGCGTTTTTAAAATCTAGTTTTATAAAAACGGAGGTATTAAATAGTCTATTTAATATCTCTTTAATCAGTAGTAGCGGCGTTCTATTTTTTTATATAATCTTATTAATTACTTTATAATTAACGTAAAGTCATAGCTTTTTTTTAAAAAAAAATATAAGAAAAATAGGTACTCTAGCCGGGCTTATAAAAGGGCGTATCTAGCCCCTAGCCTCTACTTTTATTAAATAATTTCATAAAATCTCGAGCTTATAGTTCGATAGTAAGTAAATAGGTCCCTAGGGAATAGGTATAGCGTTATTTAGTTTAATATAGTAGTCGTATAGTACTCTATTTAATAATAAAATAGCCTTTTTTTAAAAGAAATAAGTCGTTAAAGTCCTAGTATCGTAGCTTCTAATCCTCGGCTATACTCGCTAGTATTACGTCGCTATTTATAATTAAATTAATTATAATATACGCTAGTATTACTAAAACTAAGTCGTTTAATAGCCTTTTTTTTAAAGTATTTAAGCGGATATATTATTCGTAAATTAGATATTATTACATCTTTTATTTTTAATTAATTAATAAGTTAACATCCTCTAGCTAGACAAAACCTAAAATAAGCGTAAGTACTATAATATTAGCCATTATCAAACGATATAGCTATATTTTTATTACGTAGTCGCTATTAATAATTCAAAGCCGTAAGTAATAGCTCCTGAATATTTCTATCTATTTACCCTTAATATTTATTAGCTATAATAATAAGTAAATTTATAAATTAATATTAAAATTATTAAATAGCCCGATACTAACTACGTTCCTTTTTACTCCCGAATCGATAAGGGCGCTTAGCTTTTTTTATATATAATTTAAGTATATATAAGTCGGGATATCTAAGCGCTACTCTTATTAATTACTAGCTACCCTCTTTATTAAAATAGTATTCGAGCTCGTTATTAATCCTCGCTACTTACCTAAGGCGAGGTCTAATTAATAGCTAGTAGCTTAGTACTTTTTTTTAATTATATTTATAGTATATAATACTTAGGTAGCTATTAGCGAGGTACCTAGTTTTGTTATAATTATAGTATTACTAATACTACTCTTATAGTTATAAGTAATCCCTTATAATATAATCAGTTTTTCTATAATTATAGTATATAATATCCTTACTAAGCGAGTTATAGTATGTTTTTTACGTATTCGACTTATTAGCGCTTTAGTATTTCCTTATTAGCTCGTTCGAGCTTAAGTTAGAATATTATTTAAAGGACGTTCGTAGGTTCCTTACTAATAGCGAGGATTATTTAATATATCTTATTAATAATACTAACTATAAGTAAGTTTATAGAAGTTCTATTTATAATATTATTACGAGGCATAGTTCGGGCCGTAGTTTACTTATTAATATAGAGATTCTTTTTTTCTTTATTAAAATATATTCTAGTTTTATCTCGAGCTTATTAATATAACTAACGAACTTATTAACCCTCTCTTTTTAACTTTACGAGGCGCTATTTAATTATATACTCGCTACTATCCCTTAGCTAGCGGGATTAGATAAGTTATTCTATAAAAAGGTTTCTAGTTCGCTCTATATAACCTAGTTTATTATAAACCTAGGGACCCTTTAGTAATTAAAGATATAGTATATCTAGGAGGTTTTTATATTAATACTTAAGTAGCTAATTATATATACTACTTTATTATAGTTTATTTTTATTTATTAAGCCTATAGGTCGAAATAATAATAATAGTTAAATAAGAAGCTCTATAGATCTTATATTAATTTATTAGTATATAATAAATTAGGGAGGTATAGTAATTTAAATATAAATATTCTACTTATAGTACTTATTTAAGTTAGTAAGGAACTAATAAATAAAGGCTTAGGTAATATAAACTCGTCGCTTTATTATTACTTAAATAGTACTTTAAATACGGCTCTATTTATTAAACTATCCTTAGTTTAGGGGTTCTTATTCTCGTTTATATTAGAGTTAATATCTAAAGTTATTATAATTAAAACCGTAGTTCTTAATATAGGGCCCGGGCTATTTAAAGAGCTCCGTAAGCATTCTAAATTTACCTATTATTTATGTAAGCGCTCTTCGTACGTTATTATAAAGATTTCTTTTTTTAATTATTGTTCTTATTTTTATAGTTTTATTAGTTTATTACTTATCGTTCGGTTTAAATATTAGCGAACGAGGGTAAAAAGTTCGCTATTTTATTTATTATTTATTATTATTTTCAATAATACGGTCTTTTTATATTATTATTATATTATTCGTTTTATTACACTTCGTTCTTATATTATTTTTTAAAGAAGAGGTAACTCTAGGGGGTTTAATAAAAACTAGTTATTTTTTTTATTATTATAATACTAACTATACTCTCATATTACGTTTTATTCTTATTAATATTTTAAACTCCTAGCTTAGTCCCTTTTATAAATAAAAATTTTAAATTATTAATAAGTATTTAATATAAAAAAAAGCTTATAGAGGCTAATTATTATTAGGATTTAGAAAATAAATTACTAAAGTTTACCCTTTTTTTAAGGTATATTATTAACGCTCTATATATACCTAAGCTACTCCTTTGTTACTTAGTCCCCCTCTTTATATCCCTTAAGCTATCCTTTAACTAACGAGGCCTGACTAGCGCGGCCTGACCGGCGAGGCCCGACAGCTAATTTCCCCATTATCCTGTCCATGTCTTCTAGAAACTTTAGCAGATTTACTAAAAAGACTATAGTGAATGCGATGGTACGTATAACATTCCCATTGTCAGTGGGTCTGAGACTGATATAAGTTTAACAGATTTTCATCGCCTACTGTGCTAGTAACATCATCGGTCCGCAACTATTCTTCGAGTGGGAAGCACCGTCTTACAGCTCTGGTTTCTTAGCCATGTTGATATGTTATAGTCTTGGAGTCCTGATGTGCTTCGTCCTTCGTTACTATCTAGTGTGGGAAAATAAGCGACGCGACAGCATTGGAGGGGAGCTTGACGCAGGCGTTAGAAATGATGTGTCTCTGAACCTACTTGATAAAACGGACAAGGAAATTCCCCTATTTAGATATCTCTACTGACCATGCGTCATAGGTCAGGGGTAGATGTGGTATGGACACTGCTGGTTGCTTCGCAAATCTTTGTTCGACTATCAAAATCAATGCATGATCAACGAATTCATAGAACAAAGCATCATGTGCAGACATGGCGCAATATCTGCGGCCATGAAGAGTCCAGCGACAAAAAAGATTACTCCAGCTCCCATACAAGCGGTTCCTCGTCCCTCATTGCGCGCCATTTGTTGGTCGCTCTCATGACATCCTCACAACCCTTGAGTAAAAAGCCCCATTTCTCGACAAACCTTTCTGTGACCTCCCAACCATCAGGATGCCAAGGGTCTGACCAAGCAATGATTCCCGGTTGATTAAGACAGGCATCGCCTTCTTGACAGCCCACTAAGTCAGCACAAAGATCATGCTGGCTGTACTGATCACGGAACTTGATAGCGTTATTGCGCATGCCACCCGATGGGAAAATGTCGATCCAACATTCGTGGGGTGTCGAGCTTTGCGTGGGAGTAGGCATCAAAGTCTCTGGCACTTGACAAGGTGTTGGAAATAGTGGTGTTGTGTGAAGGTCCGGTGTGCATGGGCTAGTGAGCAGAGACGTGAGAGATAGGATATGAATGTTAGTAAGTCGGAACACCCCCATTCGGCCACCCCCCCCATTCGGCCACCCCAAAAATCCCTCCCAGCCACCCTAATTAAAATCCTACCCTCAGTTTATAAATAACCACAATAATTATAATTATTATCTAGATTTATTTATTTTTAGTATATATATTCTTTATTATATTATAATATTATATATTAAAAATAAAGTTATCTAAGTACTTAAAGTAATTAGAAATAGTACTTTAGTTAAAAGGGCCTTAATTAAGTTCGGGGTTCTAAGGACTATACTTCGGAATCGTTAATAAGGTTAATAAGCTAGGGTAATCGCTTTTATAAACTAGTAAAGGCTTCCCCCTTAGTGAGAAAATAGGCTAGCTAAATAAGTTCGTATTTAATATACTCTAAGAGTTATACTAACTTATAAATAAGTTAAAGAATTTACTAAGTAAGTTTTATAAACTTAGGGGGATAATTATTTTTTTTAAAAAAAGATAAATAGATACTTTTTTAAAGTAGAACTTATTTATTAAAATCTAGAGAAGTCGTCTTATAAATTTAAAGTATATTAAAAAAGTAATTACTAAGGTAATTAAGCCTTAGTTCTAATTACTTAATATATTAAAAATTAAGGATATTAAATAAGTTAATAAATATAATATAAATAAGACTAGTATCCTTAAAAATAAGGGATTTAATAAGCTAGTTTTAGGTATAGCTAAGACTAACGTAGTAAAAAAAAAGAGCCTAGATCGCGTTCTTAAATCTCTATTATTAAGTATATTTTTATTAATAATATAGCTATTAAACTACTATTAATTTATAAAAAAAAGTCGGTTTAATAGTAGTAGTTCCCCCTTAACTTTAAAGGGCTTAATAGTTAGGAGTTTATAGCAATAAATTATAAGTAGACTATAGACTAAACTACCCTTATATAGTTAAGGGTAGTCTTCTTATTATAAACTAAGCCCCCCCTAACTAGGGGACCTAACTTATAGCTAGAGCCTCGATTATTAATTCTAAATAAAGATAGGAGTTATATAATAATAGAATTTATATAAAAGTACTATATTAATAACGTTTACTTATTATTCTTATTATTATATACCTCTTATATCCTCTAATTATTAAATATAGCTATTTTTGGTCTTATTAAAACTTATTATAAAAAGGAGCTTAGTAAGGAGGATATAATAAATAATTCTATTATTATTAAAAAGCAGTACTTCTTAACTTATTATACTATAGCTCGTTTACTTAGTTTAATAAGGGATAATATATGAAGTAATTAGAGAGTAACTAGCCTATAACTACTTAATATAGCTATACTTTTTAATAATCCCATGGTATTATCTAACCTAGTTATACTATTAAATAATATTACTAATACTAAGTAAATACTTATTAATACTACTAAAGTCGTTAACTAGACCTCTATAATATCTATTATTAACTAGTTAACTCCTAAAAAAGCTAGCGATCTTTATAAGTAACTAAAGCTATTTATAGAACTTAGTCCTAACTATAATACTTAACGTCTACTTTTTATAAGGTTAAAAAAGCCTTTAATAAGAAGTCCTTCTTATTAGCCTTATTTTAATAATAAGTTCGAGTTCTAAAAGCTAGAGTTAAATATATAGTTCTTAAAAAAAAAAAGAGTATTTAAATAAACTTAAATACTAAATTTACTAATATTAAGGATATAAAGAGGGCTTAGGAAGAGGCTAACGAGCGTCTAATTAGTCCTGGTCGAATTATAGAGGTCGAATTACTTAGTAAGGATAGTAGCTATATTATAGTAATAGTAGAAGGTAGTTAATTAATTAACTATAGTTAGTAGCGATGTTCCTGGACCTAATTTTAATGGGGTGGCCGAATGGGGGTGTCCCGACTTAATGGTAGCCCTAAAGACGTTGTAAAATACCAGCGGGATGAGGTGATCCTTATACAGAGGGAGCCATGTAGTGGGATTCTGGAAGTAAGGCGGCACACGCCTTCCTAAGCGCGATTTGCCATTATTGTGGTTGCGTGCAGGTCGCTGTATCTGTGCAAATATCACAAGCCCCTTCGCAGCGACACGCAGGCGAGTTTGGCTCTCATCTCTTTCAGAACGAGGATTTGAACAGCGGTGTGCTTCAGCTGCAGGCTGTCCCGGTGGAGCCCACTGTATAAAATCTAGACTTGTTCCCGAGCTGAGATTAGGTCGTGATTCTTTGTTAGAAGATCCATATGACATATCAGGCGTTGATGTTTCCGTCTGCCCAATTTGATGCAATTCGAGAGCCTTTCGCTTTCCTGTGAGCCGCGTCAGCAATCTCTCGGTAGTACTAAGCCTGGTTGGGTGGCCTCATACTGTAGGCTCTGACATTGAGGCGATTTTGTCTCTTGCGTCTTTCCGCTTGATCACGAAGACCAGACCAGTCATCATCCCGGCATTGTGCTTCCGAGGAATGAAGCATGGGTGCCGAGACAATCATTTGTGGTTCCCATTCCAAAGCATGCATTGCGGAACTTGAGAAGTATGGAGCGGCTGACGCGTCAGGTTCTTTAGTCGACGTATTTCAGCCAGATGGAAGGTACAACTTTCGTTCGAAATAATCTGTATAGATAGAAGATGAGTTTGAGTGAAGGACGTTGATGGAATCTCAGACGAAATTGTTGTTGTTGCATCCTGCTAACTGCCAAGGGTGTGTCAAGGGATTGTCCAACTCCTTCATCCTCTGGAAGTGGAGCTCCTGCAATGGGCTTACAAAGCTTTCCCTCTTCCGGACGAACCTCCAATCAGCCGGAGATATTCAAGACCAATGAGGGTGTTCATTTGTGTGGGGTCTTGCCGCTATGGTCGTGGGTGTTTTAATTGGTCTTCACAATCTTCGTGCCAGGTTCCGATGCCCACGTGGAAGCAAAACGTGTACCTCAATATGCCAGCAAGGATCAGGATGTTGTCGGAGAATTTCATCCGAAAGGAAAGGAAGAAAACAAGCTCAGCTTCGGTGATGCACTTTCGCTGTCAAATTTGCTGAGGATGGGGCCGCGGCTGGAGTTTTACCAAAGACTCTGTGATCTCAGGCTGGACGAACAAGCACGACGGTGGTTCAAGCCATCAACACTCCGATTTCAAGGCTTTGGTAGGTTTGACAGACTCTAGCGAATTGGTAACATGGCCCTGTAGACTTTGTTTGAAAGAGTAATTCCATACTATGTTCATTACCTCCTTGAATTACGCAAAGCGACTTTATAGGCCGACTGCATTGACACACGTCCGCGATCTAACCGACGTACGAGGACACTGCATCTATCTTGCGACGTTATTATCCTCAGCCACGTTTACTGCTCCCATAATCTAGTGTGTTTGAGAATTCTGCCGATTCAAGAAAACTTTCCTAGAATCCCATCTTCATGAAAGATTTAAGGGATGAAGGGCACTGATTGGTGTCCCAATGGTTGATGGCGAACCACATCCAGCCTTGGGGAGGGAATTGCCACCGCGATGAGTATTTTCAAACTCGACATGGAGCAAGCGCGGCTGAGCATGAGATTCTTTCGTCCTGCATAGCCCGAGTGCTAGGCTGCCAGGATGTGCAGAGTTATTGGCCAGCCAAGCCAGTCTTTCCGCAGCTGACAGCCGCATTGGTAACAGCGTCTTATCTGATCTCAACCATATGTCTCAGTGCTACCGCTTTGCGTCTAGCTGATCTAGTCTCATTTCTTTCACATACCATGCGAGCCCACACCAGTATTCTCCGTGGGGTGGCCGAGAAGTGTGCCTAGCTTGGAACCATGGGCTTGGGATCGGAGGCTGGACTTGTCTGGCTTCGCTTCTGGGCCCTGCCGTCAACAAATCTCCCATAGGAACGCAGCGAGCCGGTGCTGCATCCCGAAAAGAGCTGATGAAGCTACATCTAGACCATCTCGTGAGTTGGCCTTGACCCCACCGCCATTGAGTATAATACATTCACGTTGGTCACCTCTTCGAAGCATCGTGTGACACTCTCCGGAATCCTCTCCACGACACTCCTTCAATTGTGAAATCGTCTCATTGGCGTTTTTGTTTTCCGCAGCGGCACCTTTTGTTTATCCTCACACTCGCAGGAGTAACTTCTAGCCGGTAAAATTGATCGACATTCCATTCACGTCCCGGTCACTTCCTCAATCATGTTGAGATCCATTAGCACCGCCGCAGCTTTGTTGGCTCTGCTGTCAACGTCTCAAGCCCAAATACCCAAAGTCAGCGGTTTCACCTTGGTGTGGTATGACGATTTTAGCGGCAAAGCCAACACAGTTCCAGACCAGAATAACTGGATTATCGACACTGGGACCAGTTATCCCGGCGGCCCAGCAAATTGGGGCACATCGGAAATCCAGTCATACACCAACAGCCCCAACAATATCCGAGTCAATGGCGCTGGGAATCTTCAGATCACCGCCATCAAGAACCCTTCCACGGGAGCATGGACTTCCGGGAGGATTGAGACTCGCAGAGCCAATTTCATGGCGCAGCCAGGGAAGACCATGCGGATCCAGGCTAGTCTGAAAATCCCTAATCTAGGAACCAACGCTGGTATTGGCTACTGGCCCGCGTTCTGGACCCTGGGCGCTGAATATCGTGGCAACTACTGGTAAGCTTTTCACCCCCGGCCTACCCTAGACCTTCAGTCTAACCCATCTTGTCTAGGAACTGGCCGACAGTTGGTGAGATCGATATCATGGAAAATATCAACAATCTTGACCGCGCTTATGCCGTCTTGCACTGCGGCACCCAGCCTGGTGGCGCTTGCAATGAGCCATCTGGCCTCAGCGGGTATCGTTCTTGCCCTGGAAGTTCCTGTGCCGGTAACTTTCATACCTTTACCGTAGAGGTCGACAGATCAAAGTCCGTAGAAGCGCTTCGCTGGTATGTGGACGGCGTTCAGTTCCACCAGGTTCTTCAGTCACAAATGCCAGCAGCCACCTGGAAGGGGACTGTACAAAAGCCGCACTTCATTCTACTCAATATGGCCATTGGCGGATCTTTCCCCGATGCCATTTACGGAAAGAAGACACCTATCAGTACCACTTTGTCTGGCGGAACGTACGAGGTTGAATATGTTGCTGTTTATCACACTTGATTATGGTTGAAGCCTAGACTGCTCTATGATTTCCTCCAGGATTCTGCACTTATATCGGTTTTGTTTTACTTTGGAAATCAGGATACCACAAGAAATATTATTCCAGCGTTTTACGTCATCATTGCCAAATCATAATTTTGTCCTTCTCGAGCTCTTCCCTCGGCCCTGAGATGAATTCACAGTCGATGACCGTCCCTTCAGCGAATGGGCAATTACGGGGCAACCTGCTTCGCCAATCGAATACGGAGTTCTGTCTTCAGTCACAATATCGATTTACGATATGGCAACTTCATTCATTTTTGTCCATTTATCATGAGCAGCTATGGTAGTCTTGCAGCCGGCGTATTATTAGACAAGAGTCACAGCTTGCGCAGGCTCCTCTTCGTGGGAAAAAAAAGTCCTTGCGGATGACAGATGCTGGGAGGAAGGAGAACTGGACATGAGAGCCGCTCTACGGGATATGTCATGCTTTTTCCTCCATCCTAGCCCTCCGTACATCCTGCTGGCGCGATTATATAAGGAAAGCGATAAATACAAGGGCTTAGATAAGCCAGTATCTAAGGTAAGTGAACATATGCCAAGTTGAAATGTAAAAAGAAAGGTCATAAATGAATACGGTAGAAATCCGAACGGTCCACGCATCATCGCTTATGATTTTACATGTACGCACCGTTGCCGCAATAACGTGTGTGTCGGATTAGAAGTCTAATTCAACCGCGGTAGCCAGCTGCGCAGGGGCCAATAAGGGGCCCTACTTCTAATTACCATAGCCTACCTAACCTACGGTTAAAACCTCCTTTTTATACCTCACGTAGTAATATAAATTTTTAGTTAATTAACCTACTTCGTTAAAACTACGGTTTGAACTAATTAACTAATATCACTATAATAAGGATACTAATACTAATTAATAATTAATTTTTACTATTATAAATTAGTAAGGTATTTTATATATAAAAGAGACGACTTCCTCGAATAAAATATAATAAGAGAATTATACTACTTAACTTTATAAAAAAGTAAGTAATAAAACCGAGTCTTTATAATAAAACGAAGTAGAGGAATCGTAGTCCTTAACTACTTATAGAAAGCTAACGTTTATTATATTAAAATAAACCTTAATAATTAATAAAAGTATTAAAGTAACCGAGCTACCGTTATTACCCTTATATAATCCTTTTTTATTAATTAACTTTCCTACGGCCGGCCCGCGAGTAAGAATTAATTAATTAATTAGTAAAAGGGACTACTTATATAACTATTTACCTAGTTAATTAGCGTAATAAACGAGCTCGAGAAGTATAATATAAAAGAGTACCGCGCGATTAAAAAAAGGGATCTTTAAATATAATATAAGGTTCTTAATAAGCGTAGTAATTATATATATAGGAATTATAAAGCTAAGAAATCTCTAATATATAAAAGAACCTACTACTATAAGAATCCTATAAATACGACCTCGAGGCTTATAATATAAACGATCTCCTCGTAGCTCCCTTAGCTACTCCCTACGTATTACTTAGGAATATAGCGTAGGGAATAGTATAATAAAAAAAGAGGGGATTTAGAGGTTATAATAATTACGAACTACGAATTATAAATATTACGAATATTAAAAGTTAACTTAATAAAAGAGACGGCTACCCTAAAAAAGATCCTCTTATAACCTCTTATTAAAGTTATATTAAGTATAAAAAAAGGCTAAAAAAATATAGCTTTAAAAAAAAGAATCCTTTAGAGGACTCCTAAGGAGCTTTTTTTTATATACTACTAACTCCCGATATAAATCACTACTTTTCAAAAAATAAAAAATAAATAACTAACTAGTAATAATTTATCTAACGAATATATACGCCTCTCGGGTTTTAAATTAAAAAAAACGCTACGTAATTAAAACGTCGTTAAGCTACTCGCAAATCTACTTTTAATATTAATTAACTAAGTAATTAAAAAAAGACTATTAAAAAGAAAATAGTAGCTAACTAAGAAAGCTAAAAATAAATAGTAATAAGGCTCGGTACGAAGAGACGAGAGGAAGTGGAAAGCTCCTAGACCCTAATAAATCTAACGAGCGACGATATTACGCTATTAACGAGGCTAATAAGTAGCTTTAAAACGACTTTATTAAGGTTAAATATACTAATTATTCTAAATAGGAGTATAAGCTAGAGAATAATAAGGGGCGAGTTAGTATATAAATAAAGGGGAGGGAATTTTATACTATATAATTAAATAGAAATTAAACTAAAATACTAAAGAAAATAAGTATATAGAGATTTTAATAATCCTAATAGTAAGTAAATCGATATAGTATTAGTATATATTATAGAAATCTATAATTAAAAGGGGCTCGAGGGGTAACCCTTATTTTATAAGATTGCTAACGATATTAATAATTAAAAAGACGAGTAGTTCGCTAGTACTAATCCGAACGTTATAAAGAGGGTTAATAAATTCCTTTATTATTAAGGCGTTTTATTAGCCTAGATAGTAAAGTAAAAAGCTCACGAGACGCTTACTATAATAGTCGTTACTAACGAATTTATACTGAAAAGGTATAGGGTATAAAGGACTTTCGCGGTGCGGTACTTAAGAAGAACTACTAACACTTATAAAAGTAATATAAGATGCCTCCTTCGATCGGGTTAATATGGCCTTAATTAACGGAGTTATGATCGAGGAAGGGGGTAGTATTAACCGGATCGGAAGGGTAGACTTTTTAATTATCTTATATTATCGTATTCGAAAGTAAATTATTAGAAAGGCTCTGGTTCGATCTTAAAAAGGTGTGTGTATAATTAAAATAAAGATTACGCTATGAGCTCCTTTTTCTAATCGGGGGCCCTTTTCCTTATATCTTTTTTTAATTAACTCTTTCACAAATCCTTATACTTAATTTTTTTTTAAAAAAAGAAAGACTAGGACTAATTGCCCTACCTTATTCTAATTATCTCCTAATTTCTTTTTCCTTAATCCTTTATAAAAAGAAATTATTTTAGATTAGTCCTAGTTATTATATATAGTTAATTATATTAAGCTTTTTATTTACCCTTCCTCTTTGCGATCGCCTTTTTTATTTCCTCTACTTTTATTACTTTTTTTACTAGCTTTGCTTAGTTCTTATCCTAATTCTTCTTAATAGTCTCCCGATCTTAACTTTTATTAGCCTAATTCTCTCTAGATTTTTTTATTAATAGTGGTATTTAAGGAGTATAAGTTAGAGTTATATATATAGCTTCTGCGATCGGGTCGTCGTACTAATTAACTTATTATTTTCTTATACTCTTATTAATATCGGTTTTATTTATATATATATTACGACGTTATAAGAGATCTTAATAAAACTTAGCTAGTTCTTAACGCTAGCGTTCGTAATTTTTTATATAGCCTAATTACGCTCGGAGAGCGTATACTTAATAACCTTTTATTTTAATTAAACCCTTAGTATTTTAATCGGAGTCTTTATAGTAAGACTATCCTTATTCCTAATTAGAGTGTTTAAAAGATTACCTCTCTAGTTACTTAGACTAGTTTTACTAAGAGCCGGGCTAAGGCATAATAGTAATTTAAATAGTAATATATTTAATAAAAATTTTATAACTCGACGGGTTTTAAGAGTATCGATCGGGTATATAAGTTAATTATTAATAACGGTATCTAAACGCCGGTTAGTAACCTTCGTTAGTTTAATTACTTACGGAGTCTAATTAGGGTTATTACTTATTATAGATCTTTAAGTACTCTTTAGTATTTTTAAAAATCGGGATAATAAGAATAACTTTTTAAAAGTAGTAAGTTCTTACTTAAGGTTTTTAATTATTTTATACGTCTTTTTAAAATACGTAACATTAATAAGAATATAATAACTATAATCGCAGGGGTTATAAATTCTTAGATCCTAGTTAGTAAACCTAAGTCTAAATAAGTAAGAACCGGATTTATAAAGAATCGGTACTTTAAGAGTATTAATTATAACGTAATTAGAGTTATTTAAATTAGTATAGGGCTTATTTTTAGAGTCCCGATTATCTATTACTTTATTAAAAGACCTTTTTAAGAGAGGTTTTATTGTATTAAATAAGTAATAACTATCGTATTAAAACTCGTAGCTAATTTACTAAATCTAAGTCGCGCGGAGTTTATTATTAAACAATTTAAAGTATTTATAGGTTATTTAATATACGTTATAAGTTAGGTTAAGCTAGCCGTATTAGACCGCGTTACGAAACTATTTAAGTACGTATAGACTATATTCTTATTTACCTAGCTATTATACTATAGGGACTATATAAGCGCTTATATTAATTAGTTATTAAATATAAAGAGGTATATCAATCTAGTTATAAAAAGCTTTTAGTACTTAGATATCGTTAATAAATATCCTCTCTAAATACTTAAGAGCTTATTTTAAATTATATTAATAAACTATACTATCTCGCTAGTTAATAATTATTTTTATAAAATAGCCCGGATTATTAATATAAAGAGGGAAGATTACTAAGTACGCCGAAGTCCTAATTTTTTATATAGTTTCTTAAGTTTATAGGATTAGGGTAGGGGTCTTATTTAGTTTAAAAATACTCTCTTATCTCTTTTTAATTATAACTATATTACGTACTAGAACGAGGTCCCGTATTATAACCTCTATTACGGATCCGATTTTATATTTTTAAATTTAATCTTTACGTAATAAGCGTCTTTAAAAATTATAGTAATTAGTTAAGATCTCTATTACTTTATAATAGTTCTAACCTATTTAAGTCTTTTAGTTTTTTAAACTTTTAAAAGCCTTAGGACGCTAATTAAGGAAGGGAAGTACGTCCCTTATACCGAGCTAATTAGGAAAGTCGATTTTATAAAGGATTAGGATTATTTAGAGGAAACTAGTTTATTTAGGTACTAGGTTCGGGTAATAGTTAGTATGCGCTTTATATTAGTAGTTTATATTAAAATTAACGAACTAAGAGTCCTTAGTATTTATTATAGCCCCGGGGTTAGTTTTATTAAAAGTAATATGTCTATTTAAATTCTACTTTCCTAGCTAGTATTTAGTATTATTTTTAAGGTTTTTTATTATAATCGGGCCCTAAATTCGTACTATATTCTTTTTATTATCTAGTTTAGAAGGGGAAATAGGAAGTAAGGAGGCTATTATAAATCGCTAGGTTAGTATTTATATAGTAGATTAGAAGGTAAAAATTAGAAGAAGTTTAATTAGTAATAGTTATAAAGAAGTAGTTAAAGAGGGAAAAAAGAAAAGTTAGGTAGCTAAGTAAAAAGCTACTTTTTTATACTAATCGCAAGGGCGGCCTCTACTAATTAAAAAAGAAGGCGCTATATTATAAATAATAAGAAGGCCCCGATCCTATAATTTACTCCTTCTTTTTTTTATATAATAGCTATAATTTAGTACTAATTAGCCAAGAGGCCTATAGTACTTTCCTTTTTAATACCCCGGATTTGGGGGGGGTATATAAAGGCCCTTTTTCGATTCCTCTATCCCTTTTTATTTCTTCCCCTAAATAATAGCTTCTTAATCATAATTATTCTTTTCTTCTTAGTAATATAATCTACTTGCTTATTATATTTAATACTTTAGTTATTAATAACGTATATCGGATTATTAAAACTACTCGTCGCGACGTCTAGCCTTAGTAATATTCTTTTTCTATTCCTAAAAAGGTCTATTTTTAAAAGACTTAGGGCTATAAGTTTTAAAAAGTTAGTAAAAAGTAAACTATAGTAAGCGCTACCCTATTCGATCTTTTTAATCCTTATCCTAATCTAACGTTATTCTTTTTTAGATTTTTAAGATTATTAATTAGTTAACTCTTTTTAGATTAGCTAGAGAGCTTTATACCGAATTCTATATTATAAATCCTTAGGTTAATAAGTATACCGAAGGAGAAATAGCTTAGAAGTTTTAGTAATTAACTATAAATTAAAACGTTATTAAGAAGTACGTTTATAATCCGGGTGTTATAGGCGGATTATTTTTATAGAGCCGTTAGGTTTTTATTAGTTATAATTACGCTAGTTATTTTAGCCTTTTGTCCTAGCGATTAGGTAAACGAACCCCTATTATTAATTTTTTACTTATTTAGGCTTATAGCGTTCGGAATACTATGCTTTATAATTATTATACGCAGTCTTTTTAGAAGTATATTAGTTTTAATACTAAGGAGCTAGTTAGAAAGATAGTCCCCTACTTCGAGTACGTTTTTTTTTTTAGATTATTTTAATAATCGATATAGTAATTATATATATTTTAAAAGTAAGAAATGCTATTTTAAAAAGAGTAATAACTAGTGGGTTATTAGTTAGTCCAGAGCTAACTCTAAGTAAGGTTATTATTATTATTATATAATAAGTGGTAG
The DNA here is from genome assembly GCA_030869315.1 of Colletotrichum cuscutae. Taxonomy (NCBI): domain Eukaryota; kingdom Fungi; phylum Ascomycota; class Sordariomycetes; order Glomerellales; family Glomerellaceae; genus Colletotrichum; species Colletotrichum cuscutae. The sequence goes on from MPDP01000277.1 coordinate 101,020, forward strand.
TGGGGTAGCGTTTCTAATCCTGATTAATATTAAGAGAGTTAAAACTTTAGTTTATATAGTTTTTAACTAGATCGATATTACTAAGACCGAAGAGGATAAGTACGATTCCGTTCTTAAGAACGCCCTTCTTATATACCTTATTAAAAACTATATATTTATAACTCGCGAGGGTTATTAGTATATTAAAATAAAATAAGTAGAGTAAGAGGTTATATAGGCTAAACTAGATACTAAACGGGCTCGATTAAATAGGGAATTAGGTTTAGACGTTTAAAAAGAGGGGTAGGGTTTTTTAATATAATTATATAGTTAGTAGGTAAGGCCGTTAGGTTTTTAATTATAATAACTAAAAGATAATTTTTCTTTTTTTATTATCCCCTTATATCTTTATCCCGGATCCAGATAAAGAGATAACTAAAGAATTAGTAAGATTTAATAATATCTTTATAAAATAATATTTAATAAGTAAAAAAACTCGTAGCCTATACTAAGGATTAGTAGTAATAAGAGGTAATTTAGCCCTTTCGAGAGGCCCTTGTTTATAATCGGGTTTACTTAATAGCTAGCTAAGTATCCTCGTCCCCTAAGTTTATTATATTATTATTATAATTAAGAAATAGAATTATAATATCGATTATATTATCCTATAGGGATAGAAAGTTAATTAAGTTAGAAATAAAGTCCCCGTAAAGATTAGACTTAGTAAGCGATAGGTAGAGGCTTTCTAGAGATTTTAAGAACTTTTTAAGTTAATTATTAATATAAGTAGCCCCTATAATTAGTTTATTAATAAGCGTCTCTAGTTAATATAATAATCCGTTCGAAGCGGCTAAGTAGATATAAAAAGGTCCTTATTAATAATAATCGAGTTTTTTAGAAGTTAATATATCGTTTTTTTATTAAATATTAAAAATAAGAACTAGATTACTAGTTTATAACTTTATTAATCGGAAAGTATACGAGGAGTTAAACTAGTTATAAGTTTAAACTCGGTATTAGGCAACTTTATTAGCTATAGCTTCTTAGTCGTTTACTAAGGAGGTAAAAGCTCGTAATTAGGCTTAGACTTCTTAATCTATCGTATATATATTTTCTTAATCGAGTACTCTCTAAGTCGCTATCCTTTTTTTAATTAGGGTTATTATATAATAACTATAAATAAAATAGAACGGTATATAGCTTAACAATATTTCAATAGTTATCCTATTTATAAAAAGGGCTATAGCTAGTATTAGTTTAATATTTTTTTTTAATCTAACTAAATACGAAGTATATACGCGATAGGTTAGTAACCTTTTTTAAAGAGCCCGTTAGTACGAGGGTTATAAGCCGATATAACCTTTTACTAAGTACTATACTATCGATTAAGCTACGTTATAATATTTATATTTTCTTATCCCCCGTTAATAATTAGAGTACTATAGATCCTATAGCAATAAATAATATTTTTTTAGATAAACTTCGTAATATTTTTTAATATAGCGTTCGTTATAATCTGCGCTTTTAGGTATCTCGTAAACTTATAATACGTTTTAATAACTTTTTATTTACTTATATACTAAACGTTTAGATAGACCTTAAAAAAAGGTTCGTAAATTAGAACCGTAAATATATAGGGGTTATTAAAGCGTCGTAATTTAGCTTTTTAATAAGCCTCGTAGGTCGCGATTAGCTTTTAAGTCTAAGTATATATTCCTAGCTAGTAGTATCGTTTTATAAAGCGGAAATACGTAGCTTCTCGTCCCCTATGCCCGGACTTATTATATACTTTACTAATTAGGTTTACTTAGTAGCGCTCGTTATTAATTATTTAAGTAGGTTAGGGACGAGTCTTTATCCTTTGTTAAAATAGAAGTTTATTCTATATAATAAATCGTATTACTATTTATTTAAAATATTTAAACTAATTAAAGGGTATACTAGCTAGCCTTTTTAAAGTAAAAAGGAAATAGGCGATTTATTTTAAGAGGTTTAACTATTATTCGTTTAGTACTAGTATATTAGTTAGAATATTTATTTCCTATATCTAATTAATAGTAGCGTTATCGTAGCTATATATTATAATAAAAAAGTTCTTTACGACTCGTATTCGTAGGACTCGTACGTTAATAAAGTCCTTAATATTCTTATTAAGCTCTATTTTAACTAAGTTAGATTAGCTAGGGGGTTTTTTTAAAAAGCTATCCGCTATAGTATTCTTTTTCCTATTAATATATTTAATCTTAAAGTTAAAAAGTCTAATTTAAAAGAGCTAGCGTGTTATTATTACTAATAGTAGGTTATTTACTATATTATTAATTTAAGCAACTAGGACTCGGGCGTCGGTTTTTAATAAGAAGTTAATCCTAAATAGATAATTACAAAGACGCTTTAGGCTTATTAGAATGCCTCGTATTTCGAGCTTTTTAAAGTTATAATTAAGCTCTGGCCCGTACTATATTCTACTTTTATATTAGGTAATAGTACGCTCGTTATTAACGACCTAATTAAGCGTATTATTTTATTTTTTAATACTAGCGTCCGTTATAAAGATAATTTATCTAGCCTCGGTACTATAATTTAGTAGAATTAGAATAAGAGCTATAGTGATCGCTTTTTTAAGCGTTTTTATAGCTTCGATTTACGGCGCTTTTTATTTAAAAGATTAGTTTTTACTAAGTAAGGAGTATAACGGGGCTATTTTAAAAGAAAATTATTCGATTTAGTAGTAGTAGAAAGTAATAATACTAAGAAACGATCTAATTTCTAAGACGTTTAAGTATTTTATTTATTTAAAGATCTTAAGGACTTTAGCCTAATTAAGCTATTTTTTTTTTATACTATAGAGGTAGCTTATAATAACTATAGATAGCTAGTACTATTACGACTTTACCCCGGAAATAGTATAACTAGCTAGCTCGACGTTAACTAAGACTTAATTAATATTCTAGAAATGTTCGTAAATAAATTACTAGATCCTAGGATAGTTAGTTAGGTACTTATTATTATAGCGGGATCGCAGGCTTTTAATTACGATATTATTAACGAAAGCGTTATAGTATTTTAGAATTAAGTTATAGAGAATGTGGGTTATAATCTAATAGAATTAGGCTACCGAATTTATTATTCTTATTAGGAAAGTATAGTATTTATATAGCCCGAGTAAAGTTAAGAAAGTCGTTAAATCACAGCTCTTTTTATTTAAAAAGATCTAATCGTAGCTAAAAAAGAAATTTAAGAGGGAAATAAGTTAATTTATAATAAATTCTTTTAAGAACTTGTTAATATTAAGCGGTTATTAAGTATTTTAAAAGGTAACGGCGTTAACTTTAGTTACTAAGTTAATTAACTAAAAACCGCTATTCTTTTTTATTATTAAGAACTAGGGGTTTTAATACGCGGTATAACTTTTTTTAATAATACTCTAGGTAATACGTTCTTAGATTATTTTAAAGGCTTTTAGTAATAGAGCTTTTGGGATCGGGATACCCTTTACTTACTAAGCTTTATAAAGTATAGTTTTAATTAATTAAAGTAGCGTAATTATAAAGTTAAAACGGCTATATTTAGAAAAGTCTTATACTAGCGCTTTTTCTTAATTAAGGAGTATTTATTTAAGGAGATTTTGTTTACGAAGTAGGAGATAGTTATAATTTTTAAAGATAGTTTAGAGGTAGTCGTTTATTAATTTAGAGCCTGGTTTTATGTTTAAGAACTTAAGTATAACGATATTTTTATAGGGGCCCGATTAGTCTCGTAGTTTGTTTTTAACTTTTTTAAGTTTTTTAAGCTTTTAGTAAGGATTATTATTAGGTATCGATCTGTTAGAGGGCGCGTTATTAACTAGCTAAACTTTTTAGTTCTTTTTTTTATATATTATATTAGCTTTTATAGTGTGGAGAATTTTATAGAAGGCTTTTTTAGCCGTTTCGTACTATTTTAATATTTTTTACTCTAGCTTTATAATTCGTTATTCGATACGTAACTCCTCTTATCGAAAGGTAGGTGTTCTTATTAAGAGACGTAAATTATTATAGTTAGCTAATCCGTTCGGTTTATTTCTAGCCTTGCCCCGAGTAGCTACTATTACTCTTTTAATTTATATAATCTAAGGCTAGATTATATAGAGCGCGACTATAATTATAATCTAATCGGCTTAGCCTTTATTTAAAACTACTATAATACGCTCGTTTTTTTTTAGCTTAGATTCTAGGTAGGGGTTATTAGAACTAGTAATATCCCCAGTTATATTATTAGTATTTAGTTTTCCGATCTAAAAACTTCTTCTACGTACTATTTAAGCTAGGGTAAGATATTTTTTACGTCCCGAAAACCGTTCGTCCTAATTATTTTTATAGGGATCTTTAGCCTCTTATTTTTAATATAGATTAGAGCAGTAATTATTAACCTATTATATTTAAAGGATAGCTTAGTATTTTATATAAATAGAAGACTTAGTAATAACGGATCGGAGGTCTTTTACTCGTTTTTAATAAAGAAATAAGTAGTTATTTTGAACTTATTAATTTATATGTTTATAAAGTAGAAACTATTAAAAGTTATTTAGCTAGTCAGATCGTATTTAAACGTTTATATCTAAAGCTTTGTTATTATATAGGAAATACTAGCTTTTTTAATATATTATTTTAAGAGGATATTAACTTGCGCCTTAGTATTTAAAATAGCAACGATTATCAAACCCTTGTTATTCTAATTTATACTAAATATTTGGATTTTTAACTAGAAGTGGGCGTTCGAGATTACGGAAGTTAAGAACTTAGAATTTATATTAGTATTTCTAACTTTACTAATCTTAGTTATATAGCTCGGCCTCAGAAAGAGGTTCTAGTTATACTTATCAAAGAGATCTTTAATATCTTTTTACTATTACTTATTCTTTACTAAATTTACTAAGGACTTCGGAGTTTTTAATAGGATTTTATTAGTATTAAAATACTTCTAATTATATATTAAAGTTATTATTATTACGGTATATTTTAGTATAATTTTTTATAAGAGGTTTATAAGAAGCGAGATCGGGGCCTTAAGCTTTTTTTTTATTAGCTTCTTTACCTTAGCCCTAAGGTTAAAGTCGTAGGTCTAATTAGCAGTTATTATTTTCTAAGTTTTATAAAAAAGAGGCTCTTAGGTTCTTTAAGTACTAGTATTAGGGGTACTAATCGGGATTTTAATAAGCTAGGGCTTAGAAATAGATATAGAAGTTACGTTCTCTACTATTTTAAAAGCCTCGTTATTATTATCGATTTTTATAATTTCCCTTTTTTAATTAGAGAAGGAAACCGTTTTTTTTTTAAGTTATAAAAGTAAGCTTAGGCTATTAATTCTATATATCTTTTTAGAGTGTAATGTAGTTATTAAAGTGCGGTTCTTAGGCGGTCTTTTTTTATAAATAGTATAGATATTTACTTAGCTATAGTAGCTTAAGTTAGGTTATATTATGTAGACGTATTTAACTATACTCGTGGGATTAGCCGAGGGAAGTGTAAATATAGTTTATTAGGGTAGTCCGATCTAATAGTTTAGAATCTACTTAGTTAAAAGCTTAGTATCTTCTTTAGTTAATATATTTATTATATAAGAAAGAAGAGTAACGCGATTAGCGATTATATACTTTTTTTTATTTTTAATTATAATAAAGGGGATATTTTTTATAAGCTCCTAACCGTCGCGCTTTTTATAATACTAAGCTCTCTAAACTAAAATAATAAGATGAGCGTCTTTATTAAGAGTATATTAATCGTAATCCCTAATAATCTAGTAATATAGATTTTAATAATACTAATAGCGGTCTCTAGGTCTTATAATCGGGGGCCGATTAGGATACGTAGCGCTTATATTAAATATATAAGTAGGACCTTAAGAGTAAATACTATTCTAATAGATCTTTAGTTTGTTTATTTTATTAGCTAAGTTAGAATTAGTAATATTATTAGTAGCTACTTAGGTAACCTAGGCTCTTATTATTAGTTAATAATATTACTAGCGGTTCGGATATTAGTATTAAGTATTTTTATACGCTTATAAAGTAAGGGATCGTAGCGAGGTTTTAGGTTAATTTTAATTATTTATGAAGAGTAGGTTATATTTTTTTTTATATACGATTACGTTAAGAAGTCCTATTTTAAACTTCGCATACTTTATTAATTTAACGAAGTTATTTAAAGTAACCCCGATTTCCTCTATTACTTTTTTTATAATATTAGCGTAAAACCGCTTATATACGGCTTTAATTAGGCTCTTATTAATTATAATATAGAGGTTTTATTATTTAATAAGGGTAATTATATTATTAATTTTAATAAATAGTACCTAAGCAGAGTTTAAGTTAGAAAATAAAATAGGTAGTTTTTTAGTAACTCTTTTAATTTACTCTTTTTTATTTAAAAAGCGGTTAGAATCCTATTTTCTATACTTTTTTAAAAAGAAATCCTTAGCTTAGGCCTAGGGTAGTCCTCTAATCGCGTTTTTAACTAGAGTCTAATAGTTTCTTTTTATAGTATACGTAATAAGTTTATCCTTAAATCGGTCCGGGACCTTACTAATCTTATACTAGTCCTCGAACTTTTTTAAGAAGTTTATGATATTATCGTTTTTAAAAACTATAGTCCCTTTTTAACTAGGAAACGGTATTTTATAAAACCTTATATTTTCTATTAAATTAGGCTAAGGAATCGTAGGGTCCTTAGTCTAAAATATAGTTATTTAGATTTAGGTAGCGATAGTACTTAAGAAGGTATTAATTAAAGTATTTATCTTAACCTAAGCCGTAACTAGCCTTTTTTAATTAGATTAGCGGGTAGATTTATTACTAGGGGTAGGCTTATTATTATTAAACAACTCTACGGTTTATAAGTTTTAATAAATTATAAAGGCTAGTTTAATAAATAGTCTATTTAAGGTAAAAGGGTTAGGTTTATACGATTAAACGTCCTGGGGGTCGCTAATAGTAGTAAAATTAATATATTAGTTATTTATATTTACGGTCCGAGGTTATTTAAAGTATAGTTCGTTAATTTTATTTATAATTTTAATAATTTTATGTTAGTTTATTTATTTTAAATAGAGTTTAAAAAGAGAGGAGAGGAGCTATTTTAATAACTAGAGCGTAGCCGTTATTCCGATTAGTATAATCTAGGCCGTCCTTTTTAACCCTTATTAAGCGTATAATTAGAGTTTTAATCGGACTTTATATCAGGCCTATAGTAATATTAATCGAAATTATTAGTAAGTTTAGTTAAAAACTAGTTTCCTAAGCGCCCTTAGTCCGACGTATTCGTATTTTTAAATAGGTTTATTATCGAATCTCCGGGCTATATTAATTAATAAGGAATAGTTTAGTTAAATAACTAGCTATACTTATTAAGGTATTCTATTAGTTCTAATCTTAACTCGTTATTCGTTTTATTATACTATTACGGCGTCCGTATTTAAGCCCGATTTAGTCCTAAGTATTTGCGTATTTTTCTATTTATTTATCTTACTCGCTTATTAGGGTTTATTATATCCCTTTTTTGTTAAATAAGAAGCCCTTTTTTATACGTCTTTATTTTTACGTTTTAATTATTTAGTCTTTTTTTTAATTAGAGTTTTATTACTCGTATTTATTTTAATCGTTATGCTATTTCTTTTTATTTATTTATTTAAATTATCTTTTAATTAAGTTAGGCTCTCTTTTACTTATTCTCTTATTTGAAAAGAAAAGGGATTTCTAGAAAGGGAGATTATTAAAAAGGTATAGGGTATAAAGGACTTTTGCGGTACGGTACTTAAAAAGAATTATTAATACTTATAAAAATAATATAAAATACCTTTTTTAATCGGGTTAATACGGCCTTAATTAACGGAGTTATAATTAAGGAAGGGGGTAGTATTAACTAGATCGGAAGAGTAGACTTTTTAATCGTCTTATATTATTATATTCGAAAGTAAATTATTAAAAAAGCTCTAGTTCGATTTTAAAAAGGTATGTATATAATTAAAGTAAAGATTGCGCTATGAGCTCCTTTCCTTAATCGGGGGCCCTTTTCTTTATATCTTCTTCTAATTAGCTCTCCCGTAGGTCCCTATACTTAATTTTTTTTTAGAAGAAAGAAAGACTAGGACTGATCGCCCCACCCTATTCCAATACTATAAGACTAGAATTAAGTCGACCGAGTAGTATTAAAATACGACGAATTTAATAAAAAAGTAAACTAACCGGACTTTTTATTAAAAATTATTAATAGTAATATATTAATACTTATTATAATAAGGGCTACGGAGATTATATAAGAGGGATAATTACGAACGATTTTACTAATCTTAATAACTAGCTTAGTAATACTATTAATACGTAACTTACCCCTTATTAACTAGAGAGGTATACGATTAATTATATAAAGTTAATATAATTATTTTAATATACCAGAGATAAATAAAGAAACTAACCTAATAGTTATTATTATATAATAATTTACTAATATTATAAAGATCTTTTTTAAAAAGAAATTATATTTAAAAGGGAAGTACGAGGTCTTATAAAAAACCCTTATAATATTTTATAATTATTATAAAAAAGTTAAAATTCGAGAGTAATAATACTACTTAGTAATTAACGTTATATTAACTAATAAGGCTATAGATTACTATTATTAAATAGTACGTATTATTAATCGAACCGACTTCTTAAGTATTATTAACGTAATTTAAAGCCGCTTTAAGACCTAAAATAGGAATCTAGAGCTCTTATCTAAGCTAAGGGTATTATTATCTAGATTTATGACTAGAACGATAAAAAAAAAGTCGAGGCTAAAGATCTTTAAAGAACTTATTAATTATATTAATAAGCTAGTAAAGACGTAGCTAAATAAGAGGATAAATAAATAAAACATTAAATATTTTTTTATTATTATATAGAGGGTCCTAGGGGTAAAAGTAACTTTATATAAACTACTTAAGTAATATAAGACCCTTTACTTAAAGCTAAGATTTAGTTTTAATATTAAGACTAAGATGCCCCGCTAAGTATACTTCTAATCTCACGACGGCCCTTATTAATAATACTAAGTTAATTATATATATAGGGGTAAAAGAAAAGAAGCTAAGTATAATAGCCGCTAAGCTAAAAGACTAGACTCCTTAGCTCGCTACTAGTTCGAATTAAAATAAAGATAATAAAAAGAGAAGTATTTTATATATAAAAAGGACTATTATTAATTAATTAATTATTTTAAAAAAGAACGTATTTAATTATATAAATAATATAAGAAATCGAGAATAGTAAATAGTAAAACTCGCCCTTATTAATTTAACTAATTCCTCGTTATATATAAGAGTAGATCCGGAGGTATAAAACTTAGTAAAAGTAATTAAATTAGCGGCCTAGAGTATCCATATATAATAAGAAATTTAGAAAATAAAGAAAATCTTATCCCCTATACTAACAAATTAGATTATAATAAAATCGATAATATTAACTACTCCTTTTTTACCCCGTTAGCTTTAAATAAATATACGAAGCTAAACGAATAAAAAGTAATAAAAGCCCTTAATAAATAGGCTTTTATTTATAAATAATAAGAGAAGGTCCCTTAGATAGCGGATATAGAGGTGGACGAACGGACAAATTTAATAATACTAAATTCTATTCCCTTAATACCTAAAGAGAAATATGGTACTAATTAATTCTAGGGGTAGCTAGAGGGGCCCTTTTTATACTACTTAAATCACTCGAACGTTAAGCTTATATAGGCATTTTATATAAGTAAAAAGTACGGCCTAGATAATTTCTATAGAATTATACTAAATACTAGAGTATCGTAATAATTAATAAGAGGAAAAGGGCAATTCTAAGCGCTATAAAAGATTATATTAATAACGCTTAATATATTAATAATAAGTATTATAAAGATTAACTTCGGCCTAGGTAAAGAAATATACGCCCTAAGTTAAGTAGAAGTTAATATACGCTTAGGCACGATAATCTTCTATATTCTACTTCTTAATATACTATTTTTATTATACTTAAAGGATATAGACTAATTAAGTATCGTATTTAATAATACGAGGAATAGACTATTTAATAATAAGTAGTTTATACTTACTAAACGACGATAGGGGTATGTGTTTATAAAGCTCGAATTAGATATTAAATTTATTAACTATTTTATAAAGGGCGAGCTTAAGTAATTATATTAATACTTTAGTTACTTATTAGTTACGAGGCTATATAGTCTCCTTAAGTAATTAAAAAAACGAGATAGAAATAGGGGCTCTAAAGTACTTAATAAGGATATATTATTAATACTAAATAAACGCCTAAAACCCGCGCAAACTTAAGTTTAAATTATATAACGACCTTAACTTTAACTAAGAGATTATTATTAATATTTTCTATTTAAATAATTAACTAGTACTATATATTATTAATAAGGCTATATTATTTTAAAAAAGGTAATTCCTTAGGGATCTATAAGCTAAGACTATTTAGTTAATATTAAAGAGGGTATAGATCGATATATACTAAGGGCTACTAAATAGAATTAGGACTAATATAAGTACTAGCTTTAAGTCCGTAGAATTTAAGAATAATATTATTATATATAGTATATAGCTAAAAGTTATACTTATAGAAGAATACTATAATATTAATAAAATAAAAAGGGCTTATTAATAACTAAAAAGAGCGTTTAAGATTATTTATAATAAGTACCCTAATACTATAAATAGAGAGTATATTTAGGTAGTACTTAAGTACTATAATAATACTATAGGCCTAAAAGGTCTAATTCTGACGCTTTTTATATTTAGAGTATATTTAAAAACGACGATAGCCTCGCTATTATTACTAAATATAACTTAGCGAGCTTAGGTAATTAATAAAGCGATAAAAGTACTTTAAAAAACGAAAGTAATAAATTAATAAAGCTATTACTACCCGTAATAAGCTATATATAAGCCCTAACTTTAATATATTAATAAATTCGGACGTTAGGGTCTAAAGGGAAATTATTAAATAGTAATTAGGCCTATATAAATTAATCTTAATTAACGAACGATTATATATTATTACTAAAAATTAAGACTAACTATTAAAAGTATTAATTATAGTAGTACGACCGTATTATACTAATTTTAATAAGGGGATTTTAGCTTAATAAAAAGAAAAAGAGCTAGAGGAACCCCCTTAGTAACCTAAGGATAGGTAAGAAATTATTTTTAATACAATCGTCGTAATAGTACTAATAAATAACGAGGAAAAGGAAATTACTAAAAGGGCACTAATACTACTAGCGAAACGTCGTAAAAAACTATAATAATAAGTACTAACGTAGTAATTTACTACTAATAACGAGGTAATTAATATTTTTTATATAATAAAAGAGAAGGCCGATTTTATACTCATAGTCTAATTATAAAAAAATAGTATAATTATAACGGCCGGGAGACCTTTCGAGGGATTAGATATTATAAAAATAGAGATATTATAGGATCGAGGGGTTTATTAATTAATCTTTTATAATCTAGTTAAATATACGAATACTTATATATTTAAATTATATATAGTTTAAAAAATAAAAGAGAAAAGTACTCTTTAGCTATATAAGAAATCGAAGTATGTTATATAAGGGTACGGCGACGTTAAAAAGGCGACGTAACTTACTTAATCCCCTACGGTTTAATACTATAGCTAGCGCTTTATAATAGTATTAATAATATTATTATAATAAAAAAGATACTAGATCTAGAGTCGTGATGTTATATAAGTATATACTTAATTAATAACTAGGCTCACAAGGAAGATCCTCGCTTATTTACTAAAAGAAATAACTAGTAAGTACTTAAAAAGTATAATTATTAAAGTACTTAAGCCGTTATATAGCCTCGCTAAATCGGGTACTTATTATTAAGTAATATATTATAATTTTTATATTAATTAACTATTGATAATTATATTAATAGTCTATCGAGACAGTGGGAAAATCCATTGATACTGTGTATTAATACTGTGTAAATGATACCGAGAACCGCCCGAGCAGCCAGCAAAGGCAGAATAAAAAAATAAATAATTATATTAATATACGATCTTTACTTCCTAATTTTTATATATATAAACGACCCCTTTAGTATCGTAAAAATAGAAATAAATAATACCCTAGGTTTATTAAATATCGAGTTTATAAAGAAGGAGGATAAGGAGCTTTAAAAAGCTAAATTTATAGCTAAGTTAAAAAAGATCCTTATACTAAATTCTCTATTAGTATTTAATAAGAAGATTTTAATAATTAAGGGGGATAATATAGTATTTTAATAAAAAGGGTAAGGCGAGAAGATTACCCTTATTAACTTAAAACCCCCTAATTATAAGAAGTAATATAGGGCTAAACTTACTTAAGGGGCCTATATTACGAGTATTTATTAACCTAAAGCTATTTTTAACTTTATTAGAGCTACGTAGGCTATAGAGCTTATAGAGCGCGATTTTAATACTCTTAATTATTAATTATAATAGTAATAAGAAAACCATAACTAGGGTCTCGTTTACTAGCTTATTAAAATTACTTTAATAAGGCTCTATATATTTATTAACGAGTTATTTATAAATAACGACGACCTAACTTTATAATTAAGATATATTATTATCCATATTAATGAGAACCTTAATAAAGATAAATTTATAATTTTAAGTATTATTATCTACTATTTATTAATAAAAAGTAAGCGAGTTATATATAGTATATAATAGTTTTTTTTTCCGGCTTTATAAGTACAAAAGATCGACCTTAATAGGATTACGCTATTAAGGGAAATTACATAATATAATATACTTTTTAACTATATAATACGCGTAATATATCTTAAGTACGTGCTTAATATAATATAGTAATTTTAATACGAAAACTACTATTTAATTCGGGATGGGTAAGCTGCCCTCTTTATTACGTAGTAATACTAGTTAGAAAGGTTAACGGTAGAGGTTAGCCGTAATAGTTAGCTATAATAGTCGGCCGTAATAGTTAGATGCGGCCCTTAACTATAGAGGTTCTAAACTTTAATAGCGACGTAGAGGTTTTTAAAAAAAGGGCTAAAAGGGCTAATATTTAGTTACCGTATTAAAGCTCGTAAAAATTCTTTTTATTTTTATCGCTTTTAATATTACTTAAAGCTCTATTTAAACTAAATAAATTTATTAAATAAGCTTATTAAATAAACTTATTAAACGTATTTATTATCATATAAACTACTACCTCGTTAAGAACTTACTTTACTAAAAATGCCCCTTAATAAGTCCCCCCCTCTAGGGCTCGATAGATTCTTAGGCCCCCTCGACGCCCTAGCTATTATAGCTAATATAAATATACTTAAGGAGTAGTATAGTACTTTTTAATAGTACGGAATTTACCTAAATAATAATACGAACGCTATAAATAGCTAGGCTAGTACGGATATTAAGATTTAGTATATTAATATTAATTTAAAAATTATATTTTATAAAGTTAAAAATCCCTTTAATACGGGCTATATTATAAATATAAGGGAATATATAAGGGGTCCCCTAACTTTTAATAAGAAGGAGTATATAATATAAGATCTAGCTACTTATATAAGTTAGTACTAAGAGGTTTTATATACGTTAGAGTAGGTATAGCTCGCTCTTTAGATACCTAGAAGTGGTAAAAGGTCGGGAGCTATTTTAATTAGTAGTTAGGTATAGAGCGTAATATACTTAGTTTTCTTTAATACGTAATATACGGTACGGCCCCGGCGGATTGCTCTATCGGGGGGGTTATATATAGTATACTTAGGTTAAAAGTTTATAATATAGTTAACGGTATTAACTTTACTTACGTAATTTTAACTATACTTAAGAAGATTATAAATCGACTTAACTTTCTTATAATTTTTATAATCGTTTATACTAATTTATACTCCCTATATAAATACTTTATTAAGTTAAGTATTATAAAAAAAAGGAGGCTTATAATAAATATTATAGCCCTTAAGTAGTCGTATAAATAATAAAAGATCCTTAAGTTTTATTAAATTAATAATAATAATAATCTTATTAACGTTTTTATAAAATTAATACTTAATAAGGGGTTAAAGTAATTTATTAATAAAAAAAGGGGAATAATATAAATAAAAAGATAGGTTATATAAAAAGAGTAGAGAAAAGGAGTAAAAAGAAAAAACTTAGTAAACGGGCCCGAGGTCGAATTATACTTCTAACCGTAGTAATAGTTAAGTTAATAAAAAAAGAGAAAAGTTAATATTGGATTAGAAGTCTAATTTAATCGCAGTAGCTAGCTACGTAGGGGCTAATAAGGGGCCCTATTTCTAATTACTATAGCCTACTTAACCTATAGTTAGAACCTCCTTTTTATACCTTACGTAGTAGTATAGATTTCTAGGTAATTGACCTACTTCGTCAAAACTACGGTTCGAACTAATCGACCAATATCCCTGTGATAGGGATACCAACAGTGTGCGACTCTGGCCATTGCAGGACGGTGTGAAGTGTGCCCACTAGCAAAAAACATACACTGTGGTGGAAAGCGTCGATCCAGGAACCGCGGCTGTTCTATGACGACATGCTCGAGCTTGCACTGTGACCACAGATTGAAGTGTGACGAGTGACAACAGCTTCCTTCTGACAAAAGGTCCCTGCCTCGCCACCACTACCTTATCATACCTAGCCATGCACTTAAGTAAATGTAGGCCACGATCAAGAGCTACGTTTTATGTCTATGATAGTCGCTTGAGGCCAGCCAGCAATTACTTTGTACACAGCATTCTTTTCACTATGAAACGCATTGCGATAGCTGCAAACCTTTCCAGTGGAAGTCAAAATGTTATCAGGAAATCACGGCCGGCAGTACCCGAATATCATTTGACACCCTCGGTGAGGGATGATCACGGCGAAATTGTGTGGCCCGCGCCAGAGAGTAAGATGGAGGCGGCGAGATCCTTCATTCGCGAATGGTATGGTTGAGAAATCCGCGAGCTCAACTGCTGGACTCGAAAATGTGTCGCCTGGTGATTTCTCTCAGTCTCATACTGACACTCTACTAGTGTTTCTGCCGGAAAGCCCACATTGATTGTCCCGGACAAGGACGCCGACGGCCTCACATCTGGGGTTATCTTGGAACGTACCCTAGTTCTTCTTGGCCTAGATCCATCTCTCATCACTGCGTACTTGCCCCCAAAGGGCCATAACATCCACGACGAAGCGTGCCGGGCAGAGATGACTTCTCTTAAGCCCGCCTACATCTTCGTCCTAGACCAAGGCTCTCGTTCTTCGCCACCTCTCATCGACGGCTTCCATCATGGTATAGTCATTGATCATCATCACGCACTGACAAACGACCACCCAAAGGATGCGTTGCATGTCACAGCCTGCGACTCCCCTCCAGTGGCGACAAGCTCTCTGCTCACATACCTCATTTGTCGAGGTCTCCACGAGAGCGTGCGAGAAGCTTGCGACTGGCTTTGCGTCATGGGTACCCATGGAGACTTGGGAAATACCTTGAAGTGGGAGCCTCCGTTTCCCGACATGAAGTCCACGTTCAAAACATACACCAAAAAGGCTCTCAACGACGCCGTATCACTCATCAATGCCCCGAGACGAACAGCTTCGTATGACGTTCCTTCTGCTTGGAAAGCCCTCTGTGCCTCGAATTCTCCAAAAGAGCTGCTGAGCAACAAGTTCCTGCTGGCCGCCAGAGCAGAGGTTAACGCCGAAGTCGAGCGCTGCACCCACACGCCCCCCAAGTTTTCCGCCGACGGCCGCATCGCCGTCTTCCGCATCAGCTCAGAGGCCCAAGTCCACCCCGTCATCGCCACACGCTGGGCGGGACATCTATCCTCATCCAAGCTCGAGGTTGTGTTGGTTGCCAACGAAGGATATCTGCCCGATATGGTCAACTTTTCATGTCGTGTTCCGCGCTGTGCCCGAGCCAAGGAGCCGTCAGTCAACATCATTGAGGTTCTGCGGGATGTCGCTGCTCGCGCCGAGGACACGACTTTGAGGGAGCGGCTAGGCGACTCATTTGCCAGGGGCCATAAGGAAGCTAGCGGCGGCATTGTTCCAAAAGCCGAGTTCGAGGAGTTGATATCTGTCCTGGAGATTGGCAAGAAAGCTGAACGAGAATCCCCCAAAAAGGGGCAGAAGCCAGGGCAGTCGAATACCTTGTTGAACTATTTTGGAAAGAGTTAGATATGGTACAAGACTGGAGAACTTTCAGACTTCCTCTGACCGATTTGTTTGTGCTCCGCAGAGCAGACCTTTGTCTCGCGATTCTCAAATTTCTGGACCGACTATACCCCGTACTGCCGCCTTCTGGAGTATCCTATTGTAAAAGCCCTTTTCGGATCATAGAACATAGTCTTCCGAGGCTTCCCAAGGTTTCTTGATGCCGGAATTGCGTGTACCTCTATGATGTGCCCGAGTGGCGGCCCTGTTGGCCCAAAAGATGCCCACGTCTCTCCAAACGACGCAGGAGCCAAGGTCGTAGGTACCGTCTGCCCAGGGGCCAAATACATCGCAAACTGATTCGGTATGCCTTGTCTCAAATTCTGATGTTGAATGGGAACCAAGGCTGGCCTATTTGGAAATCCGTCGTCGCTTTCTGCTGGATGACATCGGTCTTTCCGTCCTGGAAGGATCAGTGTAACACAGCCGAGCTTCCACGCGCCCATGGCTGTTTTGGTCGCCGGTACAAGGATGAGGAAGTTTTGTTGTCTGACTTCATGTATTATTGGATTTCATATTCAATTGAATTTTCAATATCAAGAAAGCAGAATTATCAGCGACCACCATTGACTTTATGGTGAAGTGAGTAGGCTGTTGATGTGTGTCGCTGAATCATGCCCGTCGGCCTTTACGCAAGTCATTCCGCTACTGAAGTCGGCAGGGCATCTTGTTCTGAATCACTATCATCATTATTTGAGCTCTATATTTTGTTATGTGAGTTATATTTCTGCTCAAGCAAGGGATATCCAGCGCGTTGTGCATGGTTTCCAGCAATTATTGTTCCCCCGAAATGGAGACAAGCTTTGCAAAGTCTGAATGTGAGTAGACAATTGAAACTGCCAGAGATGCGTCATAGTCTGTACTTCACATTCAATCTCTAGTCATCTCCAAATTACAAACGACGTTGGGTTAACCTTGGTCACATTTGATAGTTACACGGTTGTCGCAATCCATCAACCCTTTCCAGGCAACACTTGAGAAACCGAACTCTGCTCGCCTTCCAATTCTGAAGGTGCCCCACACGGGCCACCACCGGGGTGGATCCCTATCGCCGATCATGAGTGACGCTGCGGATCGCGCATCGGGATCGTCCGCAAGGATCACTCCACGTTCCCAGCTGTGTGTTCTGGGTTCACGGCCTGCGGGGGCCCACAGTTTCCGGATCGATGTACCCGGAGACCCTTCGCTGTGTTTCCGTTTCCAACTCCGGCGATGCCCCATTCAGCCTTACACTCATGCGCCTGGCTGTGCCCCGGCGATCAGGTCGGTTCCTGAGTCAAAGTTGCAGGTTCTAAGAATCATACAGTTATCATCCATCGAGTCTATCATAACCTGGAAAATTTACTCGCCTTTGGACTATTGTAAACTGATTGGGTTTATTTACAACGGCTCACGAGCGCATTGTGAATCACCATGAACAGGGAGCCAGCTAGTGTACGCAACTCTTGGTCGCCGTGCGCTCAGCACGACGAGCGTTGTCAGATTCCGATCCCCGGGTATACCTATGCTCAATGATAATAATACAGTTACAAAAGCGTATGCTGAATGTCAACCAGCTCTGGGTCCTATTTGCGTCTTTGCGCCTGTTCCTGATATGTTCCTGTGTTTCTTCCTTTTTTTTTTCTTCCGTCTTTATGCAGTTGCTGTCTTCCTCGAAATGAAGCGGTGGCTCCAATCCCGTATCCTTTTGGAGAAACTCCTCTTCATAGGCACGGGTTCGGGCACCTTTTCGAGCCCGCCCAGATCGTCAGACTCGGCCGCATTGTCAGTGGTCACCGACTCGCCCCCAAGCTTTGTCTGGCGGCGCTGCATGAAGGCGGCTCCAGATGAGAATGTCCTCTTGGGCGCAACTGATGCGGGCTGAGTCGCAATTTCTTGCTGTACTAATGGTGGAGATGAGATCCGATTCATTTCCGTCGTTGACACCGGAAAGGTTGATGCACGACTCTGGCAGCTGCTGCCGCTAACAGTACGAGACTGTGCTGGTCTAGAGGTCCCCGGAACAGGAGACGCTGCAGACGATGCCCAGCCTTGGCCATGACGAAGGGATACCCATACGGAGGTTACGGTGATGAGGATTCGAGTCGCTTCATCGACAGGGTGAGTCTCTCGTTGTGTCGTGCCGTGGGATGCTGTTGGCAGCGATGGAGTTTCCTTGTCGCCGGTCAAATCCATGCTGAATGGTCGTGTAGGAGGATAACGACCGGAGGATTGTGATACGGTGGTGTAATTATCCAAGATTTCGAGATTAGCCGGCGTCAAAGTTGCCATAACGGGGTGTCGACGAAGCTGTGGATCGAGGACGCTGAAAGTGAATTTGTACTCCGAAGCAGCGGGGGTCGATGCCGCGGTGCATGTAGCCGTGGACAGAGGCCGGGCACTACGTCTGGCCCATCTCGCAATTGTCGTTTGGCCAGCTTCATCAACGTGGACGAAATCGTACGACCCATTGTTTGTTTGAGTGGCACTCCAAACTGAACCGTCCGCCAAAACAATTTCCGTCTGTTCGCCAGAATCCCTCCACTCGCCTTCTTTCCGCGACGAGACCGGCGAGATAACGGCTACCAAGTCGCGCTTATCGAGATCTTTGTCATCCGAGTCAGAATCGTCAGCGTTATTGTCGTAGTCCTCACTCTTGGCCAAGATGAGGCCATTCATGCCCAGCTGTCCCTTGACTCTGAACATCTTGGGAAAGCGTCGTGCGAGACGGGGAAGGATTACTGTTCCAGCAATCATGCTCGAGGGGACGACATCGATGGCGGGCATGGGCCGCTTGTCGTTCGATAGTTGTTGTAGCTGCAGCAGAAGTCGCGGTCGGATGGACACGAAGCGTCGCTGTTTCGTACGAAGCTTTGGAGGAGGGTAGGCTAGCATGTAGTTGGTACATTGCCTTGCAGCTCGCCTTGATCTTTTGGATCTTTTCACAGTGCTTGTGTCGCTAATCTCCGATACCAGACTGCCTTCGTCTTCGCTCACGCCATCGAGACCATGTGTTTCCTCGCCTACAACGGTAGGTTCTTCCTCGAAGCGTACGACGAGGTCCTTTCTTTGGACAAAGTCAGACACCGGTCGGATTCTGCGTACTGGGCGTGTAGCAGAGGCGGGCTCTTGTAATGAAAGGCGTCGGTTGATACGTTGTGTCGGCGTCTCGGTTTCATCGGTTGAGAATGACGATCGCTGAAGCGGCGATGCGCCTAGTGATGAACGTAGGAGAATATGCCTGCGCGCAGGCTGGTTGCCGCTGGCAGTGGTCTTGTTGGAGTATTCGTGCCCATGCAGGCTTGCGCCAGAATGCAGAAACATCGTGGTAGTCTGGAATTTAGTGATACGGTATTGATGAAATCATGGACGCGACCAGGGCGATATCCCACTCCAGTCAACGTACGATGTCGAAGGACGATTGCGTTCCAGTATTTCCCAAATGGAAATGCAGGCAGTAAAGCCGGCGTGGTTAAACCGACCGACAGGACGAGGGTTGGATCGTCTTATGCGAGGGGTATAAATCGGTCAAGCTCTCCACTTGCAGCTGGCCAAGGTGGGGTGGATGCTGATGCTGATGCTGGTAGCGGTGCAGTGCAGCTCGGGTCCTGGAAATTCCGTTCTAAGTGGTTCAATACCGCAAGGTGCGTTACACTGGTCTCGAAGGGTGCTTGACGTGGGATCGATCGTTACAGTGACTGGCAAGTCTTGTCGGCACAGCGACGAGTATGGTTGATTGCGGCAGAGGCGTTGGGTGAGGCAGATGACAGGACAAAGAAGAGAGAGAAATAGGGGACGTCGATGCTGGAGAGCAGGCTGTGAGAGGGAATGAGCGGCCTACAAGTACATCATCTAGCGTCAGCCCAGAAACACCTTCTCTGATGAGGCTCAGAGAGCTATGCTGTATTTGGCGGGGGTGCAACACAGAAGGCTTTTGAACGGCTTGAGTGGCTTGACTCGTGAGCGGTCAGTGGCCCGGGGACCCAGTTGGCCTTGTATGTCCGTGGGCGCGGGATGGGCTGAGCTGAGGTGACGAGGGCAAAGAGAAAGGCAAGAGGCTTACAAAATGCTTGAAAAGTAGCGTTCGGTGTCCAAAGGGATCGTGTGATGGCGGGAATGATTCTTGGTTGACCCAGGGTGCGTATCCCGAGAAGGAGCAGCGATGATGGAAACCCGCAAGTCTTCTTGTCTTGCAGAAGAGAGGGGAAATGGATGCGTAGTCAAGCTGGAGGAGCTGAGCTGAACAGGTCGGGATTCGTTTATCGCGTGACGTCTGACTTTCCGAAGTCAATGCAAACGTAAGTTCGGGTCGTCAAGAAAGAGGCTGCAGCGCAATGTCGTTTGTCTCTCGTGGAAATCGTGGAGTAGGTACGCAGAATATACCTGATTGAGCAAGAAGGAGACTGGAAAGGCTGGCGAGATATGCGGAAGGAGTTTGGCGAGAGGATCTGAGATGCAGGAGAGTGGTTGGAGAACGGACAAGGAGGAGCAGATAGCCACCAGGGTCCAGATGTATAGATGTAAGTTGAGGGAAAGACGGATGCAAGAGCAGGGGAGCCCGAGGCAAGGGTTGAAGGGTAGCTCGGGGAGGCAAGCTGAGGTATTCGAAGAGCAGGTTGAAAAAGACGGTAAGGTGTGTACCCCGTTCGTTTGTGCCGGAATGCGAGGTAGGTACTTTACTGGGTGTACAGTAGGTAGGTACTTGACAAAGGCGAGGCGAGGGTGTCAAGTGTTTTGGAGCCGATTTGCGAGGTGGGGAGATGGAGGGACGGAGCCGGAAAGGATGATATCAGGGGCTGACTTGATTTTGGCTTTCTCTCTCAGGTCTCCAGCGAGTGCGGGAAGCGCTGTGGAGGGGGAGAGTGAGTGCTGATGAAGTGGTGAGTGTTTACTGTGGGCGAGTGGGTGTGGGCGTGCGAGTGCCGTCTTTTGTGGTCGCCGAGGGGAAGAGAGGGGAGTCCCTGTCTTTCTTTGGGAGAACGCGATGGCAGACGCAGCGGGAACCTGGACTTGCAGTTGGAATGGTCGCCGTTTGGTGTGGTGTTTTTTTCTTCTTCTTCTTTTTTTTTTTTTTTTTGGGGGGGGGGGGGGGGGGGGGGGGGGGGGAGAAAAAGTGTGGCGCGGGGGGGGGGGTGTGCACACCACAGGGGGTGGGGGGGGGGGGGGTGGGGGGGGGGGGGGGGGGGGGGGGGGGGGGGGGGTTCGGCGGACTACGTAAAGTATCCGTTCACAGGAGAGTCCGGGTACGTACACACTACCAGGTGCGAGGGTCGATGTTAGAGGAGAGGAGAGAAAGGATGTGTGTTGCCTCTGGGGCAATAACAGGGCGAGCCGGCCTGCCGTCGGAGAAGAGAAGAAGGGCGAGAGGGACGGGGGAATAGAAAGTTGCGAGGTTGGGCGCGCCGAGAGAGGAACGGAGATGGCAAATGTGCGAGAGAGAGAGAGAGAGAGAGAGAGAGAGAGAGAGAGAGAGAGAAGAGGAAGAGAAAAAGAAGATCCGACGGGAGCAGAAGAAGAAGAAGACGAAGTTGAAGAGGGGACTTGGAGTGGATGGAATGGGTACGTATTGTTGGGTGGAAATACAGCGGCGGAGATGTGTACTGACCAGGTACCTTTTCTTCGGTTTGCAATTCGATTCTCAGGAGGAAGTGACGATGTCCAAATGAACCGGGCTGCCCAGAAGGAGCGTAAGCAGGGGGGGAAGGGGGGAAGGAACCTTAAGGACCCCAATCAAAGTATGAGCCAGGAGCGGTGCTGCTGCTCGGTACGGGCACCTACCTATCCTTATGGATACAGGTACTGAGCCTTCTGCCCTGGGCGTGACGGGGCACTGAGGTGGGAGGCGAATTCCGGCTTTCTCTGTTGTGAACTTGTGCAACCAAGTACAAATTGGACACTGTAGGTTACCGTACTGCGTCGGTACTTAGGTACCTTAACCCGACACGGTCAGTGAGCTAAGTCTGACATATGCGCTGCCAGTGCTCCCAGACTCAGTCTGTTCTGACTCTCTTGGGGCAAGAGCGGTACTTGCTGTCCCCCTTGGAAGTGCACTTGCAAATACGTACTTTCGCAAATCCCCTCAAAGCGGAAATTCAGGGGAAGCATCGTGGAAGACCAGGAATGTTGGTAATTCGTAAAACCTCGCTGCCTCTGGCAAACACTTCTTTCCAACTACTGTACGGAGTATATTCTACCGGTACAAACTCATAGCCCAATGCCCCTTCGTGTGCTGAGTTACGGTGGAAACTTCACGGTTCTACCGGACTGGCCATCGAAAGCCCCAAGCAGGCCAAGCAAGCCAAGAAGCATCGAATGAAGTCATGGATATTCTCCTTTTTTCGGCTTCTCTCTCTCATATATCTCATCCAACTCAGGCCCCGTCCATGGAAAGACCGCTAACAATGGAGCATCCGCTAACGTGGTGACGACGTCCATATGGTCAAACCCGTGCCGTGGTGGGAACCGGAAAGGCCCCACCTCCCTACGGTTCCTCTCCTCTGCATCATACCACAACACCCTGTTGAGCTGCCTCTGCCACTGACGCGTAACTAGATGGGCATTGCTTTCCGTAGGTAGGTAGTTGGTATATTCATCAGCCCGGCCTGGCATCGTGGCTTTTGGCTGCTTGTGGACATCCAGCTCGGCCGTTTCCATATGGGGTCGTCTGACCCAGCCTTTTACAGAATGTGCTGTGCAATTTTGTGCTGCAACTTCAGCCTGCCTTTACCAGACCATTACGGAGTACACAAAAACTGACAGGGTAGCGACTGCCGCCTCCACATCGTCTTTGCATCGGCTCGTCGGCGAACTGCGAGACCCTAGATCGGACGGGACGGGGTTCCCTCTCCGACCGTCTGCCCATTGCACCGCTTCTTCGTGGACCGTTGGTGACGAGCTCCCTGACGGAGGAGGGGCCAGCTCCAGATCAGTGCTGATGGCCACAAGCCTCTCTCTGAGTATCAGCTCCTTCTGTGCGTCTGGCTAGAAACTTGCCTCGCTTCTTTGCTGAACTCCTGTATCCAGAGAACACTCCTCTCGCATATGTGTTGCAAGAGAATGACAGACATCAAACTGTGTTTGTGTTTGCGTAGTGTTTGACGGGTGTCGCCGGTGAGGGCTGAACCTCCAGAGATGGATGGCTGGTCCAAATCTTCAGCCTTTCCGGTTTCCCCTCGTCTGAGGCTTGCCGAAAGATTTCTCAATCCTATCACATAACTTTGCCTGTAAAACACGGCTGCCGAAGAAACAACCCCGACCCCAACTCCGTTCATCCGTCATCGGTGAGAGAGCTGGCCTCATCTCAATCCCGTTGAATAGGTGAAAAGGCGGCAGACGCTCCGGGTGTCAGACCACTCTCAGAGACCGCAAAGGCGCCGACTTTCAGGGCACATTGTTGGTGTCAGTCAGATGTTCTCTCCAAGACTGACCATCTGGATCACTGGAGCCCAGTCTGCCGCTGCGATCGGGCGCTAGGCCAGTAAAGGGCAGGCACACGCCGGCTGCAGTCTCGCGTGGGTGAGGTATGGTGGGGTCGTACTCGGATTGGATAGACGGCTAACTCGGGTCTCCCTTGCAAGCTGGCCTGGCAGGGTACGAGGGTTCATCTTCCCTCCCACAAAAGGGGATGCCCACATGCCACAGGACTGGGCATCCCAAGATGTGCAAGCTGTAGGTAATTATGTGCAGCTGTGTTAACAGATAGTGCGTCCGTGTGCGTTCAGAGGTGGGAAGATGTGTACCTAGTCCTTCTCCCTCTTCTTGTTCTTCACTGTGCAAGTGCCACAGGGTGTCTGTTGTGGCGGGTGAATCACACTCGTCGGAGCACCTCATGAAGATTCACCGTGAAATACCTATGCTCGGCCTATACCCAAGCACCCAGGCTTAGCAGCCGCTGATTTGGGCCGGCGATCAACCTGGAACCGTGGTCGAGAACACCGCCCAGAAGTAGGGACGGGTTACGGGAGACGGGCGCCGTCACAGACGAAGGGTTAGCCTTTCTACGCAGTCGCAGCCACGGCGCGATACGTCTCGAGCCGATGGAAGCCCTAGATCAGACCGTCCCCCGAATCCACGATAGGCGTCCGCACCTTCTGCCCCTACTGCACCTGACGAGCTCTGAACGCACGCCGAGGCTGCCCTAGCCGTGGCACGTTGCAGGCCGACTGCTGTTGCTCAGAAGTAGTGATGTCGAGTCCATGGCATGTGTAAGTCTGTTTGTTTCGTTTCCAGCGCTTGTTTCGCGCTATCGTCACCAAAGCTTCTCGGAGAAACAGAAACTACCTGCAACGCCTACTAAGTGCACTCAATGTGTTTTTCGGGTCTAACGAGCCCGGCTGATTGGAACCTTCTGAACAACAATTGTCTGGCCACGCTGTACCTGCACTTGGGCAATGACGTGTTGGGCGGAATGGCTGTTAGTGTCCCCGGACGGTAGAGCTGGTTTAGGTGATCAAGACCAGCTCTGGCGCTCTGGTTCTTGAGTCTCAACTCTCGACTGAACTGAAAAAGTCGACTAGGAGGAACTACTGCCGCGAATTGTCTTGCCAATGTTGCAGCAAGGAAAGCAGCCGGGACAAGTTTAGATACCTAGGTAGTGCCTAGATAGATGATAGACAAGAGGGACAAGTTCGCTCGACTAGGTGGGGGTAATCGCTGCATCCTGCGAGATGGTAAAGGCGCATGGCACTCTCGGATTTGGGTCTGCAAGATTGGCGGCGGTGCCTCAGTGTCGATTCGATTCGTTCAGTCTTCGAACGAGATGCCGCGATGCAACACCAACGCCTCTACATCGATCGTCGAGTAGCAATAGGCCATTCCAAGACAGTTCAAGATATGGAACAGCGGTGAGATCCAGGGACCCAGCGTACGTATTCGGGTATTGTCTCCGCCGAGTGCCCAAAGGTCCTGCATCGACACCATGAGCTGTGTAACAGTTGCGAGATTGTCGCCGGCGAAGTCGCGAATCGGCCCAGGCATCAATTAGTCGAGCGGTGATGGTAGGCATGCTGATCTCTGAAGCCGGTCAGCTCAGCCCAGCGATTGGATTCCTCGCTATTACGTGTGCCCCACTCGAGATTGCGGATGATGCTCCATGTCATCCATCGTTGGCTTCCGCAAGCAAGTGCGGCTGTAAGGTAAGCACCAGGCACAAAGTACCGCCATGATCTCCATTCTCCGAAACCATGATTTGGGGTCACTCGACAGCACCAAGCGCCCTGTCGCTGAGGGATTGGTGTCACAGACAGAGCCAAGGTCCCCGATGAGATATTCGGAGCAGCTTGGCTGCCACAGTGCAAAATCCAAGCTGCGATGCCGAACGGACGCGGATTGACAGTCTGGTGACAGTTTCTCAAGGGCGAAGGGTGCCCGTGGATGCGAAGCTTAAAGGAAAAGTCGGAAACTGGCTGTGTCTCTTGGTAGTGTCAGCAGCGACGTTCAGGGCCGCCGGCAATAAAGTCGAGTACTTCTCTCTCTCTCAGAGGTCAGACAGAGACACCTGAGCGTGCTGGAGCTGAGAACAAGGTTGGAGGGGTTCGTCATCCTGCTGTGTTCTGTCGTACTGCGGTAGGTAGTGAGTTCTGTGCTTGAAGGGGAGCAAGGGACGCCATGTGAAACAAAAGCAAACAATGACTGCTCAGCCTCTCAACCTTCCCTTTGTCAACCACAGGCCAAGTCCCAGCTCCGGCTGCTCACGGCCGGTTCCGGCTGCGAATTGCCTGTTGCGGTACGGAGTGGGCTTATGTAAACGCAAGGTGCATATGACTTTTAGCTTCGGCTCGCAAACATTCAACGTTCACGTCCTTTACCCAACTTAGGTACTTGGTAGTATCCGATACTGAATCTTTACTTTTGGAAGGACCCGAACTGCCTGTGCCTCCTCGGAGAAGCCCTGCCAGGCTACAAGCTCGAGTGAGGAAAGAAGCGAGGACGGCACGACGAGAAAGGGTTCTTTACCCAAGGTACCTAGGGAAAGCGAGGGCGGAGGAACGGTGTACACAGTAGTGGTGCTTTCCGCTCCGATGCCGATCTGCCAAAAGAACCGGGGCCGACCTGCCTTGCTGGACGGAATATCACCTTCCCACCTTCTTTTCCATTTCCCATCTTTGGATGTTTCTTTCCTCGTCCCGCCATGAACATGTCACCATGTCCCCACGGGATGTCAATGTCCAATCTGTCAGGCACCTCCTCGCAGCCCTAGGAATTCCTTTCTTCCTTCCTAACGCCCAAGTACCTCTCTCACAGATACCTCAGTACATATAGTACCTTATGCAGATGCGCCTGACACGTTATACCGTAAGGTAAGGTAGATGTGAGCGATAGTCTCAGTCACATGCAGCTTGCCCCTTTTCCTTTCCCTGCGTTACCTTACCTCCAGATATGGATGGTACTGCCCAACTTGCATTTGCACATGCTTCAAGGCGCCATCCATCTGAAAGACCACTCAACCATCAAGCGCGAGCTGGGCTGGATCTTGGTAAACGTCAAGTGACAAAAAAGGAATCTGGACCAGCCGCCAGCCCACCCTCCTCCACCTTTGCGCATACCGTGCCGGCTGGAGTGCAGCGGATCTACCGGGACTTGGCTCATTGGACAAGTTTGGGCCTTTTCCAAGCACACAAGTCATTGAAAATAATCATGGTGGCTGCTCGTCTGCATCCATGGTCGGGTCTTTTTTCTGTCGGTCTGCACGATGAATGGCTGGCGGCACGTTCATGCCTAGTACTCCGTCCTGGGCGTACTGAGACCACCTTCAGTCAGCATATGGCGGTAAGCAAATGCATCAACAACGGATGATTGATACATAGATTAGATAAGTACCTAGTGTAGACATCAGATTAAGGGGACAGGCCAATATCCAGCCAGCCTCATCCTCCCTTGAACCCATGGCCCGATCCATTTTGCCATTCAAGGTGATGCGGCCCACCTTTGTCTTAGCATGCATCCCGCCGCCAAACCGAGACTAGGCTGTGTAGGTTCTTGAGCAATGAGCACCTATTATTCCATATGGACGAGATTCTCTTCATTTCACTCTTGTCAAGCTGGAATGCAGTCGAGGGAATCTCAGGGGAAGAAAAACACGGGGCGGCAGATTCAGGGGATGAAGCTCTCCTGTAAGAGGTTCCAGCTTCTCCCCAGCGCCCACGGGCGGCCCTGGACGAGCCCTGTTCAGTGGAACCTGGTCCGAGACTTCGCCACACCTTCATCGCACACTGATCCTGATGCGGCCAGAGTCCACCAAACTTGTGCTCACTGCGCCGTGGGCTGAGCGGGCTCTCCGCTATTCAATGCCCTGGAGCCCTGGAGTACAGGCTCTCCACTGCTGCGGAGAGGAGCACAGGGGTAAAAGGAGGTTGGAATCGAGAGGGGCAGTCTATGTACTGGTTTCCGCTAATTACAATCCTGGTAACCAGGCAAGGGCGACATGGTCTTGGAGTTTTGAGTCCCGGTTCATCTTCAAGGCTTGACAGCCAGGTGGACACTGGCATCCGCAATCAACGGCTCGTCCCCTGAAGACAGACGCTTGGAACGCTTCGAGAAGAAAGAAAAACAAAAAGGGCTGAAAAAATGGAGGAAGAAATTTTCGTCTCGCCCACATCGTCAACGTTTAGATGGGATCGAGACCCGCTCGCATTGTGCTGACCCCGAACTCCGCCTCGGCGGGATGTCTTCTTAGGTAAAGTCTGTCAAACGGATCAAACAGTATTACCTACCTTTCCGACCCTGGGCTCGGTCGTAGACTGCGGTGTACGGTAGCCAAAGCCATACTCCGTACTGAACAGAGAGAAGAGAGTAAAAATAAATCCGAACCAAAAAAAAAAAAAAAAAAAAAAAAAAAAAAAAAAAAAAAAAAAAAAAAAAAAAAAAAAAAAACAAAAAAAAAAAAAAAAAAAAAAAAAAAAAAAAAAAAAAGAAAAAAAAAAAAAAAAAAAAAAAAAAAAAAAAAAAAAAAAAAAAAAAAAAAAAAAAAAAAAAAAAAAAAAAGAGTTGCAGGTGGTCTGTGCATTATCGCCGTACACCGAGTCACCGACGGAGCCGGCTCACCGAGGTCACTCGGCGGTTGCTATTGGCCACAGTTGCTCCCGCTCATCCCGACGCGGCTAAAGCTCCCACTCCATTGAACCTCGCCTCAAGTCCTCCCGTCCAACGAGACAAACGGCAATGTCAAGGTAAAGGCAACGCCAGCCAAGAGTTCATCCACAACTATCATTACCAACACGGCAGTCAAACTCTGTCTTCCCTCTCAGAGTTTCCCTGCAGTGGATCTCTTGCCACACTTTTTGTCCGTTGTCAACTTGTGGTCGTTACAAGTCCCGCCGCCTTGGCACTTCGCGGACCTTTACTCGCGCCCGGAATCGCGGCATCTCCCGCTCCTCGACCTCACCTCGATTTTGCCCGACGTCATCACAATCATGTTCTCCCGCCATGACTCTCAACCCCGTCAGACCTTGATCACCGCTTTCGTCGCCTGGAAGGCCCTCCTACTGGCCATCGCCCTCGGCAGCGCTGTGGCGCCATCTTACGATACTTCGACGACCTTGATGCTCCAGCGCAATGAGTCCGACGTCTCCCTCGTCACCCGCCTGACGCGCTGGGACGCTCTCTACTTCACTCAATCCGCCAGACGCGGCTACGTGTTCGAACAGGAGTGGGCTTTCAACGCTGGTCTGCCACTCGTCGTCTCGGGCCTGATCCGGGTCGCGCGCCTGCTTGGCTTCGAGGGCGATGAAACCGGCGCGTCGGAAGCTGCCTTCAGCATCGTGATCGCTCACGTATCTCACCTATTCGCCGCTCTCATGCTGTACGAGCTGACCGTCAAGCTCTTTACTCGACCTCGATTGGCATTCCTGTCCGCCTTGCTCCACATCTTGTCTCCGGCTGGCCTATTCCTTTCGGCACCCTACGCAGAGAGTCTTTGCGCCTTCTTCTCTTTCGCCGGCTACTACGTGCTCGCATCGGCGTCGACCTCCACCAAGGGGTCGTTTCCATGGGTCACAGCTCAGATCTTGGCCGGCGTCATCTTTGGTCTTGCGACGGCCTCTCGGTCAAACGGCCTCCTGAACGGCCTCCCCTTCGCCGTCGAGTGTCTAATGATCCTGCCCCCGCTGCTGGCCAGCCCTATGAGCTTGAAAAATATTGCGGCTCTGTTTGGTTCTGTCACAGGCGGGCTCCTCGTGGCAACGGGGTCCGTTGTACCACAAGCGCTTGCTTGGCTGCGATACTGTTCCGGCGCATCCGAGGCGCGCGCATGGTGTGAGCGGACCGTGCCCAGCATCTATTCCTTTGTACAGGAACATTACTGGTATGTACTCTTTGCGCTTCACCGTCGTTTTCTCTTTGAGGAATGAAAATTTCTCTCCAGCCTTACACTAGCCATGGGTCTGGTCATGGTTGAGGCACCCCGCCCCCCTCTGTCTGCTTCCCTCCCTCGGGCCCCGTCAAGTGCCTTGGGTCGGTACTTGCGGAGATTTGAGGTGGGATCTGGGTTTTGTGGGATCGTGAATGTCACTTGGTTCCTCTAGATTCTATTCTCGCTTGCTAATCTTGGATCACGCAGGGGCGTTGGCTTGTTCCGTTATTGGACGCTATCGAACGTTCCTCTGTTCGTTCTTGCCGCGCCGGTGCTGAGACTTCTCATGGTGTCCGGGTGGGAAGTCATCAACAGGCCTTCGGGGTTGGCGCGAAGTCCGACGGCGGAGAAGCAGCGACAAGGGCAGAGTGGCATGAAGTCGGTTTTAGTAGGTTCCATGGCCGCTGCCCAACTTCTGCTTGCCGCCTTGGCGATCACGACGTACCATGTCCAGATCATCACTAGGATCGCGTCTGGGTATGCGGTGTGGTACTGGTGGGTTGCCGGTTGTCTGCTGGACCACGGCGCCAACGGCAAGAGACGGGACGTTGGCGGCAAAGTTGTCATTTTTTCGGTAATGTACGCCATGATTCAGGGTGTGTTGTTTGCGTCGTTTCTACCGCCTGCTTGAGATACCCCGGGTTCTGCCGCTGCGGCGCATGGATCTCAGTTCAACCTGTTCATCATAATGAATAAACTTTTCTTTTAACATCAAGTCGCATGACGGAAGTGCTTTGTGAATTCAACGCCCCGTACTGCATATGGGATGATGACCAAGAATGTCGGCCACTTCGGATAGCCTGGAAAGCTCATGAACCCTTATCTCCACCCTAGCTCTTGCTGGCAGGTAAGCTAAGCAAACCTAAAGCCTTGCGTATAAGGTGTAGTCAAAACAATGTGACTCAGGCATGAAGAGTGATGTCATGCTTCCCAAGGTCGGCTGACATCTATGGCATGTTCATGTCATCTATACGCCAATAAAATTTGTCTTCTAGGGTAATTCAGGGTCTATGGTCGTGATGAAAGGCTAATATTGGATGACCACCGGTGACTAGTCCATCATCCAACTGACCCAAGTCACGAGGCACCTTGTAATGGCTTGACCCGTTTTTATGCCTCTTTCTAGCATCAAAGTAAGTACGAGGGGAGGACTGCAGATTGCAGTAGGGGTGACCTCCTGACCATGGTTCAATCATGGCCTATCAAATTGTTCTGAAATCATCAATTGTGAACACCTAACTCTGAGTTTACTGTTTAAAAAGTACCGAGTAAATGGTGCATCGATCAAATAGTCTAAGAGGGCCTTAGTCGAGAGTGCAGCACAACATTGAGTATGATGATCTACACAGCTGGATTCCACGAGCTTGGAATTTGGGCCGGATGCCTTGTTGTTAAAATGTAGCATATAGTCGGCGGCGTGGGGTACGTCATGGAGCCTCGCACACTCTGTAAGAAAGGAGTCGAGGCCTTGGAATTGGTGGCTTTTCGTTCTTCATTCGACATGTTGGGCAACCTATAACAATCATAAGATAATAAGCAAGGAACAAAGCCTTTTGTG
Source organism: Colletotrichum cuscutae (assembly GCA_030869315.1). Taxonomy (NCBI): domain Eukaryota; kingdom Fungi; phylum Ascomycota; class Sordariomycetes; order Glomerellales; family Glomerellaceae; genus Colletotrichum; species Colletotrichum cuscutae. The sequence continues at coordinate 132,136 of MPDP01000277.1, forward strand.
CGTAGTTCTTTGTATTCCTGAGCTAGATGTTCATTCTGGGTACAAGAACGATAAAGCCATGATAGCTGTCCTATCCCGATGGCGTTTTGGTGATGACTAGGCATAATCAGCGTGGACTCATTCGCTCTTCAACCTGAGAAAGGACATAGACTTACGAGTCCCCATTCAGACCGTGCGTCGCCATATCTCCAGCCTTCGACCCCCTTCCAGTGCTCATCTCCTATCTCAGACTCGTATCGATGACGGTCATCTGTGATGTTAGATGCATCCTTTAATGGAACAATGGTTCGTACATATGTGTGAGTAATATGAACGAGGCGAGCAGTGCATATACTAACAGAAAAGCTATCCCATGAGGACTGGTTAGGTCCAATGACAATCCCTTACTGAAGAGCCTGTTTCTTGAGCTGCATGAGGTACGCCGAGGTGCGAGCAACCCTTTCCGTCTCGAAACTGAATTCTTTTCTGTAGCGAGCTTTCTTGCGCTCGATGTCGCGGTCTCGGCGGAGGACGTCGCCGAACTGGTGGGCTTCCAGCCAAAGGGGCAGGAAAAAGGACATGGAATCAATGAGGGGATCAGCCTGGCCGACGACGAACTTGACGATTCTGATCTCCTCGTCATCCTCACTGACCGCTGCATTGTTGCAGAAGATATGCTTGGATCGGTCAGCAACGTAACCTTCGTTACGGGCCAGATAGTTGTCCACGGCCTTGTATCGATAACTAGGATTGAAGAAGCCTGTCATCTGAAGGAAGATGCAAAGCTCGTTACCGGTCATGGGAAGAGCCTGCGGATGATACCCGACGACCAGGCGGATAGCGAAGGCAATACTCTGCTTGGGATCGTTGACTGCGGAGTTAATGACCTCGTACTTGGAGCCGTCGGGATTCTGACGAGAGTAGCACACGACGGAGGCGCCGAAGTGATCAGGGAGAGGGCCTGGGAATTTCAAAGGCAGGTGGCCATGGCCATCCTCAGACTGCAGGTCGCCGATGATTTCCTCATCTTCCTATCTACTGATTAGTCCGTCTGCGTGTTTCTTATTACAAGCCAATTGATTGCTTACCTCGTCCGGGACGCAGGGCGCCCAGTCCCCGTGCCAGATGAAGCACTTCTCAACTTCCCACTTGACCTTGGCTTTGGCGCAGTTGGTAATCACGTATGCAAAGTCGGAGGTGGGTGTGGTTGGGGGAGGGTAGAGAGAGCCTGGGGTGGCCATTGTTCCTCTGTGCGATGATGCCGTGTTGAATGATGAGAAAGTATGAATGTTGTCTTGGGTTGGCGATGGAAGGAGCGTTCCCCAATTTCAGAAATTTCAGAAGGCGTGAGTATTTGTGAAAAGGTGTTCCAAAGCGGCGTGTGTATTCATTCATTAGGGCTTAATATGCCTCACTACATAATCTCATCGGTGTGTCTATTTACCTACGTATACGTGCGCGATGTGTTAGAAGGCATTGTCTTCAAGTTGGGCTACTGGTTTCTTTGACCTGCGTTCACACAAGTTTCATTGTTTGGCTTGAAAGGCCATGAGCATACTTATGAAACACCAACAGCAAACAGCTGGATAAACATGTTCTTTAATCAATGGTCTCAAGCTAATATCTAAGGGTACAGGAAGGCCTGGCTGGGGGTATAGAGTCTAAAGTAGGTAAGAGTAGGTCATTAGCAGGACGAGGAGGCTCTAAAGTTGCCACACCGTCTTAATTAGGATTAAATGAGAACCTGAAAGTAGAGACCTCGGATGAGGGACACTCTGTGAAGCCCGTCGCTTAGTCGCTGTCCTCGTCCCGGCCAGGCCATACGAGCTTTCTCCTGATGACGGCACGGGCACAGCAAAAGCCAACAAACAGCCAAACGGCGACCAGCGCAATGGTGAACACCGTGGCTAACCACAGCAAGCCCTCATTGCCGAAAGCCTCGCCTATGCGGATAGTGGCAATGGTGAAGCCGACGTTGGGGAATACGAAACTCCACCAGCTGAGGTGAAAGGAGTGATCGGGCATCCCAAACATCGTAGAGAGACAGGCGGATGAGAAGAACCAGAACGACAGGCCCCACAGAAAGACGGCGGTGAAGAGAGCGATGGCCCTTACGGCGAAAGCGACGGTGCCTGGATTTTCCATGCCGTACAGATAAGCCGCATCGCGGAGGGAATCGGAGATGATGGATCCCTCGGAAGCGATGAGCCGGGGCACGTTGGCACCCATGGCTACCAAGGCTGCGGCGGTGAAACTCGGCGGTCCGACTGCGATGAACATTCCGGGGCGTTGGACGGGGAGGCCAATGGTCATGAGTCTGGACAGATACGTCGCGTACATGAAAGCTGAGACGAGGAAACCCAGCCCCTGAGCCGCGAGACCTGCGCCTAGCATAGCAGCGGCTTGATTTGGCGGCTGCGAGGAGGCCATAAAGCCAGCTAGTGTACCTGATAGCATGACGGGAAAGATGGGCAGAATCCAGGCCGGAGTCATGCTATCTAGTGACAGTCTTCTGCGGCCGGTGAAGAGGAGGTGGTACATGCCGACGGAGGCGAAGAAGGTGACCACGAGGTAGATCCAGAAGCACACTCTCAAGGTGACGATGAGCCATGGACCACATTTCGGAACAGCGTAGTGTTGAATGTTGGAAAGGGCGGCAGCGATGGAGAGGAAGAAGGTCGGGATAAAGAGGGATTCTGAAGGGTGCGTGATGGCTTTTGCTGGCGTCTTTCGGAAGAAGGAGAAGCGGAGGCAAAGGGCCAACGTAATGAGGAAGATGAGAACAATGTCGAGAAGGAAGACGATGAGACCTATCGTGTCTAGCCCGCGGAATCGATGGGGAGTCTCGGCGATGAGCAGGGCGATGCCGCCTGTTGACATGCTGTGTGGGAGGTGTCAGTGAGATACAGGGGGTGAGGGGGCTAGGCCGGTAAGCCTGCATGGGAAGCCGTCGGCTCGGGACGCGGCATGAGACATACGTTAGGGTGTACCATGCAAAAGTGAAATGATGTATGCGTTCGCGCAGAGAGACCTTTTCCAGAAGGGTGTTGGTTCTGCTCTTTGTGCGGGAGAGGGTGGCCATGAGGGCATTCTGAGGCGGCTCGTCTGAGATTTGGCCCTCGTCCCTGGTTCGGGTCGAGGCCTTGGAGACGACATCTGCGATATTATGTGAGTACGCGAGACTGAGTATGAGAGTAAAAAGATCGGACTAACTTGTAGGTTCGTCAGCGGCAGCCATTATGATGGATTCGACATGAGTAAAGTGAATGTTTTGAGGTTCTCTTGATGAGATTGATGAGTTGTGAGAAGCGACTGATTGTTTCTTTGATGCAACCTTTGGACACGATTCCTCGCTCGAGGTTCCTGGCGCTCAGATGATCGACGTCACTGTACTTTGGCAACCTACGGGGATGGCCCTACATTAAATTTAGAGTCTGCAGCAGATGAGTCAGCCAACCTTTGCTGTGGTTCTCCCCTGCGGGTCACGCCAACGAGTCGGTACTGGAGTGATGAGACAAGGGGGCGGTCGTATGATTTGAGTATTTTTTGAGGGCTTTCGTTCCTGGGATTCAAACCGGCTGGTCACTGCTCGGTAGGAATAACGAGCCATACGGAAGGCAAGAGAGGATGAACAGCGGTCTGGGAAATTCTTGATTGGCAGGGCCGAATTGAGGCCGGGCATCGGTTCGATACGGAGGCGGCGAGCTAGGAAGGTACTGCCGGCGTGGCGCCGTGCCATCGGGTCTTGGGGTCTTGGGGGTCTTGTGCGGATAGGTGCAAGGGTGCCTTCCAACGATTTCTGAGGGAATGGACCGATATCGTCGTGTATTTTAGCTATGAAATATAAAGAGGCCGAGAGGGGATGGTCTCATCTCCTCTTTGGTGCCAGTAGAGACGTTGCCTTTTTCTAAGTCTCCCATCGCGAATGGCCGTCCATAGATATGAAGTAAGTATGGTCGGTAATAGGCTGTCCGGCTTTGAAGACAACGTGAGTTGGGATGTTCCTCGCATGAACGAGGACGGCTATTCCGCACCCACATGAAGGCTATCCCGCACCTGCACGTGACTGCACCGCCGTAGTAGCCATAATTAACCCGGAATCTCTATTATTCCGGCAGTTTCTTAGGAAAGCGTAGCCTCCTCTGCTATACTTTCTACTTTACCCTCTTTTATAGCGCGCTTTTTAGAATTAAAACTATAACTTTAAAAGCTAGTCTTTACTTAGGGGAAATACTTCTCTAGAGCTTATATTTTAGTACTTAAAAAGGTACTTATCCTACTTTAAAAGTAATTAAAAAAGGAGGTATTAGATAAAAAAGACGTGTTAAAATAGAAATAATAGGAAGGCGCGCGCCCATAGCCTAATATGTGGCTACTACGGCTGTGTAGTTACGTGCAGCCCACTATTTGCTTGAGTAGGCCTAGTATGGGTGCGGGATAGCCTTGATGTGGGTGCGGAATAGCCGTCCTCGCATGAACAGCCTCAACCTCGAGCGTGGGCAGAGGCGAAATTGTCATGCAGGGGCATAGTGGCCATCAAATGCTTAAAATCTGGAGCATTCGGCATTCGTCGTGACTTGATCAACAAGGGACGATAATCGACCGGACGCATTGTGCCTGCTCAGCTCCTACTACGTAGACCCTGAAGGCTGAGGGAGCGGCAGCAAGATCTTGACGCGCATGCTGGAAGTCTTGTCCCACGGAAATTGCCGTTTGGATAGGGCTCAGGAATAGATGTGTCCAGGCCCTGAATTGATGGTTTGCTGGACGCAGGCAGACGAGACACAACGTGGCCGCGAATTCATGTGATAGAATGTAGGCCCAAGGATGGAATCAATCACTGTGAGAGTGAAACACGGCTGCTTCTGGTACCCCAAGAGTAGTGAGAGTGAGCTCGTAGTGTTGGGATGGATGATTGCGTCTTCCGAGTGCCGCCTTCGGCGAGCTGGAAGAGAAAAGAAGCGCATTGACCTGGCCAATGTCTATGATGCTCACAGCAGTAGCAGCAAGAGCCAGGAGGGCAGCGAGGACGGATAGATGTGGCGCGAGTGGCCTGCAGACGGACAGGCCTAGTTCGGGCCGGTAACACTCGGCCGGTTCCCCGCCGTGCCCGTCTGTGGGCAGATATTGTCTGTTTGAGCATGACTAATGAGCGGATGGGCATGCGAGAAGTTGGTGAGTGGTGCTTGGCTCCTCCTCAGTTCCAGGCTGTTGGCCGCGAACCGGTGCCAATACTCGGTATATCTATGGGCATGTCAGGTTGGTCGATGCTTGCCTACCGATTGGTGCAGGTGAATTTCGACGAGGATAGTCACGTAGACATGGGTAGCAATGCAGGTTGCCGTCACGATGGCAGCATGTTGGAACGCGTGGTTTGTGCTTTTTTGCAGGGTCGCAGCCGGATCCGTAACGTGAGAAAGATGAAGGCGACGTGTTGGCGTTGGTGAGGTTGACCATGATGAACTGTGTTGGAGAGACCGATGAGCATGATGGGAGATGGCAGAGTGCGGATACTTGAGTTGGAATAGATGTACGGAGTACAGATTCAATATTGAGGAGCTGTAATAAGGTCTTGAAGTAGGTGAGGTGCTCCGTAAACGTGATGCTGTGACATGTGAGCAATCGGGTTGTGCGTCTGTTTTCTCCTCTGAAGCAACGCAAGTGCAGCGACGCAATATCGAGTCCACCAGTGAGTCTCGACTAGACATGCTGCGTCACAGTCTGTATAGGTAAGTGGATGAAATGGACTTGAGGCGTCGCGATTGTGTTGGTAAGAGAAGTCCGTTTGGTGATGGTTGAAGTTGCGTGGATTGTGCCCTTATGGTCCATCTTCCCGTCTCGTTCAGTGCTCGCGGCAGGTTTCGAGAAGTAGTTCCAGGCTTGAGTTAGCAGACGAGATACATATCGAGACTTGGAGGCTGAAAGAGGGGCCATTCGGGGTCCTTTTCCCCGCTCAGATGGCCCTCTTCGCAGTCGCGCAGTGCACTTTAGGCAAGGTAAGTAACTAAGGAAATCGCGGCAAGCGCTGGGATGCAGCTGTCACCGAGAGAGGAAGCCAACCTAAGGTGGGGACCTCAAGCTTACCTAAAGCACCAGGAACAGCGAGGCAAGGCAAGGCAAGGCTGCCAAGGGTGCGTAATGAGGTCCTGGAGCAGGTCTTCTGACATCAGATGTATCTCCACACCAGCTTTGGCACGAGAGATACTTGAGAGCTCACCTTCCAGGCTGAGGTCTCCTCGCCGGCTCTCCCCAGCAAAGGTGAGGCCCAGGCTGCTCCTCTGCTGCATCATCACTCCCTCCCGCTGCGTCCATTATTACCTGCGTACCTACCTTACCTTACCTTGGGTACGAGTAGGTAAGGTACACCAACCTGGCACATCAAGGTAGGTAGTTTTCCTCACTGCTTGACTGCAAATGCGGCAAGGCCGCCGGCCGCATACCGTCACCCGTTCCCCGGTGAAGTACGTGCCCGCCTCTGTTGCCTCTCCCGCTCCGACCACAGCTGCACCCGCTGCACCTGCATCCTGTCTGCGTCTGCATCTGTCTCTTTTTTTTTTTTTTTTCTTTTTTCTTTTCTTATTTCCCTTCTCCTTCTTCCTCTTCCTCTTCCTCCTCCTACTCCTTCTCCTCTCCAGGCTGCTTGGAATTGGTTAAACAGAAGATTGCATTACCATCCAACGCCCTTTTTTTTGTTGTTCTTGTCGTGCTTCTTCTCCTTCTTGTCCTAGTCAATTTCCCCCTTGTCCCAGGTATCCTTTCCGGTGCTCATATCCCCACGCGCCCAAGACTGGGCTGGGACAGCCAAACGGGGGTTCTGCGGAGACACACGACCCAGACAGCATCATCGTCCATTATTCATCATTGGTTCGACTTCCAACACAACGACGCAATTGACCACCATTGATAGACAACAACCATACCCAGCGGCCATCAGACATTTGCCCTAGCTGTCCGCGACAATCCCCCTCCTCTACGACTTCTTCCTGACGTCCTCTCCGTACTACCAATCCACCCGCGGATCCTCCCATCCGTCCACCTTCAACCGTCGCCTCGCCTCCAATCTCGTGCTGTACTGTACCCCCCCGGATCAACGCACGCCCCGCGACCGACGACACCACCCGACCTCCCGTCCGCTGACGCCCCCAGCTGCATTGCATCTCGCCTGCCTGTGGTGTGGGAGCGGGAGAGCTTGATTCCTGCTGCACCTGTGCGACCATCCCCATCGTTGCTACCCCTCCGCTCGGTCGCTCATCGATAGAGTCGCAAAACACCTCCCACCCATCTTCCCAACGTCCAGTGTCCTCGACACGACGCCATCGCCGCCATGGACGAGACACCGGGGCCGCAGCCCTCCAACCATGCCGCTGCCTTGTCTGCTGTCTCTACCGCACACTACCTGTCCAGCCACTTCGCCTCCGTCGATACAATCTCAAGATCAAACTCCCCCGGTCCGCCCTACACAAAGAACGACGAGGACGACAAGAAGCGATACCGCCCCCGCACATTTAGCTACTTCAATCACCTGCCCTTTCCTGTCGAAGAGGAATCACAGCGCGATGCTGCTCTGGCCGGTATTCTCAAGCACCTATACATCGCCATCAAGGCTGAAGACTTTAGCCCCGGTGCTTTGCACTGGACGAGAGAGCTCACAGGGTGGCTGAATCTCAAGTTCGAGATGACGCGAGAGCTTCGCTCAACCTTGGCCAAGCTCTACTATCACCTGTGCCTCGCCCCAGGCCTTGAGCCAAGTACTGCCGACCGCTTCTTGCGCATGGTTGTCATCTTGACGAGGTGCGCTGCTACTCCCTACCCTTCCTCTCAACCAACCCTGCTTCTTCTTCGTCCTACCAGACTAGCCGCTGACCATTACTTCTCTCGTACAGAAAGTACCACTACCTCAAACCCGTCGATGACCTCCTACTCGATTGGCGCCCCTTATGGCGCGAGATCAAGGCCCTGGTGCTCCCCTCAGAGGTGGCTTCACACCAGACAAACAGGCGCCGCTCCCAAAAGCAGTTGTGGAAGCTATGCCTCCATGCTCAGACATACTTCGACCCCAAGGACCGCAAAGAAATGCTCGACGAGTTCCTGCCCTACTTTAGCACCTCAGATGTCTCCAACGCCTATATCGTCGTCGGAACCATCAACGCGCTACTTCCCACCGATGCTGCCCCCGAAAACGTGCCGTGCTCCCAGCCGCAAGAGTTCATGCCCACACTGTTCCACCTGTGGTCTTTGATCTCGAGATCCAAGAGCTTCGATGTCTTCTTCATTGACCTCTACTCTCGCATGGCAAGAGACTTTTTGCAAGCCTCCAATACGTCATTCGATGCCCACGGCATCTTTACCAGGGAACAGTGTGATTGGATTTTTACGGCTATTCTTCGCTTGACAGAGATTCCGGTCGGCCAGTCCAACTCACCATACTCGACTCTCGACTACTCGTCAGGCTTGGGCCTGTATCTCGAGAAGGACAAGAAGAAATACCCCACGGCTTACATGATTGCCCGGTGGATTGTCTACTCCTTGTCGCCCAAGTGCTTGGAGCAAGAAAGCTCCATTCTGGCGAGTCTCGAGGGCCTTTTAGAAGCTATCGACACCTTCTACCACCCCTCCAACGTGGGATCATGGACCACCTTTCTGGGACAGTTTACAGTATACCTAACAGATATCTTTGTGTCTCGTTGGAACCGCGAAAAGAGCGGTGAACTGGATACGCCAGAGGATCGAAAGATCACTCCCGCCTTGAAGCAACGATTCGTGTCTGCGCTCAAGGAGGTCACATACATGGGACTGTTCTCCAAGAGTAACAGAGTTGCGCATTACTATTACGCGTCGCTTCAAGGATTGGCATACCTCGAGCCCAATCTCATCCTACCTGGAGCTTTGCAGCGATTTTACCCAAGTTTGCAGGGTCTCGTTGAAGTACACCGGACAACGTCAAGTCTGAACGGCCTGCAAATGATTGCCAACGTCATGTCCAAGACCAAAGGCTTCCGTTGCCACATTACTGCTCTTCTGGCTCTTGCCCTTCCTGGTATTGATGCCAACGACTTGGGCAAGACACAGTACACATTGAACTTCTTCCAAAGTGTCGCCTATAGCATTCCCATGGTGCCTCTCGTCAAGGACGGCGATCATGTCCACGACACCAGCCTGGCCATGCAATGGGTTCAGGGTGAGATGGAGCGCATGGAGCGTGAGGGCCAGGATATCAAACTGGACTACGAAACTGAACTTACCGATGAGGATGAAGCAAACGTCCTTAGATCATCAACAGCGGGACTCGGCGAGTTCGTCATCGCCCTCTTGGGCAAAGTCTTTACACTGTTGGAGAATCTGCCCGATGCGTCCCATATCCGGGGGGGCACGCCGGAAGACAATGTTATTAACGCGTTGCCGGCAGCTCTCTCACCTCTCTTCGCATCGCTGTCCCCTGAGCTTTTCGACACGGCCCTCGAGAAGCTCGCCTCCTTCGTTTCGACCCATGTCGTCCATCAGGCCAGAGACGCCATGGCCTGGATTCTCAACGCCCTCTGCAAGGTGAACCCGGAAAAGACTCTCAAGGTCTTCATTCCCATGCTCATTGTCAATATTCGAAATGAGATTGACTTCAATCATGCTGCATCAGACCGAAGCAGCGGTACTGACTACTTGCCGAGAGATCGCGCTCTCGTTTGGCACGTAAGCATGCTGGGTATGGCTGTTGTGCATGTTGGTAATGAGGTTTTGAAGTATCAGGCCGAGCTCCATGACATCGCCAAATACATGCAAGAGAAGTGCCGTGGTTTGCCCACCATTCACATTTCCAACTACATTCACCACCTGCTATTGAACTTGACACACACCTATCCCATCGACACCGCTTTGTATGAGCCCGACATCATTAAGCGCGGACTCGACGTCACCGACTGGGGAAAGACAACCTCTCCGGCTGACCTCACAATCAAGTGGCATCGTCCTTCGGCCGGAGAAGTACAGTTTGCCCTGGAGCTGTTCGATTCTCAGACCAAAGCAGCTACAAAGAAGCTGGATCTCTTAATGAGCGAAAAGCCCCCAGTTAGCCGAACGGGAAAGAACAAGGAGTGGTCCGATGAGGTCTCCCGATTGTTCCAACAAATCAGGCTGGTGATCTCGGGAGTGGCAACATTGTTCGATGCGCATCGCGCCTCCGGCGAGAGCCCGAATGGTCATTCCAGTGTCGACGGCGAAGGCGACACGGAAATGAACGACGATGATCCTCTTGCCGAGGCGGCCGAGGACGAGGAAACGCGACCTCAATACCGCTATGATGCTGGATATCTCCTCACTGTCGAAGATCCTGCCTACCACAAGCTGCATGAGCTAAGAGAAGACGTCGGACAGCTGCTATGCCGGAGTCACGAATTCCTCAACCAAAACCAAGAAGACGATGTCTCTTGCTTCACGACGCTATATGCGGCCTATCGAACCTGGATTACCGACGTCGGCATCGAGCGGTCAGCCCATCCACTCGAAAGACACCTTCGCCTCTACAAGTCCGACATCTCTGCATTTAAGATCAGTGGCCTTCGCAAGGTTTACCCAAGACCGTTGCTGATCAAGCGAGCGGATGCATATCAACTTCTACGTGTCAAACACAACGCATCGGCGCGACAGAAGAGCGACCTGGATAAACAACTCTTGCTTAATCTCGCCCAGTCGTCTGTTTCGCCTTACGCTGATGTCAGGCGTGTCGCACAAAGCGCCCTCGACTCATCTCTCAAGGCCCTGATTGGCGGTCGGCCTCTTGTGATTCCAATTCTTCTGGACAGACTCCGGGTGGCTTTGGACGATGTTGATCACGATCGCATCAAGGGCGCCATGTATACCCTATTCTTCACCAGCTTATTGAGGACGATGGTCAAGGACTGGAGATTTGCTCCGGACGCGCTCAAGCTATACCTTCGTGCCGGGAACATCGATAAGCCCAGCATCCAGCAACTCAACGCGACGGCTCTCTTCCCTCTGCTGGACTTTGGCAAGCCCTTTGAGCGTATGATCATCGTCAACCAAGACTTTGTCGAGAAGATTCGACCTTCAGACGACTGCTCCAAAGCTATCGATAGCCGTCACAACTTCATTGTTCAACGTCGAGAGCGTGTCGAGAAGAAGAAGCTTGCGCTAGGCTTGGAGTTGACCGAAATGGCCAGAGCAGCTCACTGGAAGATTGCGTCTCGATGCGCAATCTTTGCCAGCAACATGTGCTTGCGCTTCGATACGGTCGCGCCCCCTGAGTTCATCGCTTTGGTGACGGAGGGTATCAACGACACTCATCCTGGCTTGCGGTCCAGCTACATGGCTGCATTTACCAGCGTTTTCGAAGCTGTAGAGATGCGTGCAGCTTATGACCACACCTACCGCAATTACCTGCTTGAGAAGGAAAAGGACCGGAACAAGATCATGATTGAGGTCCCCAAAGGCGATGCAGCTTTCACGCAGAAGTACCTGGACGCCTTTGCGGGCAGTCCCGAGACCGCAGAGTACATGGTCGATTCCGATCATCCTGGATGGTTGGTTTGGGGCAAGAAGTTCCTCGCATCCCGTGCGAAACCTATGCCTTTCACCGACTACGACGATACGGAGACAGCTGTCCGAAAGCAGATCGGCCAACTGATCACGAAGGAGTGGTTGAAGACCTGTTTTGAGTACCTCAAGCAGGAACCTCGCGATGCGAACGCTGACAGATTCCGTATGGGCAATGTGTACATGCTGATGCACGTGTTTGATCTCATGCACTATGGGGACACAGCGATCAAGCTCGATGACGTCAAAGAACTCACCATTGAAGTCTATGGCGATGGTAGCGACAAGCACCAGCACCGTGCTACGGCAGAGATCATTGCGGCGCTTCTCTGCGGATCGAGCGATGATCCGCCCGAGTTCCGCGATAAAGTATGGGGATTTGCCGCGCCTCTGATGCTGAAGGTACTTAACGAGGACCTTACACCCGAGAACTTGCAGTACTGGGTCTCATGCTTGCATCTTACGGTTGACCCGAAAGATCCGCGTAGGTCGCACGAGCTTGTTGATGCACTGAGTTCTTTCCGGCTGGACATGTCTTCCAATGCTGCCTTCAAGGAGTCAAGCAAGGTCCAGGTACTAGAATTCATCATCACGGACTCAGGCTGGCATTTCCGCCACGAGAAACCTATCCTCGCAGATTTCCTCGCGCACATTGATCACCCCTACAAGACAGTGAGAGAAGCCATGGGCCGTGTCATTGCCACCATCTATCGAACCCGCTATCACGAATCTTTCGAGAATGTCGACAAGTTGCTAGAAGCCAATAAGTTGGCTTCATCTCTCGGTCTTCGCCCATACGAGGCAAGCAAGGAGTTTTCTGAGACTGTGCTCGAGATCTTCGATCGTCTCGAGAAGTGGCGGCATGAGCGTACTCCCGGTCAACAGACACCTTCGTCCTACACCAGTGGTTCAAAGACTGTCTTGACATGGCTTGACAGTACGTTGTCATCACAGGAATGCACCCAGTTGATGCCGTTCTTCCCCGAACCTTTCATGGAACAGCTTCTACACATGATGGACGTCAAGGAGGATCCCGAGCTTATGAGGCTCGCCTACCACGTTTACCGTCATCTACCGAACATTCCTTTCAGAATTGGTGAAGATGGGGCTTTCATTGATGCACTGGTCCGCATCGGCAAGTCTGCCACGAGCTGGCACCAGCGGCTGCGATCCATGGTCAACATGCAAGTGATTTACTTCCGTCGCCTATTCCTTATCGAAAAGAAGCAACGAGACATCCTGTTCAACGCCGTCAGCGATATGCTCGCCGACCCTCAACTCGAAGTCCGGTCTTGTGCCTCGGCCACCTTGGCCGGCATGATTCGATGCTCGCCAAAGCAAATTCGCGATCCCACCATTGATCTCCTCAAGAAACGCTTCGAAAACGAACTTCGGCTCAATCCGATGCCCAAGAGGAAGCTCCCGGGAACGGAGACCCCCGTCGATAACAACAAGCAGATTGTGCGTCGTCACGCCGCTGTACTGGGTCTCGGTGCCCTCATCGAGGCCTTCCCCTACGCGACGCCGCCGCCGTCCTGGATGCCGGAGGTGCTCCAAATCCTTGCTACCCGTGCTGCCAGTGACCCTGGCGTGGTTGGTAAGGCTACCAAATCAATCCTATCCGACTTCAAGAAGACAAGACAAGATAGCTGGAGTGTGGATCAAAAGGTACAGTCCATCATTTTACCCCGTTCATCGTGTTGGACATCGGCTCACATTTCAACAGTACTTCACATCAGAACAGCTTGAGGATTTGGAAGGTGTGCTTTGGAAGAGCTATTTCGCATAGTCGTCGCGACATGGCTCAAGTATGCAACGTGCATGCGTGTGTTGGTTCAGTTTAGGACATGGGCAATCATAAAAGGCATGGTGACGGAATGATATCCACCCAGGGAAGCGGGATTGCATGGCCCTGATAGACGGGCCTAGGATAAACAGTGTGCTTGTAGACTTTTGTAGTTCACATCCATCCTTTGATCGTACATACTGACAACCTCGACCTGTTTGGCTTCAGAAGCTATTCAATGAGTTGCTTCAAGGAGAGCTTTTGCAGTCGTGTCGCAGGGCCTTCATCAGCTGGATACCGTGTACGAATGCCTCGAGTCACGACATCTGTCGGGAGACTGAACTTTATTTTGAGCACGTTTAATGCGAGGAACTCAGCCTGAGCGACGCGGCGTTCTGGAACACTCTGACACGCCTTGTTCCAAGGGTCTTAATTGTAGAACCTAAATCGTTCTTCAGCATTGCGATATGAGGAATGGCGCGCGGTAGCAGGGACAGGATGCTCGCTGTCGCCGTTTCGGAGTCTCAGGCCCTGACATCTGAGACGTCCCGATGGGGCGGTTCACCGTCCTCGCGCATGACTGACTCGAGGTCAGGCCTGGGCTTGACCTAAGCTAGTCAGCTAGTCGGCTTACGTCGCCTTGGCCTTCTTGTGGCATGGGAAGGTGTATAATATAAACTGGATGAACCACGTTGTCATATTCTGGCTTTGTTCGTCTTAATTGTTAAATCATCACAGCTTGTGCATCGTATAAACTTCACCATACCATCCAGCCGTAAGCCTATCAAGAACACTACATACCCATTCATCCCACCAAACGAAACTGCCAAGATGAAGACCACAGTCGCAACACTCGTTCTCTTCGTGACCATGGGTCTAAGCGCCAAGACGACCTCCCTTTGCCGAGACGTAGGCAACAAGGTGATTGAGGACAATGGAGTATGCTCTACGGCCGGAGGCGCTCCTCTTGGCAAGGGAGTAAGTTGACCCTAAAGATACCATGAACTTCTCTCAAGGGATAATGACGTACTGACGAGGCAAAAGATTTGTTGTTTTGACCAGTCCAACGCTCTCGTCAAGTCGAGGTTCGATATTGCGTGTGATGATAAGTTGGGCACGGTTCAGTCTACCGGGGAGGCTTGCGAGGCCTAGGTGGTGTGAGGCGGAATCATTTAGTCATTTTGAGTCATCTAGCATTGCCTAGCGTCATAATAGCGAGTCGATTGTCAATACATGCCTGCATTCGAGGGTTCGGAACTTATGAACTCGTTATAGGTTTCCCTCTTATAGGGGAATTAGTTCGAACCGTGGGTTAACGAAGAGATCAATTTAACTATATGAATTTCTACGTACTATAAAAAAGAGGTTCTAACCGCAGGTTAGGCTAGTTACGATAATCCTAAATAGGATCCCTAATTAGCCCCTATATTAATCGACTATATACTACGGTTAAATTAAACTTCTAATCCGATACTAACTTTCTTTTTTTTTTATTAATTTAATTATTATAATTAGAAGTATAATTCGACCTTAAGCCCGTTTATTAAGTCGTCTCTTTTTCCCCCTTTTTTCTATTTTTTTTATATAACCTATCCTTTTATTTATATATTAACTTTTTTACTACTTATAAATTATTTTAACCTCTTATTAAGTACTACTTTTATAAAAGCGTTAGCGAGGTTATTGTTATTATTAATTTAATAAATTTTAAAGATCTCGCGCCTTTCGTACGATTACCTAAGGGTTATAATATTGATTATAAACCTCTTTTTTTTAATAGTTCCTAATTTAATAAGATATTTATATAGTGAGTAAGAATTCGTATAGACGACCGTTAGGATCGGTAAAAGGCTAAGTCGATTAGTAATTCTCTTTAGTATTATTAAAATTACATAAGTAAGGTTAACGCCGTTAACTATACTATAAACTTCTAACGCTAGTACACTTCTTATTATCTACTTATTTTTAGTTAATAAGTAATAAATAATATTATTATATATTATAAATTCGCTCTCGCTTATATTCTCGTTAACGAGAATAATAATATACTCTAATTATAAAATAAGGTCCTTATTATTCGTAAATAAGCTATTTATGAATATATAAAGCTTATTAGCCGCGAGGTCGATTAAGTAATAAATAAAACCTCGATCGAGATTCGAATACTACTACTTAAGCTGCTTATTAAGTACCTCGACGTCTTATTCGTTTAGCTCTATAGCCTATACTACTCTAGCGTAATTAAAAGTCGCCTCGGGCTAATATATACTCGTAATATATACTCCTCGTACGAGCTTAGCTTTATATCGCTTTTTAACGTTAATTACGTTTAGATCGACGAGGCTAATTTTCTTATTTTACCCCTTTTATTAAAAAACGACGGTTTTTTTTTTAATTATAAAAATCTCGTTATTAAATACTAATAAGTTATTTATTATAAGGACCTCTTTTAGCTTCGCTATAAAGCCCGCTTTTTAAAGCTTTTTATTCTCCTTTTTTATAAAATTAATATTAGATAGGCCTAATATATCGTCGGTCTATATTCCGACAATTTTAAATTAGTCGCTTACGTACTTAGAAATTAGTAAGCACGGGTCGTACATAAATATAACTATTAATAATTAATTAGTATAAAAATCGTAATATATAGCTTATTAATAAGTACTTAATTCTATGAGCCTATATAGTAATTTAAGTACTTCGATAATCGTACTTTCTAAGTACTTACTAACTATTTCTTTTAGTAAATAGGCTAGGATTTTCTTTATAAGCCCTATAGCCGATTAGGTATACGCTTAGGTAATATTACGGCTCTAAATCTCGTACCCCTTTTTTTATAATAATGCTATTAGTACTATTATTAATCGTTAGCTATAGCGCTATACTATGGGCGATTATATAAGTAGCGTCGCCTTTTTAACGTCGCCGTACTTTTAAATTACGTATTTAGACTTCTCGTACGGTTAGGGTATTCTTTTCCCTTTAATCTTACGAACTATTCGCGATTTAAATATATAGAGGTTTATATATTTCTTTAGGTCGTAGAGGATAAATCGATAGACCCCTCGATCGTAAAGAGTATTTACTTCGATTAGATTTAATTCCTTATACGGCTTTTTAATAGTTATAATTACGCCTTCTTTACGTAGTTTAATTATTAGTTCAAAATCGGCTTTTTTTTTTACTATATAAAAAGTATTAATTACCTCGTTACTAGTAATAAATTATCGCGTTAGTACTTATTATCGTAGTCTTTTATAACGTCTCACTAGTAGTATTAGTACCCTTTTAGTAATTTCCTTTTCTTTGTCGTTTATTAGTATTATTACGACGATTTTATTAAAGATAATTTCTTATACCTCTACCGCGGGTTATATAGTTTCTCCTAGCTCTTTTTTTTTTTATAAGTTAAAAATTACCTTACTAAGATCTATATAATATAGTCTTATTACCGTAATTAATACCTCGAAGGGTTAGTTACGATCCCTCGTAACTACGTACGATCGCTCGTTAATAGAGATTAATTTATATAACCCAGTCTACTATTAAATAGTTTCGCACTATACTTATATATCCGAATTTAGTAGTATATCTAAATTACCCCCTATGTTGGGCCTATTGTATATAGTAATTACCTCGTTAACTTACCTTTTTATACTTACTTCGTATAGTACCCGTATTACTCTTTTGATTACTCGGGCTCGTTAGTTTATATTTAATAATAGTAGCGAGGCTAAGGTTATTTTTAAATATACTTTAAATACGAGAAGCGTTAGTATAAGCCCGTTGGGCCCTATAGTATCGTTATAATATTTAAGTACTATTTAGAGGTATTCGTTTTTGGTAGAATTTAGATTTTCTTTTTTAATAATTTTAAATACCCTTTTTAGCTACTAGTATGCCCTTTTTACTTTTTTAATACTATAGTACGCTTTAATAGGCACGATTTTTAGCTATATACCGTAGGCCGTCGCATTCTTTTTAAATTCTACTAATTTAAAGTTAGTATTAGCGTCGGTTCTAATACTATTTAGCGGACTTTAGTATATATTAATTTAGCTTTTTCATAGGGCTACCTATACCGTTTTTACTTATAAATCCCGGAGGAATTACCCTATTTAAAAGGATATAGCTGCGTTAATTACGTATAGGACTAGCTAATTATTTAAATAAAAGATATTGACAATAATTTCCTAATTAAAGTTAAGCTTATTACGTAATTTAAATTTAAACTTGCGTAGGCTCTGCGTATTTATTTAGCATTAGTAATACCCTTTTATTAACTACTCTAGCGCCCCTATTTCGATATTATTATTACCTAATCGCTTTAGGAAATTATATAGCCTCGTAACTAACGAGTAACTAAATCTTTAATATAATTATTTAAGCTTACTTTCTATTAGGTAATTAATCGACTTCGTATTATTAGTAAGTCTTATAAACGCGTACCCCTATTATCGTTCGACTATTTTAAAATACTTATTACTAAAGATTCTATCCCTCGTATTATTAAATATAATACCTAGTCGATCTATATTTTTTAAATATAGGAGAAATAGCGTATTAATAAGTAAAATATAAAAGGTTATCGTTCCGAAGTACGTCTCGACTTTTACTATACTTAGGGCGACGATTTCTTTACCTAGGCCGAAGCTAATTTTTATAATACTCGCTATTAACGTATTAAGTATTACCGGCGCGATCCTCTATAGTACTTAGAATTGCCCCTTTCCTCTTATTAACTATTATAATATCCTAGTATCTAAGATAATCCCCTAAAAAGTTTCTAAGCTATACCTTTTACTTACGTAGAATACTTATACGAGCTTAGTATTTAAGTAATCTGGGTAGTATAAAAAGGACCCCCCTAGTTACTATTATAATTACTTAGTACCTAATTTTTCTTTAGCTATTAAGAGAGGTAAATCCGGTATTATTAAATTTGCTTTTCTAGCTACCTCCGTATTTATTACCTAAGGGACTTTCCTTTACTATTTATAAAAAAAAGCCTACTTATTAAGAGCTTTTATTACTTTTTACTCGTTTATTTTCGTATACCCTCTAGAAGTTAACGGAGCGAAAAAGGAGTAGTTAATATCGTCGACTTCGTTATAATCTAATTTATTAGTATAGGGTATAAGGTCTTCCTTATTTTCTAAATCTCTTAGTAAATACTTTAGGCCGTTAATTTAGTTACTTATATTAGGTTTTGTACCCCCGGATATGCCCTTATATATTACAAGGAATTAGTTAAATCGATTGGGGCTAGTTTTGCCTTTTATTACCCTTAACTTTCGATACTATTTATATAATTTAGTACGTTTTTTTTTAGAGTAGTTACTTAACTAATATCTATCCTTTTTATAAATAAAATACTACTTCTTACGTTACCTTACTTATAGGTTAAATCTCTACCTATTTAACGAATCTAGTCCTCTTTATTAGCGATTACTATACCTAGCTTCTTTTCTTTTTTTATTATACGTTCGATCGACTTAGTACTATTAATAAGGGCTATCGTATACTTAGAAATAAGTTTAGTATAGTATTCTCGCTTTAATATTAAAACTAAATCTTAGCCTCGAGTAGAGCATCTCGTAGTCTTCGGGTACTTAGTATAAGGTTATTTTTATTTTTAGTACGTATTAAATTATAGTATAGAAATATCTAACTTTTTACTTATTAGTCCCCTTATTTAGTTAGGTTTTTACTAGCTTATTAATTCGATTAATAAGCTCTTTAAGGATTTCTATTTGCGATTTACCCTCTATTATCCTAGCTATAAATATAAAAGAAATTACCTATAGCTCGGATAAGAGCTCTAAATTCCTATCATAGGTCTCGAAATAGCTTCGGATTACGTTAACAATACTAAAAAAGTCGTTTCGATCGAGATTACGTACCGCCTCGTAATAATAATTAGAGGCTTTATTTATAAGTACGATATTAATTACTAAATAGTACTAGTATTTCTTAATCCCGACCTTTTTATAGTAGTTATAAAATATTATTAGGGTTTCTTATAAGACCTTATACTTCCCCCTAAAGTACAATTTCTTTTTTAAAAAGATCTTTTTAAGGTCTATAAATTACCTCGTATTTACTACTAGATTTTTAGTATCTATATATAATCCCTACGTCGCTACGTACTATTAATAACTTTAGATCGTCTACCTCCTTTCTTATTAGCTAATTAGCGCCGAATTTCGGATTAGTAGCGGCGACGAGCTATAGATCGAAATAGGTAGAATTATTAATTATCGGACTTATAGTATAATATTTTACTTCTATATATCTTTCTACGATAATAGATTACTATTAGTAATTATAAGGAGGAAATCTGCGTCGTTTACTCTTTTTTTAAATTCGTTAAAGTAATTATATACCCTATTAACTTATACCTAGTTCTATAGTACAAATTCCTCTTTTATAATTATTATTACTAGGATTTTATATAGCTCTTACGATTATAATTACGCTAGTAATACCCCTCGCCCGTAAAAGAATCTATTAACCGCTTTTATAATTCTTAAGCTTACTCTTATAAACTATTTATCTAGCTAGTAGCTAAGGTTATCTACGATCTTATAGAATAGGGGTTACTCTTATAGTCCTTTTCTCTTATAAACCTTAGTTAAATAGATTAATACTACGTTAATTTGCTCGCTATTAAGCTAATTTATAATCCAGTATATCTACGTTCTTTAATAATCCGGGTTAATATTTATTTACTTATAAGGGATCGGAATTTTATCTAGGATCGAGTTTCTTTTTTTTTTTTTTTATACTAACTCGCTAAGGGTCGTACTCTAACCTATACTCGTATTAGCGGTCGCTAGCGTATTTAATTTTAATAAGGATATATCTAATCCGCGCGTTAGTTATAATAAGCCCGTGCTTTTACTACTTAACGAATTTATCGAGGTTTAGGAAATTCTCGCTTCTTCTTACCGTTTTATTATTACTTTTATTTTTATTATCTCTAGCGACTACTATTACCTTTCTAAATCGCTAACTATTGTATTTACTAGGACCTCCTTTTTATTTAAGATAAAAGAGTAGGTTTTAGCCGCCCCTTTTTTTAATAATAACAGTAAACGTTTATATTATTATAAGAAGATATAGTAATTAGTCTCATAATCTTTACTAGTTACCGATTTTCTACTATTCCGTACTTTTCTAACTTCCTAAGCCTCGTACTTTTCGTAACCTCTAAATAGCTTCTTTCCTTAACTTACCTCTTTTAGAGTAGTATTCTATAAAAATAATCGAATATAAATACTAAGTAGCTCGTAAAAGATCTATATAAGTTATTAAGTATAATTAGTAAAGTTAAGCCCCCCCCCTTTTTTTATAAAATCGCGGGCCTTAAGGACTTATTAAAAATACTACTTATTACTCGTCCTCAATAAGGTTAGATACCTTAGAAATTTTCCTCTTGCGGCTCCTTAGTACCTTATTTTATATTTTTTTAAGTAGTTTTTTTCGTAACCTAATTATTATTAAGTAATTATTACTTATTAGTAATTCTTTTTACTAATTCGGCTAGTTAATTTCTAATTATAGGCCGGCCGCGGTAAAATTATTTAGTAAAAAAAGCTACTTAAGGTAATAATAAAATATTAGTTGCTTAAGTAGTTCTATTAATTAACGTAGTTTAACGTAATAGACGTCGACCTCTTATAAGTAATAAAGGGCTACGATTACTTAATTCTATACGGTATTCGAGAATCGCTTTTTTTTTCGTTTACTTCCGTAAGGTTATTTAGTACGAATCTCCTATCCTATATAGTATTAAGAGGTCGTCTCTTTTACGTAACGAGATACCTTACCGATCTATAATAGTAAAATTTAACTATTAATTAGTATAGGCTTCTCTCTTATAGGGGAATTAGTTCGAACTATAGGTTAATAAAGAGATTAATTTAACTATATAAATTTCTGCGTACTATAAAAAGGAGGTTTTAACCGTAGGTTAGGCTGGCTACGATGATCCTAAATAGGATCCCTAATTAGCCCCTGCGTCGATCGACTATATGCCGCGGTCGAATTGGACTTCCGATCCGACACTCGTGGTTCATCGTCCCAGTGCCAGGGAGTTAGCTGCTGTACACATGTGTACTGGCGGTCTTCACTACAGTCTGGGAATTTACCTGAGGGTTCAACCAGGGCACTCTAACATCAAGCGCTGAACGGAAGAGCTTGCCTGGGCTTTCAGAAAGCGATTCCGGCCGTTGTAGATTTGAAGTTCGGTGCTAATACCTTCACCTACCTTACCTTGAGCCACATGCTGTAGACAACTAGACGGTGCCACGGCCTGTTATCAACGCATCGAGGAGGGGCTATATCGACACAGAGGCCGCGAGCTCAGGATCACAAGCAGTCAAATTCCTTGAAAGCACCATCGCTGCACGACACATGTAAACATCTTAACATCGTTTTTCATACTTCTTGGTAGCTGTTCATCGGGTTTGCTGGGGATTCACATCGGATGAGTCTAGACTACAGCCTGCGGGGATAAGACGGAGACGACACACGACAATGCCACGTTGAATGCATTGCGCCATCTGAACTATCTTTTGCGTTTGACGTGGAGGGGTTCTGGCGCAACTTGGGATCAGAGAGAGGGTACTTGCCTTGTCGGAAACGTCTAAGTGTACGAAGGCACAAGATATTCAATGCTGATGCGTTGCTTCGTGACATTGAAGCTGGAAAATAACTCCTTGCCGCCCACTGCAGCCTGCTAAAGATTCCTCGTCCCAGTATGAAAGCGTTCACTACATTTATGGCCGTGAGTGGTCTCGTGCCATCAATAGCAGCTGACTGGCAATTTCGCTCCCGACCTGACCTCGCTCCTCCGAGGCTTAACATCACCATCCCAGCTCGAGACTCGGTAGAAGAGGGGTACATTTTCGTCGCCCCCTATGCTGGCTTTGAGGATGGCAACAGCGGACCGAATCAACCTGGAGCTTACATCTTCCGTGATGACGGTGAACTCGTATGGTCTAGTATTGGCTACTACGCCGGCTGGGTTGCCAACTTTCGCCCTGATACTTGGAACGGGAAACAGTATCTACGCGGTTTCCAAGGCCTCCTTGATGGGCATCACGGCCGCATGTTTGGATATCATACTCTTATAGGTTCTGATTACGAAGTTGCCAAGGTGGTGCGAGTCGGGTCGCACAAGTTGGTTTCGGGCCATGAGTTCCGCCTGGTCGATGGTAAGACGGCTTTGATAGAGACACCTATCCCTAGGCCCGTATCTCTCAAGCCATGGGGAGGAAGTCAAGAACAGAACTGGATCATTTCGGGTGGATTTCAAGGTATGTTGCTCATGTGTTCTCGAACTCGGCGGAGGTGTTCGAAGGCTGATTGGGATGACAGAGATTGACATTGAGACGGGCGAGGTCGTATTCGAATGGGAAAGTCTTGACCACGTTGACCCGAAGTGTAAGTCATCAGACAGACAGCATGAATCTTGCGAAAATTCCCATTTAACGCCTCATAGACAGCGCATTCCCGCTTGACTTTGGCGAAGGCCTCCCAGGAGGCGGTAAAACCGAGGCTGATGGTTGGAACTACTTCCACGTCAACAGTGTTGACAAAGATGATGAGGGCAACTACCTTGTCTCAGCACGTAACACCGCGGCCGTTCTCAAGATCAATGGCACAAACGGCGAAATCATCTGGCAACTTGGGGGGTTCCACGGAGGTTCTTCATTTACCCTTCCCAAGGAAGATGTCTTTGGCTACCAGCATCACGCACGGTTCCGCAGTCGCTCGGCTGATGGAACTATCGAGGTAATTTCGCTCTTTGACAACGGCGCACACTCTGCATCGGTCAAGACGAACCCGTTCTCGCGCGGCCGGATTTACCAACTCAACCACACCGACGGCACAGCTAAAGCTCTGAAAACATACGACGCTCCGGATAGATTATCGGCCCGTACCCAAGGAAACTTACAGTTGCTTTCTAATGGAAATGCTTTCATCAACTGGGGCCAAGCGGGCGCGGTAACGGAGTACAGCAATGATGGTGACGTCTTGTTCCACGCCTACCTCGACTCAAATCCCGAGGGTCACTTGGTCCAAAGTTATCGCGGATTCCGATTCAATTGGACGGGCACGCCCACAGAGGAGCCGGCTATAGTTGCCTTTAGAGATAAGGGCTCTGTCGTCAACGAATACGTGTCGTGGAATGGAGATACTGAAGCAGCATCGTGGCGATTCTCCTCTAGGAGTGCGGCGAAGAAGAGCCTTCGCCTACTAGGAGAAACCAAACGAGACGGCTTTGAAACACACTTTCAATTCTCGAGAGTTGGTGATGAAGAAGACTCGTTGGTTTTTGCTCAAGCTCTCAGTAACAGGGACAAGGTCCTCGGGCAGACTCGGGAGATAACGATCTCAAGGAATGAGTTATCGGTCCCTCCTTCATCGGTTCAGTGGTCAGAGGAGCTTTGAGCTTGTCTTCCAAGGTCATTCAAAGCGAGTTAAAGTACATCCGATAGAGGCTGAATGCCATCGATGACGGCAAACACGGCCAGACTTGATATTTAGCGGCAGACCAGTTGCCAAGAATGATTCTTGCAACTCTTTCGTTGCATGAGAGAAAGCAAAAGGTGACTACCCATTTGATTTAGAAACGTAAAGATCAAGCATGCATCTTTGCTACTAATGGCATCTCCTCCCGCCAAGGCATTGGCGAAAACAACGTATCATGTCGGGTTTTCAAGTGCGGTCCGAGTCGATCGCGATGTTCCTGGTCCAAACATCTCTTGTGTAAATGAGTGGAGATCAGGATTTAGATCCATGAGGGTTTGGACTGCGGCTCTACTGGGCGTGGTCATCATACAGCAGCCAAGTCGTGTTTTCAGCCAGATTCTCGTCCAAATCAGGCGGTTCGGTCAACTTCCGACTACCAAGAGGTCTTGGTTTCTTGGACATCTTGGCTTGCCAAACCAACCCAGTCCTCTAATCAAGCCAGTATCGTGAAAACATGTCTATACACCCCACAATAGGCCCATCACTTGCCAGTTTCTCGTCTTCGTTTAGCATCAGACCTTGTCACATTACCCGAATCTTCCCGAAATATCTCGGGGCCAAGAAAGTTCAGCCGGAGGCCGGCTCATGTATCGAGCACTAAGGACCTTCATACTGATCTTGGGGACTTCGTGTGAGATGCATGCCGAGTGGCCACGCCTATTTCGACTTCACCGCGGAGACTCCACCGTGATAAGCCGCTATCTTGCATGATCCCCTACCTGCTTCTTGTTGATAGCAATCATTGCCGTGGGCCTCCGGGACACAGATTTGGATGATAACACACAGACATTTGTAATTTCGTTGAGAGGGGAGGGGGGGGGGGGGGACAAATCGAGTTCTATGCCTGAACGTTCACCTATGGGTTCTCTGGACCTGGGGGAGACCCGCCAGATAGCAACTTGACTGGAGTATGGAGGCGGGGTCTGGGGAAGCTCCATTCTGGATGGCGGAGAAGCATGGGGAAGTGAAGCACAATATGGACATCGGAAATAGGCCCTAATAACCGAATTACGGCAGCTCAACGAGTATGAATCGAACAGTGAGGGACTCCGAAATATAAAGAGAGGCGGCCCCCCTACCTTTCATTGATACTGTCTGCGCTATATAGCTGTTACTCATCGAGATCATTCATAATCATGGCCAATGAAGAGAGGTCCACAGCCCAGTCAGGCATCGGCACGCCCCCTCCCATTGGAAACGACAACGCCGCTACGGATCATGTCACCAAGAACCCCTCTCTAATGGAAGCTAACGAAGCCAATGGTAAAGGCGACCTTCTACCTACCCCCGAAGAACAGATCGAGGCTCTTGGTATCGCCAACTGGCGTGATCTCGAAAAGCAGGTTGTCAAGCGTCTTGACATGACCCTCATGCCATGCCTATGGGTACTCTATCTATTCAACTATCTAGATCGAGCTTCTATTGCGTAAGTCGCTGCCTAAATGAGATGAGAAAGGCTGGTCTGTACTTTTGCTGATTCAACATGACTGCTTCAGACAAGCTCGCCTTAGTAGCCTGGATGAAGATCTCAATCTTGAAGGCTACCAGTACGGGACTGCAGTATCGATTCTTAGTGTCGGGTGAGCGAATCAAGCATTAATTCTACTTTCGTTCATGTCGATCTCTGACTTTGGAATGAAAGATACGTCCTCGGTCAAATACCATCCAATATGATCATTGGAAAAGTGCGACCCAGTCTCTATCTTTGCTGTATGGCTTTGGTCTGGTCTAGTGTCTCGGCAGCAACCTGTGGTGTCAAGAATTACCAGGGCCTCATTGCCGTCAGATTCTTCCTCGGCGTGGTCGAAGCACCCCTGTTCCCGGGTGTACGTTATAATCCAAAATCCGTCCACCTTCGTCCGTCAAGCATTCTCCTAACAGCTCTCTAGGCTATCTACGTCATGTCTTGCTGGTACACCCGCAAGGAAATGGCGTTGCGCTGCGCACTATTATACACTGGCCAAACACTCGCTTTCTGCACCGCTGGTCTCATTGCAGCGGCCGTATTTGGAACCTTGGAAGGCAAGTATGGCTTGGCAGGCTGGCAATGGCTGTTCATCGTTTTGGCGTCAACAGGTGCAGGCCTTGCCATGATTGCTCTCTTCATTCTCCCAGATTACCCCGATTCCAATACTGGTAGCGCCCGCTGGTCTATGACGGAGGACATGCGCAAATTGGCTGCTGCTCGCATCCTGGCCGATCGTGTGTCAACTTCGGAAGCCAAAGCTGGCGTTTGGGCTGGTCTGAAGATGAGCATTTTCGACTACAAAATGTGGCTGCTTGTCGGCATGAATATCGGAATCTCAGCTGCATATGGTTTCTCAAACTTCTTTCCATCCATCGTACGGGGATTTGGCTACAACAACACCATCACTCTCGTTCTTACTGCTCCGCCTTATATCTTTGCGGCTCTTGGTTCTCTCGTGAACGCATGGCACTCTGACCGGCAGAAGGAGCGCGGGTACCATTTTGCCGGCCCCATAGCTTTTGGTTGTATCGGCTACATCATATGCCTGGCTACTGACAGCAAGACAGCACGATACGCTGCTTCTTTTGTGTATGTTGGGGGCATGTACTTTGCAAACCCCCTCATATCAACATGGACATCCAACACCATGGGTAGGACGCCAGAGAAGCGAGCCATCTCCGTCGCACTAGTCAACGTGCTTGGTCAGATTGGTAACCTGATCGCTCCCTACTTCTTTGTTGACTCGGATGAGCCGCGCTACCGGCTTGCCTTCATCATGATGATGGTTATGGGCCTGATTGCGTGTACGAGTGCCATGGGCCTGAAGTTCTACCTTTACAAAGCGAACCAGAGATTGTACCGGGAGGCCGTTCGCAACGGAAGCGTGTATAATCCTTACGTTATGTAAGAAGAGGACGTGGTTGCCACACTTACTGTCGGATTGGAAGTCCAATTCGACCGCGGCATACGGCCGACTACGCAGGGGCTAATTGGGGGCCCTATTTACGATTATCGTAGCTAGCCTAACCTACGGTTAGAACCTCCTTTTTATACCTACTACGTAGAAATTTATATAGTTTAATTAATCTCTTTATTAACCCATAGTTCGAACTAATCGACTAATATCCTTATAATAAGGATACTAATACTAATTAGGAATTAAATTCTACTATTATAAATTAGTAAAGTATCTTATTATATAAAAGAGATGACCTCCTAATACCGCACAAGATAGGAGATTCGTACTAATTAACCTTATAAAAATAGATAAAAAAGGGGCGATATTTAAATACTATACGGAATTAAGTAATCGTAGCTTTTTACTACTTACGAGAGGTCGACGTTTATTATATTAAAATACGCTAATTAATAGAACTACTTATATAACTACTATTTTATTACTACTTTAAGTAGCCTTTTTACTAATATAACCTCTATATAGCCGGCCTATAAATTAAATTAGTAAAAAGAGATACTTATATAATAACTACTTACTTAATTAATTAGCGTAATGAACGAGCTTAAGAGTACGGTATAAAAGAGTACTAAATAATTAAAAAAAGGGATCCTTAAGTATAAATATTTTTAATAAGTATAGTAAGAACCCGTATAGGAATTATAAAGCTAAGAGTTTATAGTATATAAAAGGGTTTATTATATAAAGAATTTTATAAATATAAAAAAGCCCGCGATTTAAATAATCTCTTTATAGCCCTATAAACTACCCTCTAAGTATTACTTAAGAATATAATATAGGAGACGGTTTAATAAAAAAGGAGGGGATTTAAAAGTCTTAATAGCCTCGAGCTACGAGTATTATAAGTATTAAAGAGTAGCCTAGGGAAAAAAGCGGCTATTTAAAAAAAAATAAAAAAAGTCGCTAGTCTAAAGAGGCTAAGTAACTTCTTATTAAAATTAGACTAAAAAAAAAAAAAAGAAATCCTTTAAAAGGCCGTTAGAAGTTTTTTTTATATATTACTAACTCTTAGTATAAGATTATTAATTTTAAAAAATTAACTAAATA
Organism: Colletotrichum cuscutae; assembly: GCA_030869315.1. Taxonomy (NCBI): domain Eukaryota; kingdom Fungi; phylum Ascomycota; class Sordariomycetes; order Glomerellales; family Glomerellaceae; genus Colletotrichum; species Colletotrichum cuscutae. The sequence continues at coordinate 159,979 of MPDP01000277.1, forward strand.
ATAAAAAGGATTATTAGTAATTAATAATTACTAAATTAGTATAATTAAACTATAAAAAAACCTATTTAGAAAACTATAAAAAAAGGGTACTAAAAGGCTATAAGAAAAAGATATTTAAAATATCTAACCTTACTAAGTATAAGTAATAAGTAGTATTTTTAATAAATCCTTAAAATTTATAAAGTCCGCGAAGTTTATAATCTTATAAAAAAGAGGGCTTAACTTTACTAACTATACTTAATAGCCCTTTAGACTCCTTTATAAGCTACCCGGCGTTTATTTTTAACTATTCTTATAAAATACTACTTTAAAAAAAGTAAAATAAAAAAAGAAGTAATTTAAAAATTACGTAGAGTACGAGGCTTAGGAAATTAGAAGTATATAGAATAGCGGAAATTAATAACTAATAAAGACCCCGAGATTAATTACTTTGTTTTTTTATAATAATATAAACGTTTATTATTATTACTAAAAAAAGGGACTATTAAAATCGACCCTTTTATACTAAATAAAAAGAGTAGCCCTAGTAGGTATAATATCTAGCGATTTAGAAGGTTAGTAATAGTTACTAAAAATAATAAAAACGAGGGTAGTAGCGAGATAGCGGGAAAAAGCGGGAATTTCTTAAACCTTAATAAATTCGTTAAGTAATAAAAGCACGGATTTATTATAGCTAGTGTGTAAATTAAATATATTCTTATTAAAATTAAATACGCTAATAATTATTAATATAAGTATAAGCTAGGGCACGACTCTTAGTAAGTTAGGGTAAAAGAAAAGAGGAAAAAACCCGATCCTAAATAGAATCCTAATCCTTTATAAATAAGTAAATATTAACTTAGATTATTAAGGGACGTAGATATATAAAATTACGGATTAATTTAATAATAAGTAAATTAATATAGTATTAATCTATTTAACTAAGGTTTATAAGAAAAAGGGACTATAAGAGTAACCCCTATTTTATAAAATCGGAAACGACTTTAGTTATTAACTAAATAAATAGTTTATAAACATAAGCCTAGGAATCGTAAAAGTAGTTAATGGATTTTTTTATAGGCGAGGGGTATTATTAGCGTAATTATAGTTATAAGAACTATACAAAATCCTAGTAACGACGATTATAGAGGAGGAATTCGTATTATAAAACTAAGTATAGGTTAATAGAGCGTATAATCGCTTTAATAAATTTAGAAAAAGGGTAAATAACCTAGATTTCTTTTTTATAATTATTAATAATAAGCTATTATTATAAAAGGATATATAGAGGTAAAATATAGTATTAAAAGTATAATAATTAATAATTCTACTTATTTCGATCTATAGTTCTTTATTATTATTAATACGAAATTTAGTATTAATTAGTTAATAAAAAAGGAAATAAACGACCTAAAGTTATTATTAATACGTAGTAACGCAGGGATCGTATATAAATACTAAAAATATAGTAGTAAATATAAGATAATTTATAAACCTTAAAAAGATCTTTTTAAAAGAGAAATTATATATTAAAAAGAAGTACGAAGTATTATAAAAAACCTTAATAATACTTTATAATTATTATTAAAAAGTTAAAATTAGGGAATACTAATATTATTTAGTAATTAATATCGTACTCGTAAGTAAAGCTTTTAATTACTACTACGAGGTAGTACGTAATCTCGATCGAAACGACTTTTTTAGTATTATTAATATAATCTAAAGCTGCTTTAAGACTTATAATAAGAACCTAGAGCTCTTATCTAAGTTACGAGCGATTTTTTTTATATTTATAACTAGGATAATAGAGGGTAAATTGCGAGTAGAGATCCTTAAAAAGCTTATTAATTAAATCGATAAGTTAGTAAAAACCTAGTTAAATAAGGGGATTAATAAGTAAAAAGTCCCTTTGGGGTCCGGTCCGCCTTATTAGGGGCCATTTTCGCCTTTATGGGCAAGCTAGTCTATTAGGGTTAATATCGAGTATCTTTATTGCGTACTTTAATAAAACTTTATAACTAATTATAGCTAGCTATAGTTATTACTAACTATCGACATAGCTTATCCCGTTACTAACGATATAATATATTAATAACCTTTTAAATAGCTAAAACCTACCTCCTATTTTCCGACTTATTTAATAACTTTAGAATATCCTTTTTAATCTCTCTAAACCTCTTATTTTACCGCTACGATACTAGGGTATTAATTATACTTTATAATTAATTAAGTATTTTATTAAGGCTATGTTATATAAGTTAAGTACTAATAATAGTAATACTTATATTAATATACGTATTTTAGATCTTTAAGTTAACGGTATTTAATCCGTATTCCTTAAGACGACCTTATTATAGTTCGGGGTCCTTTAGTATAATACTTATAAGATCGAACTTCTAGCCCTTAAAGTATCCCTAGGGGTCGATAATAACTAAGCGTCTTAGTATTTCGATAGTATATATTTAAGAATAAGTAAACGATTCGATAATAATAGTAATAAGGTAATAGTAATAAATAGCGAGGGAAGCGTTTTTTAATTTTAATAAAGGAAACGAGGTAATAAATATATATACGTATATAAGTTAAAGTTAAAAGTACTAGGGTAGATATCATAAGGTCGATATTATTTTTAATAACAGTAACGAGGGCATCTTTAATACTACTATTATAAGCTATAGTTACTTAGAGGGCAGTAAACTTAGCTAAGTAAGCGGCTTATAAAGTAGTAGTATTGGGCGCTTAATATTACTATTAATAATCCGTAGTTATGAACTTTATAAAAAGAAAAGTTAAAAAAGTAAAAAATCTAAAAAAAATAGTCTATTAAGATAGTAGGAGTATTTATTAATACTATATATTAATACTACATAAATAATACCGAGAACCGCCCGATTAGTTAGTAAAGGCAGAATAAAAAAAAACAAATAAATAAAAAGTTAAATACTTTTATACCGTAGTTTAATATATACTAAAAGTAAAAATAACCCTATACTAAATACTTAAAAACTATAAGACGCTCTATTTAAAGCTAAGATCTAGTTTTAATATTAAGGTGAGAATACTATACTAAACTTACCTCTAGGTATATAACGGCCCTTATTAATAATATTAGATCGATTAGACGTATAATAAAAAAAAAAAGAAGCTAAGTATAGTAATCGATAGTAAGGAGGCCTAGATTTATTAAATAAATAGAGATTTAACTCGCGAGTAAAGTAATAAAAAAAATAGTACTTTATTTATAAAAAGAATAAATATTAGTTAAGTAACTACTCTAAAAAAGAGCGTACTAAATTATATAAAAAGTATAAAAAGTTGAGGGTAGTAAATAATAAAACTAGCCCTTATTAATTTAACTAATTCCTTATTATATATAAAAGTAGATCCGGGGGTACAGAACTTAGTAAAAGTAATTAATTTAATAACCTAAAGTATCCGTACTCCATAGGAGATTTAGAAAATAAAAAAGATCTTACTCCCTATATTAACAAATTAAATTATAATAAAATCGACGAGATTAACTACTCCTTTTTCGCCCCGTTAGCCTCGGGAAAATATACGAAGCTAAATAAATAAAAAGTAGTAAAAGCTCTTAATAAGTAGGTTTTTATTTATAAATAGTGAAAAGGTGTAGAGTATAAAGGACTTTCGCAGTACGGTGCTTAGGAAGAACTACTAATACTTATAAAAGTAATATAAAATGCCTCTTTTAATTAGGTTAATACGGCCTTAATTAACGGAGTTACGATTAAGGAGGGGGGGTAGTATTAACCGGATCGGAAGGGTAGACTTCCTAATCGTTTTATATTATTATATTTAAAAATAAATTATTAAAAAGACTTTAGTTCGATTTTAAAAAAGTGTGTATATAATTAAAATAAAGATCTGCGCTACTAAGCTCTTTTTTTTAATCGGGGGCCCTTTTTTTTATATTTTCTTCTAATTAGCTCTCTCGTAAGTCCCTATACTTAATCGTTTTTAAAAAAAAGAAAGATTAGGACTAATCGCCCTACCCTATTCTAATCATCCCCTAATTTCTTTTTCCCTAATCTTTTATAAAAAGAAATTATCTTAGATTAGTCTTAGTTACTATATATAGTTAATTATATTAAGCCTTTTACTTACCCTTTTTTTTCGTAATTACTTTTTTTACTTCTTTTATTTTTACTACTTTTTTTACTAACTTTACTTAGTTCTTATTTTAATCTTTTTTAGTAATCTCTTAATCCTAACTTTTATTAGCTTAATTTTTTTTAAATTTTTTTATTAATAGTAGTATTTAAGGAGCATAAGTTAGAGTTATATATATAGCTTCTATAATCGGGTCGTTATACTAATCGACTTATTATTTTTTCGTACTCTTATTAATATTAGCTTTACTCGTATATATATTACGACGCTATAGGAGATCTTAATAAAACTTAGTTAGTTTTTAATACTAGCGTTCGCTACTCTCTTATATAATCCGATTATATTTAGAGAGCGTACGTTTAATAGCTTCTTATTTTAACTAAACCCTCGGTATTTTAATTAGAGTTTTTATAATAGGACTATCCCCGCCCCTAACTAGAGTATTTAAAGGATTATTTTTTTAATTACTTAAACTAGTTTTATTAAGAGCCGGGCTAAGGTATAGTAATAATTTAAGTAGTAATATATTTAATAAAGACTTTATAACTTAATAAGTTTTAAAAGTATTAATCAGGTATATAAGTTAATTATTAATAATAGCGTTTAGATACTAGTTAGTAACCTTTATTAGTTTAATTACCCGCGGAGTCTAATTAGGGTCGCTACTTATTATAAATCCTCGGGTACTCTTTAGTATTTTTAAGGATTAGGATAGTAAGGGTAATTTTTTAAGAGTAGTAAGTTCTTACTTAAGGCTTTTAATTATTCTATACGTTTTTTTAAAATACGTAGGATCGATAGGAGTATAATAGCTATAATTACGGGGGTTATAAATTCTTAGATCCTAGTTAATAAACCTAAGTTTAAATAAGTAAAAACCGGATTTATAAGGAATTAGCGCTTTAGGAGCGTCGATTATAGCGTAGTTAAAGTTATTTAAGTTAGTATAGGGCCTATTTCTAAAGTCCTAATTATTTATTATTTTATTAAAAGACCTTTTTAAGGGAGGTCTTATCGTATTAAAAAAGTAATAATTATTATATTAAAATTCGTAACTAATTTACTAGATTTAAGCCGCGCGGAGTTTATTATTAAATAATTTAAGGTATTTATAAGTTATTTAATATACGTTATAAGTTAGGTTAAGTTAGCTATATCGGACCGCGTTACGAAACTATTTAAGTACGTATAGACTATATTTTTATTTACTTAGCTATTATGCTATAGGGACTACGTAAGCGCTTACGTCGATTAGTTATTAAATATAAAGAGGTATATCGATCTAGTTATAAAAAGCCTTTAGTACTTAGATATTATTAACGAATATCCTTTCTAAATGCTTAAGAACCTATTTCGGATTATATTAATAAACTATACTATCCCGCTAGTTAATAATTATTTTTATAAAATAGCCCAGATTGTTAACATAAAAAGGGAAGATTACTAAGTACGCTAAAATCCTAATTTTTTATATAGTCTCTTAGGTTTATAAGATTAGAGTAGGGGTTTTATTTAGTTTAAAAGTACTCTCCTATCCCTCTTTAATTATAACTAAATTATATACTAGAGCGAGGTCCCGTATTATAACCTCTATTATAGATCTAATCTCGTATTTTTAAATTTAATTTTTATATAATAAGCGTTTTTAAAGGTTATAATAATTAGTTAGGATTTTAATTACTTTACGGTAGTTTTAACCTATCTAAGTTTTTTAGTTTTCTAAACCCTTAAAAGCCTCGGGGCGCTAATTAAAGAAGGGAAGTACGTCCCCTATACTAAGCTAATTAGAAAAGTCGATTTTATAAGGGGTTAGGATTATTTAGAGGAAACTAGTTTATTTAAGTACTAGGTTTGGGTAATAGTTAGTATGCGTTTTATATTAGCGGTTCGTATTAAAATTAACGAACTAAGAGTCCTTAGTATTCGTTATAGCCCCGGGGTTAGTTTTATTAAAAGTAATATATCTATTTAGATTTTATTTTTTTAGCTAGTATTTAGTATCGTTTTTAAAGTTTTTTATTATAATTAGGCTCTAAATTCGCGCTATATTTTTTTTATTATCTAGCTTAAAAAGGGAGATAAGAAGTAAAGAGGCTATTATAAATTACTAGGTTAGTATTTATATAGTGGATTAGAAGGTAAAAATTAGAGGAAGTTTAATTAGTAATAGTTATAGAGAAGTGGTTAAGGAGGGAAAAAAGAAAAGTTAAGTAGCTAGGTAAAAAGCTACCCTTTTGTACTAATCGCGAGGGCGGCCTTTACTAATTAAAAAAAAAGGCGCTATATTATAAATAATAAGAAGGCCCTGATCCTATAATTTACTTTTTTTTTTTTTTATATAGTAGCTATGATTTAGCGCTAATTAGCTAAGAGGCTTATAGTACTTTTTTCTTAATACTTTAGATCTAGGGGGGTATATAAAGGCCCTTTTTTAATTCTTTTATTACTTTTTATTTTTTTTCCTAAATAAAAGCTTTTTAATCGTAATTATTCTTTTTTTCTTAGTAATATAATCTACTTACTTATTATATTTAATACTTCGGCTATTAATAACGCGTATTAGATTATTAAAACTACTCGTTATAACGTCCGGCCTTAGTAATATTCTTCCTCCGCTCTTAAAAAGGTTTATTCTTAGAAAACTTAGGACTATAAGTTTCGAAAGGTTAGTAAAAAGTAGACTATAATAAGCACTACCCTATTTGATCTTTTTAATCCTTATCCTAATTTAATATTACTCCTTTTTAAATTTTTAAGACTACTAGTTAGTCAACTTTTTTTAAATTAGCTAGAGAGCTTTATACTAAATTTTATATTATAAATCTTTAAGTTAATAAGTATACTAAAAGAGAAATAGTTTAGAAGTTTTGGTAGTTAACTACGAATTAGAATATTATTAAGAAGTACGTTTATAATTTAGGTATTATAGGCGGATTATTTTTATAGAGCTATTGGGTTTTTATTAGTTATAATTATACTAGTTATTTTAGCCCTCTGTTCTAACGATTAGGTAAACGAACCCCTACTATTAATTTTTTATTTATTTAGGCTTATAGCGTTGGGAATACTATACTTTATAATTATTATACGTAGTCTTTTTAAAAATATATCGGTTTTAATACTAAGGAGCTAGTTAAAAAAATAGTCCCCTATTTTAAGTACGTTTTTCTTCCGGATTATTTTAACGATCGATATAATAATTATATATATTCTGAAAGTAAGAAATACTATTTTAAGAAGAGTAACGACTAATAGGCTATTAGTTAGTCCGGAGCCGACTCTAAATAAAGCTATTATTATCGTTATATAATAAGTAATAATAAAGTAGCGTCTCTAATTTTAACTAATATTAAGAGAGTTAAGATTTTAGTTTATATAGTTTCTAACTAGATCGATATTACTAAGACCGAGGAGAATAAGTACGATTCCGTTTTTAAAGACGCCCCTCTTATATACCCTATTAAAAACTATATATTCGTAACTTACGAGGGTTATTAATATATTAAAATAAAATAAGTAGAGTAAGAGGTTATATAGGCTAAGCTAGATACTAAAAGGGCTTAATTAAATAGGGAACTAGGCTTAGACGCTTAAAAAGAGAGGTAGGGTTTTTTAATACGATTATATAGTTAGTAAGTAAGGCCGTTAGGTTTTTAATTATAATAACTAAAAAATAATTCTTTTTTTTTTATTATCTTTTTATATTTTTATCCCGGATCTAAATAAAGAGATAATTAAAGAATTAGTAGGATTTAATAATATTTTTATAAAATAATATTTAATAAATAAAAAAACTCGTAGTCTATACTAAGGATCGGTAGTAATAAGGGGTAATCTAGCCCTCTCGAGAGGCCCTCGCTTACGATCAGGTCTACTTAGTAACTAGCTAAGTATTCTTATTCCTTATATTTATTATATTATTATTATAATTAAGAAGTAGAATCGCGGCGTTAATTATATTATCCTATAAAAATAAAAGGTTAATTAAGTTAAAAATAAAGTCCTTATAAAAATTAAACTTAGTAAGTAATAAGTAGAGGCCTTTTAGAGACTTTAAGAACTTTTTAAGTTAATTACTAATATAAGTAGCCCCTATAATTAGTTTATTAATAAGCGTTTTTAGTTAATATAACGATTCGTTTAGAATAGCTAAGTAAATATAAAAAGGTCCTTATTAATAATAATTAAGTTTTTTAGAAATTAATATATTATTCTTTTATTAAACGTTAAAGATGAGAACTAGATTATTAATTTATAATTTTATTAATTAGAGAGTGTGCAAAGAGTTAAACTAGTCGCGGGTTTAGGCTCGGTATTAAGTAACTTTATTAGCTATAGCTTTTTAATTATTTATTAGAGAAGTAAAAGCTTATAATCGGGCTTAGACTTTTTAATCCGTCGTATATATATTCTCTTAATTAAGTACTCTCTAAGTTACTATCCTTTTTTTAATTAGGGTCGTTATATAATAACTATAAATAAGATAAAACGGTATATAACTTAATAATACTCTAATAGTTATCTTATTTATAAAAAGGGCTATAGTTAGTATTAGTTTAATATCTTTTTTTTTTTAATTTAATTAGATACGAAGTATATATACGATAGGTTAGTAACCCTTTTTAAAGAGCCCGTTAGCGCGAGGGTTATAAGCTAATATAACCTTTTACTAAGTACCGCATTGTTAATTAAGCTACGTTATAATACCTATATTTTCTCGTCCCCCATTAATAATTAGAGTACCGTAGATCTTATAGTAATAAATAATATCTTTTTAAATAAACTTCGTAATATTTTTTAATATAGTGTTCGTTATAATCCGCACTTTTAGGTATTTTATAAATTTATAACGCACTTTAATAACTTTTTATTTATTTATATACTAAATATTTAAATAGACCCTAGAGAAAGGTTCGTAGATCGGAACTATAAATATGTGGGGGTTATTAAAGCGTCGTAATCTAGCCTTTTAGTAGGCCTTATAGGTTACGATTAGCTCCCGAGTTTAAGCATATATTCCTAGCTAGTAATATCGTTTTATAAGGCGGAAATATATAGCCTCTCGTTCCCTATACCCGGACTTATTATATACTTTACTAATTAGGTCTACCTAGCGGCGCTTATTATTAATTATTTAAGTAGGTTAGGGACGAGTCTTTATTCTTTATTAAAATAGAAGTTTATTTTATATAATAAATCGTATTACTATTTATTTAAAATGTCTAAACTAATTAAAGGGTATACTAGCTAGCTTTTTTAGAATAAGAAAGAAATAAGTAATTTATTTTAAGAGGTCCGACTATTATTCGTTCGGTACTAGTATATTAGCTAGAATATCTATTTCCTATATCTAATCGACGGTAGCGTTATTATAGCTATGTGCTATAATAAAAAAGTTCTTTATAACTTATGTTCGTAGGACTTATACGTTAATAAAGTCCTTAATATCCTTATTAAGCTTTGCTTTAACTAGGTTAAATTAGCTAGGGGGTTTTTTTAAAAGGCTATCCGCTGTAGTATTCTTTTTTTTATTAATATATTTAATTTTAAAATTAAAAAGTCTAATCTAAGAGAGCTAGCGTGTTATTATTACTAATAGTAAGTTATTTACTATACTATTAATCTAAGTAACTAGGACTTAGGCATCGGTTTTTAATAAAAAGTTAATCCTGAATAAATAATTATAAAGACGTTTTAAGCTTATTAAAACGCTTCGTATTTTAAGCTTTTTAGAGTTATAATTAAGCTCTAGCCCGCGCTATATTCCGCTCTTATATTAGGTAATAATACGCTCGTTATTAATAACCTAAGCGTACTACCTTATTTTTTAACGTTAGCGTCCGTTATAAGGATAATCTATCCGGCCTCGGTACTATAGTTTAGTAGAACTAGAATAGGAGCTATAATAATTACCTCTTTAAGCGTTTTTATAGCTTCGATTTGCGACGCTCCCTATTTAAAGGATTAGTTTTTACTAAGTAAGGAATATAACGGGGCTACTTTAAAAAAAAATTACTTAATTTAGTAGCGGTAGAAGGTAATAATACTAAGAAACAATCTAATTTCTAAAACGTTTAAGTATTTTATTTATTCGAGGATTTTAAGGACTTTAGCCTAATTAGGCCGTCTCTCTTTTATACTATAGAAGTAGCCTATAATAATTACGGATAGCTAGTATTATTACGACTTTACCTCGGAAATAGTATAACTAGCTAGCTCGATATTAACTAAGATTTAATTAATATTCTAGAGGTATTCGTAAACGAATTATTAAATCCTAGGATAGTTAGTTAGGTACTTATTGTTATAGTAGGATCGCGGGCCTTTAATTACGATATTATTAATAAAAGTGCTATAGTATTTCGGAATTAAGTTATAAAAAATACGGGTTATAATTTAATAAAATTAGGCTACCGAATTTGTTACTCTTATTAGGAGGGTATAGTATTTATATAGCCCGAGTAGAGTTAAGAAGGTTATTAAATCGTAGCTCTTTTTATTTAAAAAGATCTAATCGTAGCTAGAAAAGAAATTTAAGAAGGAAATAAGTTAATTTATAATAAATTCCTCTAAGAACTTATTAGTATTAGGCAGTTACTAAGCGTTTTAAAAAGTAACGGCATTAACCTTAGTTACTAAGTTAATTAGCTAAAAACCGCCGTTTTTTTTTATTATTAAGAACTAGGGGTTCTAATATATAATATAGCTTTTTTTAATAATACCCCGGGTAATACGTTCTTAGATTATTTTAAAAGCTTTTAGTAATAGAGCTTTCGGGATTAGGATATTTTTTATTTATTAGGCCTTATAGGGTATAGTTTTAATTAATTAAAATAGCGTAATTATAGAGTTAAAATAGCCGTATTTAGAGAAGTCCTATACTAGCGCTTTTTTTTAATTAAGAAGTATTTACTTAAGGAGATTTTGTTTATAAAGTAGGAGATAGTTGTAATTTTTAAGAATAGCTTAGAAACGGTCGTTTATTAATCTAGAGCTTAGTTCTATATTTAAGAACTTAGGTATAACGATATCCTTATAGGGGCCCGATTAGTCTCGTAACTTATTTTTAACTTTTTTAAGTTTTTTAAGCTTTTAATAAGGATTATTATTAGGTATTAATCTGTTAGAGGGCGCGTTATTAACTAGCTAAACTTTTTAGTCCTTTTTTTTATATATCGTATTAGTTTTTATAGCGCAGGGAATTTTATAAAAAGCTTTTTTAGCTATTTCGTACTATTTTAATACCTTTCGCTCTAGTTTTATAATTCGTTATTTAATACGTAACTCTTTTTATTAAGAAGTAAGTATTCTCGTTAAGAGATATAAATCGTTTTAGTTAGCTAATCTGTTCGGTTTATCTCTAGCCTTACCCCGAGCGGCCGTTATTATTTTCTTAATCTATATAATCTAAGGCTAAATTATATAGAGCGTAATTATAATTATAATCTAATTAGCTTAGCTTTAGTCTAAGACTACTATAATACGCTCGTTTTTTTTTAGCTTAGATTCTAGGTAGGGGTTATCGGAACTAGTAATATCCCTAGTTATATTACTAGTATTTAGTTTTCCGATCCGAAAACTTCTTTTACGTACTACTTAAGTTAGAATAAAATATTTTTTATATCCTAAAAACCGTTCGTCCTAATTATCTCTACGGGGATCCTTAGCCTCTTATCCTCGATATAGATTAGAGCAATAATTATCGACCTATTATATTTAAAAAATAGCTTAGTATTTTATATAAATAAAAGACTTAGTAATAATAGATTAGAGGTCTTTTACTAGTTTTTAATAAAGAAATAAGTAGTTATTTTAAACTTATTAATTTATATATCTATAAAATAGAAACTATTAAAAGTTATTTAGCTAGTTAGATCGTATTTAAACGTTTATATCTAAAACTTTATTATCGTATAAGAAATACTAGCTTTTTTAACGTATTATTTTAAGAAGATGTTAACTTACGCCCTAGTATTTAGGATAATAATAATTATCGAACTCTTATTATCCTAATCTACACTAGATATTTAGATTTTTAACTAGAGGTGGGCGTTTAAAATTATAGAAGTTAGGAACTTAGAATTTATATTAGTACCTCTAACTTTACTAATTTTAGTTATGTAGCTCGGTTTTAGAAAGAGGTTCTAATTATACTCGTCGAGGAGATCCTCGATATCCTTTTACTATTACTTATTCCCCGCTAAATTTACTAAGGACTTCGGAGTTTTTAATAAGATTTTATTAATATTAGAGTACCCCTAATTACGTATTAAAGTTACTATTATTATAGTATATTTTAATATAATTTTTTATAAGAGGTTTATAAAAAGCGAGATCGGGGCCTCGAGCCTCTTTTTTATTAGTTTCTTTATTTTAGTCCTGAGGTTAAAGTCGTGGGTTTAATTAGTGGTTATTATTTTCTAGGTTTTATAAAGAAGAGGCTCTTAGGTTTTTTAAGTACCGGTATTAGGGGTACTAATTAGGACTTTAATAGGCTAGGGCTTAGAAATAGATATAGAGGTTACGTTCTTTACTATTTTAAAAACCTCGTTACTATTATTAATTTTTATAATTTTTTTTTTTAATTAGAAAAGGAAACTATTTTTTTTTTAAGTTATAAAGGCTAGCTTAGGCTATTAATTTTATATATTTTTTTAGAGTATAACGTAGTTACTAAAGTACGGTTCTTAAGCAGTCTTTTTTTATAAACGGTATAAACGTTCGTTTAGTTATAGTAGCCTAAGTTAGGTTATACTACGTAGACGTATTTAATTATATTCGTAGGATTAGCTAAGGGAAGTATAAGTATAGTTTATTAGGGTAGTCCGATCTAATAGTTTAGAATTTGCTTAGCTAAAAGCTTAGTATTTTCCTTAGTTAATATATTTATTATATAAGAAAGAAGGGTAATACGATTAGTAATCGTACGCTTTTTTTTATTTTCGATTATAATAAAGGGGATATTTCTTATAAGCTCCTAACTGTCGCGCTTTTTATAATACTAAGCTCCCTAAGCTAAAATAATAAGATAAGCGTCCTTATTAAGAGTATACTAATTATAATTCTTAATAATCCGGTAGTATAGACTTTAGTAATATTAGTAGCGGTCTCTAGGTTTTATAATCGGGGGCCGATTAGGACGCGTAGCGCTTATATTAAATATATAGGTAAGACCTCGAGAGTAAATACTATTTTAATAAATTTTTAGTTTACTTATTTCGTTAGCTAGGTTAGAATTAGTAGTATTATTAGTAACTACTTAGGTAACCTAGGCTCTTATTATTAGTTAGCAATGTTACTAGTAGTTCGGATATTAGTATTAAGTATTTTTATGTGCTTACGAAGTAGGGGATTGCGGTAAGGTTTTAGGTTAACTTTAATCGTTTATAAAGAGTGGGCTATATTTTTATTTATACGCGATCGTATTAAGAAGTCTTACTTTAAACCTTACGTACTTTATTAATTTAACAAAGCTATTTAAAGTAACCCCGACTTCTTTTACTACTTTTTTTATAATATTAGCGTAAAACTACTTATATATAGCCTTAATTAGGCTCTTATTAGTTATAATATAGAGGTCTTATCGTTTAGTAAGGGTAATTATATTATTAATTTTAGTAAATAGTACTTAAGTAGAGTTTAAGTTAGAGGACGAAATAAGTAGTCCTTTAGTAACTTTTTTAATTTACTCTTCTTTATTTAAAAAGCGGTTAATATCTTATTTTTTATACTTTTTTAAAAAGAAATCCTTAGTTTAGGCCTAGGGTAGTTCTCTAATCGCATCTTTAACCGGAGTTTAATAATCTCTTCTTATAGTATATATAATAAGTTTACTCCTAAATCGGTCTAGGACCCTCCCGATCTTATACTAGTTCTCGAACTTTTTTAAAAAGTTTATAATATTATCGCTTTTAAAAACTATAGTCCCCTCTTAACTAAGAAACGGTATTTTATAAAACCTTATATTTTTTATTAAATTAGGCTAAGGAATCGTAAGGTCTTTAGTCTAAGGCGTAGTTATCTAGATCTAGGTAGTAATAGTACTTAGGAGGGTATTAATTAAAGTATTTATCCTAACCTAAGCTATAACTAGCCTTTTTTAATTAAATTAGTAAGTAGATCTATTATTAAGAGTAGGTTTATTATTATTAAATAACTCTGCGGTTTATAAGTCTCGATAGACTATAAAAGCTAGTTTAATAAACGGTCTATTTAAAATAAAAGGGTTAAGTTTATATAATTAAATATTTAAAAAGTTGTTAATAATAGCAAAAGTAACGTATTAGTTATCTATATTTACAGTCTAAGGTTATTTAAAGTATAGTTCGTTAATTTTATTTATAATTTTAATAGTTTTGGGTTAGTCTATTTATTTTAAATAGAGTTTAGAAAGAGAGGAGAGGAGCCGTCTTAATAATTAGAGCGTAGCCGTTGTCCTAATTAGTATAATCTAGGCTATCCTTTTTAGCCCTTACTAAGCGTATAACTAGAGTTTTAATTAGACTTCGTATTAGGCCTACGGTAATACTAATTAAAATTACTAATAAGTCTAGTTAAAAGCTAGTTTTCTAAGCGCCCTTAGTTTAATATATCCGTACCTCTAAATAGGTTTATTATTAAATCTCTAGGCTATATTAATTAATAAGGAATAGTTTAGTTAAATAACTAGCTATACTTATTAAAGTATTTTATTAGTTCTAATCCTAACTCGTTATTCGTTTTATTATACTATTGTAGCATCCGTATTTAGGCCCGATTTAGTCCTAAGTATTTACGTATTTCTCTATTTATCTATCTCGTTCGCTTATCGGGGTTTATTATATCCCCTTTTTATTAAATAAAAAGCCCTTTTTTATACGTCTTCGTTTTCGCGTTTTAATTATTTAGTCTTTCTTTTAATTAGAGTCCTACCGCTCGTATTTATTTTAATTATTATATCGCTTTTTTTTATTTATTTATTTAAATTATTTTTAATTAATTTAGGCTCTCTTTTACTTATTCTCTTATTTAAAAAGGAAAGGGATTTTTAAAAGGGGAGATTATTAAAAAGGTATAGGGTATAAAGGATTTTTATAGTACGGTACTTAGGAAGAACTACTAATACCTATAAAAGTAATATAAAATACCTCTTTTAATTAGGTTAATATAGCCTTAATTAACGGAGTTATAATTAAGGAGGGGGGGTAGTATTAACTAGATCGGAAGGGTAGACTTCCTAATCGTTTTATATTATCGTATTTAAAAGTAAATTATTAAAAAGACTCTAGTTCGATCCTAAAAAGGTATATATATAATTAAAGTAAAGATCCGTATTACTAAGCTCCTCTCCCTAATTAGGGGCCCTTTTCCTTATATCTTCCTCCGATCGGCTCTTTTATAGGTCCTTATACTTAATCGTCTTTAGAGGAAAGAAAGACTAGGACTAATCGCCCTACCCCATTCTAATAATAAGGAAAAGTTCTTTAAATAACGGATACGGGGGTAGATAAAAGGACGAATCTAATAGCCTTTTTATATAACCTAGATTACTTAAATACTAAGCTCGTATAAGTATTTTATATGAGCAAAAGGTACGGCCTAGATAATTTCTAAGGGATTATTTTAAATATTAGGGTATTAGAATAGGGTAGGGCGATTAGTCCTAGTATTTCTTTTCTAAAGCTAATTAAGTATAAGGACCTATAAGAGAGCTAATTAGAGGAAGATATAAGGAGAAGGGCCCCCGATTAGGGAGAGGAGCTTAGTAAGCGGATTTTTATTTTAATTATATATATACTTTTTTAAGATCGAACTAGAGCCTTTTTAATAATTTATTTTTAAATATAATAATATAAGATAATTAGGAATTTTACTTTTTTAATCCGGTTAATACTACCCTCTTTTTTTAGTTATAACTTTATTAATTAAGGCCGTATTAACCTGATTAAAAGAGGTATTTTATATTACTTTTATAAGTATTAGTAGTTCTTCCTAAGTACCGTATTATAAAAGTCCTTTATACCCTATACCTTTTTAATAGTCTCCTTTTTTAAAAATCCCTTCCCTTTTTAAATAAGAAAATAAATAAAAAAACGCCTAACTCGATCGGAAATAATTTAAATAAATAAGTAAAAAAAAGCAGTATAATAATTAAGATAAATACGAGTAATAAGACTTTAATTAAGGGAAAAAATTAAATAATTAAAATATAAAAATAAAAACGTATAAGAAAGGGCTTTTTATTTAACAAGAGGGGAATACGATAGACTTTAATAAGCGAGCGAGATAAATAGGTAGAGAAATATACGGATACTTAGGACTAGATTAGGCTTAAATACGAACGTTATAATAATATAATAAAACGAACGACGAGTTAAGATTAGAACTAATAGAACATTTTAATAAGTATAACTAGTTATTTAACTAAACTATTCCTTATTAATTAATATAGCCTAGAGATTTAATAATAAACTTATTTAAAAGTACGGATACGTCGGACTAAGGGCGCTTATAAAACTAGCTTTTAACTAAACTTATTAATAATTTTAATTAATATTATTATAGGCCTAATATAAAGTCTAATTAAAACTCTAATTATATACTTAGTAAGGGTTAAAAAAAACGGCCTAAATTATACTAATTAGGATAACAGCTACGCTTTAGTTATTAAAATAGCTCCTCTCTTTTTTTTTTAAACTCTATTTAAAGTAAATAGATTAATATAAGATTATTAAAATTATAAATAAAATTAACGAACTATATTTTTAATAACCTCGGACCGTAAATATAAATAATTAATACGTTATTTTTATCGTTATTAGCGCCTTTTAAAACGTTTAATTATATAAACCTAACCCTTTTATTTTAAATAAACCGTTTATTAAACTAGCTTTTATAATTTATTAAGACCTATAAACTACGGAGTTATTTAATAATAAAAAGCTTATCCTTAGTAATAAATTTACTTACTAATTTAATTAAGAAAGGCTAGTTATAGCTTAGGTCGGGATAGATATTTCGATTAATACCCTCTTAAGTACTATTACTACCTAGATCTAAATAACCGCGCCTTAAACTAAGGACCCTACGATTCCTTAGCCTAATTTAATAAAGAATATAGGGTTTTATAAAATACTATTCCTTAGTTAAAAAGGGATTATAGTTTTTAA
This sequence comes from Colletotrichum cuscutae, assembly GCA_030869315.1. Classification (NCBI taxonomy): domain Eukaryota; kingdom Fungi; phylum Ascomycota; class Sordariomycetes; order Glomerellales; family Glomerellaceae; genus Colletotrichum; species Colletotrichum cuscutae. The sequence goes on from MPDP01000277.1 coordinate 177,237, forward strand.
AAACGATAATATTATAAACTTTTTAAAAAAGTTCGAGGACTAGTATAAGATTAGTAAGGTCCCGGACTAATTTAAGAATAAACTTATTACGTATATTATAAAAAGAAATTATTAAATTCTAATTAAGGACGTAATTAGAGGACTACTTTAGGCCTAAGCTAAGGATTTCTTTTTAAAAATGTACGGAAAATAAGATATTAACTACTTCTTAAATAAAAAAGAGTAAATTAAAAGAATTATTAAAAGATTACTTATTTTATTTTCTAACTTAAACTTTATTTAAGTACTATTTATTAAGATTAATAATATAATTACCCTTATTAAATAATAAGACCTCTATATTATAACTAATAAGAGCTTAATTAAGGCTATATATAAATAGTTTTATACTAATATTATAAAAGAAGTAGTAGAGGAAGTCGGGGTTATTTTAAATAGCTTTATTAGATTAACGAAGTACGCGAAGTTTAAAGTAGGACTTCTTAATATAATTATATATAAAAAAGAATATAGCCTACTTTTTATAAACGATTAAAGTTAATTTAAAACCTTATTATAATCCCCTACTTCGTAAGTACGTAGAAATACTTAGTATTAGTATCCGAACCGTTAGTAATATTACTAACCGATAATAGGGGCCTAGGTTACCTAGGTAGTTATTAATAATATTACTAAATCTAACCTAGCTAACGAAATAAATAAGCTAAAGATTTATTAAAATAGTATTTATTTTTAAAGTCTTATTTATATATTTAATATAAGCGTTACGTATCTTAATTAGCCCCCGATTATAAGACCTAGAAACCGCTATTAGTACTACTAGAGTTTATATTACTAAATTATTAGGGATTATAATTAGTATACTCTTAATAAAAACGCTTATTTTATTATTTTAACTTAGGGAGCTTAGTATTATAAAAAGCGTAATAGTTATAAGCTTATAAAAAATATCCCTTTTATTATAATTAAAAATAAAAAAAAGCGTGCGATTACTAATTACGTTACTTTTCTTTTTTATATAATAAATATATTAATTAAAAAAGATATTAAGCTTTTAGCTAAATAGATTCTAAACTATTAAATCGGACTACCTTAGTAAACTATACTTATACTTCCCTTAGCTAATCCTACGAGTATAGTTAGATATATTTATATAATACGACCTAATTTAAGCTACTATAGCTAAGCGGACGTCTATACTATTTATAAGGAAAAATTACTTAAGAACCGTACCTTAGTAATTACGTTATACTCTAAGAAGATATATAGGATCGATAGCCCGAACTAGTTTTTATAACTTAAAAAGAAAATAGTTTCTTTTTCTAATTAAAAAAGAGAAATTATAAAAATTAATAATAATAATAAGGCTTTTAAAATAATAAAGAACGTAACCTCTATATCTATTTTTAAACCCTAGCTTATTAAAGTCCTGATTAGTACCCCTAATACTAGTACTTAAAAAACCTAAGAGCCTCTTCTTTATAAAACTTAGAAAATAATAATTACTAATTAAACCTATAACTTTAACCTTAGGGCTAAGGTAAAAAAGCTAATAAAAAAGAGGCTCGAGGCCCCGATTTTACTTTTTATAAACCTTTTATAAAAAATTATACTAAAATATACTATAATAATAATAATTTTAATATATAATTAAGCGTACTCTAATATTAATAAAATCTTATTAAAAGCTCTAAAGTCCTTAGTAAATTTAGTAAAAAATAAGTAATAATAAAAGAATATTAAAGATCTTTTTAATAAATATAACTAGAACCTCTTTTTAAGGCCGAGCTATATAGCTAAGATTAGTAAAATTAAAGGCGCTAATTTAACTTTTAAGCTCCTAATTTTTATAATCTTAAACGCCTACTTCTAGTTAAAAGTTTAAATATTTAGTATAAATTAGGATAATAAAGGTTCAATAATTATTACTATCCTAAATACTAGGGCGTAAGTTAATATCTTTTTAAAATAATACGTTAAAAAAGTTAGTATTTTTTATATAATAACAAAGCTTTAAATATAGACGTTTAAATACGATCTAACTAACTAAATAACTTTTAATAGCTTCTACTTTACGGACATATAAATTAATAAGTTTAAAATAACTATTTATTTTTTTATTAAGAACGAGCGAGAGACCTCCGATCTATTATTACTAAGTTTTTTATTTATATAAAATACTAAGCTATTTTTTAAATAAAATAAGTTAATAATTACTACTCTAATCTATATTAAAAACGCGAGGCTAAGGATCCCCGTAGGGATAATTAGGACGAATAGTTTTTAAAACGTAAAAGATATTTTATTTTAGCTTAAGTAGTACGTAAAAGAAGCTTTTAGATTAAAAAACTAAATATTAATAATATAACCGGGGATATTACTAATTTTAATAACCCCTACTTAGAATCTTAGTTAAAAAAAAAACGAGTATATTATAGTAATCTTAGACTAAAGCTAAGCTAATTAAATTATAACTATAATTACGCTCTATATAATTTAGTTTTAGATTATATAAATTAGGAGAGTAATAGTAACTACTTAGGGTAAGGCTAGAAATAGACCGAACGGATCGGCTAACTAAGACGATTTACGTCTCTTAACGAAAATACTTACTTTTTAATAAAAAGAGTTATATATTAAATAACGAATTATAAAGCTAGAATAAAAGGCGTTAAAATAGTACGAGATAGCTAAAAAAGCCTTTTATAAAATTCCTTATACTATAAAAACTAATATAATATATAAAAAAAAAGATTAGAAAGTTTAATTAGTTAACGACGTACCCTTTAATAAATTAATACTTAATAGCGATCCTTATTAAAAGCTTAAAAAACTTAAAAAAGTTAGAGATAAGCTACGAGACTAATCGGGCCCCTATAGGGATATTATTATACTTAAGTTCTTAAATATAAAACTAGGCTCTAGATTAATAAACGACCGCTTCTAAGCTATTTTTAAAGATTATAACTATTTCTTACTTTATAAATAAGATCTTTTTAAATAAATATTCCTTAATTAAAAAAAAGCGCTAGTATAGGACTTTTTTAAATACGGCTATTTTAACCCTATAGTTATACTATTATAATTAATTAAGATTATACTTTATAAAACCTAGTAAGTAAAAAGTATTCCGATTTTAAAAGCTCTATTACTAAAAGTTTTTAAAATAATCTAAGAACGTATTACCTAGGGTATTATTAAAAAAAGCTATGCTACGTATTAGAACCCCTAGTTTTTAATAATAAAAAAGGATAGCGGTCTTTAGCTAATTAACTTAATAACTAAAGTTAACGCTATTACCCTTTAAAACGCTTAGTAACTACTTAACGCTAACGAGTTTTTAAAGGAATTTATTATAAATTAACTTATCTCTTTTTTATAATTTTTTTTTAGCTATAATTAGATCTTTTTAAATAAAAAAAACTATAATTTAACGACTTTTTTAACTTTACTTAGGCTATATAAATACTATACCCTCTCGATAGGAGTAATAAATTCGGTAGCCTAATTTTATTAGATTATAACCTATATTCTCTACGACTTAATTCTAAAATACTATAACGCTTTTATTAATAATATTATAATTAAAGGCCCATAATTCTATTATAATAATAAGTACTTAACTAACTATCCTAGGATCTAGTAATTTATTTATAAATATTTTTAGAATATTAATTAAGTCTTAGTTAATATTAAGTTAACTAGCTATACTATTTCTAGAATAAAGTTATAATAGTACTAACTATTTATGGTTATTATAAGCTACTTCTATAGTATAAAAGGGAGACGGCCTAATTAAGCTAAAGTCCTTAAGATTCTTAAATAAACAAAATACTTAAACGTTTTAGAAGTTAGATCGTTTTTTAGTATTATTACTTTTTACTACTACTAAATTAAGTAATTTCTTTTTAAAATAGCCCCGTTATACTCCTTACTTAGTAAGAACTAATTTTTTAAATAGGAAGTACTATAAATTAAAGTTATAAAAACGTTTAAAGAGGTAATTACTATAGCTCTTATTTTAGTTTTATTAAACTATAGTACTAAGGCTAGACGGATTATCTTTATAACGGACGCTAGTATTAAAAAATAGAGTAATATACTTAGTTAGATTATTAATAATAAGCGTACTATTACTTAATATAAGAGCGGGATATAATACGGGCTAGAGTTTAATTATAACTTTAAAAAGCTCGAAATACGAGGCGTTTTAATAAGCCTAAAGCGTTTTCGTAATTATCTATTCGGGATTAACTTTTTATTAAAAACTAATACCTAAGTCCTAGTTACTTAGATTAATAGTATAATAAATAACTTATTATTAATAATAATAATACGCTAGCTCTCTTAGATTAGATTTTTTAATTTTAAAATTAAGTATATTAATAAGAAAAAGAATATTATAATAGATAGCTTTTTAAAAAAACCCCCTAGCTAATTTAACTTAGTTAAAGTAGAGCTTAATAAGGATATTAAGGACTTTATTAATATATAAGTCCTACGAATACGAGTTATAAAGAACTTTTTTATTATAGTATATAGTCGTAATAACGCTATTATTAATTAGATATAGGAAATAGATATTCTAACTAATATATTAATACCGAACGAATAATAGTCGGACTTTTTAAAATAAATTACTTATTTCTCTTTTATTTTAAAGAGGCTAGCCGGTGTACCTTTTAATTAGTTTAGACATTTTAAATAGATAGTAATACGATTTATTATATAAAATAAACTTCTATTTTAATAAGGGACGAAAACTTATCCTTAACTTACTTAAGTAATTAATAATAAGCGCTACTAAGTAGACCTAATTAGTAAAGTATATAATAAGTCTAAGTATAGGAGATAAGAGGCTATATATTTTTATTTTATAAAATAATATTACTAGCTAGAAATATATACTTAAACTTAAGAGCTAATTATAACTTACGAAGCTTATTAAAAAGCTAAATTACGACGCTTTAATAACCCCTATATATTTATAGTTCTAATTTACGAACCTTTTTTTAAAGTCTATTTAAATATTTAGTATATAAATAAATAAAAGGTTATTAAAGTGCGTTATAAATTTATAAAATACTTAGAAGTGCGGATTATAATAAACGTTATATTAAAGAATATTATAAAGTTTATTTAAGAAAATATTATTTATTACTATAGGATTTATAATACTCTAATTATTAATAAGGGATAAGAAAATATAGGCGCTATAACGTAGCTTAATTAACGATATAGTATTTAATAAAAAGTTATATTAGTTTATAACCCTTATACTAACGGGCTTTTTAAGAAAGGTTACTAATTTATTACGTATATACTTCGTATTTAGTTAGATTAAGAAAAGAAAAATATTAAACTAATACTAACTATAGCCCTTTTTATAAATAGGATAACTATTAGAGTATTATTAAGTTATATACCGTTCTATCTTATTTATAATTATTATATAACGACCCTAATTAAAAAAAGAACGGCGACTTAGAGAGTATTTAATTAAGAAAATATATATATAATAAATTAAGAAGTCTAAGCTTAATTACGAGCTTTTACTTCTCTAATAAATAACCGGGAAGTTATAGTTAATAAAGTTACTTAATACTAAGCTTAAACCTACGACTAGTTTAATTCCTCGTATACTCTCTAATTAATAAAATTATAAATTAGTAATCTAGTTCTCGTTTTTAATATTTAATAAAAGAATAATATATTAACTTCTAAGAAACTCGATTACTATTAATAAAAACCTTTCCGTATTTACTTAGCTATTCTAAATAGATTATTATATTAACTAGAAACGCTTATTAATAAACTAATTATAAGGGCTACTTATATTAGTAATTAATTTAAAAAGTTTTTAAAGTTTCTAAAAAGCCTTTACTTATTACTTAATAAATCTAATTTTTATAAAAACTTTATTTTTAATTTAACTGACTTTTTATCTTTATAAGATAATATAATTAACGCTACGATTTTGCTTCTTAATTATAATAATAATATAATAAGCTCGGGGGACGAGGATACTTAATTAGTTATTAAATAAACCCGATTATAAATAAGGCCCTCTTAAGAGAGCTAGATTACCCCTTATTATTACTAATCTTTAGTATAGGTTACGAGTTCTTTTTATTTATTAAATATTATTTTATAAGAATATTATTAAATTTTATTAATTTTTTAGTTATTTCTTTATCTAGATCTAGAATAAAAATATAAGGGGACGATAAGAGGAGAGGAATTATTTTTTAGTTATTACGATTAAAAACTTAATAACCTTATTTATTAATTATATAATTATATTAAAAAACCTTACCCCTCTTTTTAAATATTTAAGCTTAGTTCCCTATTTAATTAAGCTTATTTAATATCTAGCTTAGCTTATACGACCTCTTACTTTACTTATTTTATTTTAATACGTTAATAACTTTTATAAATTACGAATATATAGTTTTTAATAAAGTATATAAGAGGGGCATCCTTAAGAATAGAATTATACTTATTTTCCTTAGTCTTAGTAATATTAATCTAATTAGAGACTATATAAAATAAAGTCTTAACTCTTTTAATATTAGTTAGGATTAGAAATACTACTTTATTACTACTTATTATATAACGATAATAATAGCCTTACTTAGAGTCGGCTCTGGACTAATTAATAACTTACTAATTATTACTCTTCTCGAAGTAGTATTTTTTATTTTTAAAATATATATAATTATTATATTAATTATTAAAGTAATCTAGAAGAGAAACGTACTCGAAATAGGGGACTATCTTTTTAACTAGCTCCTTAATATTAAAACTAATATACTTTTAAAAAAACTATATATAATAGTTATAAAGTATAGTATTCTAAACGTCGTAAGCTTAGATAAATAAAGAATTAATAATAGAGGTTCGTTTACTTAATTACTAAGATAAAGAGCTGAAATAATTAGTATAATTATAATTAATAAAAACCTAACGGCTTTATAAAAATAATCTACTTATAATACCCAGATTATAAACGTACTTCTTAATAACGTTCTAATTTATAATTAATTATTAAAACTTCTAAGCTATTTTTTTTAATATACTTATTAACCTAAGGATTTATAATATAAAATTTAGTATAAAGCTCTCTAACTAATTTAAAAAGAGTTAACTAATTAATAATCTTAAAGATTTAAAAAAGAGTAATATTAAATTAAGATAAGGATTAAAAAAATTAAATAAAATAGCGCTTATTATAATCTACTTTTTACTAACCTCTCGAAACTTATAGCCCTAAGTTTTTTAAAAATAAACCTTCTTAAGAGTAGAGGGGGAATATTACTAAGGCCGGATATTACGACGAATAGTTTTAGTAATCTAATACGTATTATTAATAGCCAAAGTATTAAATATAATAAGTAAGTAGATTATATTACTAAGAAAAAAGAGACTAAGTAAAAAAAGATAATTACGATTAAGAAGCTATTATTTAAGAGAAAAAATAAAAAGTAATAGAGGAATTAAAAAAGGGCCTTTATATACCCCCCCCCTTAGATTTAGGGTATTAAAGAGGAAAGTACTATAGGCCTCTTAGCTAATTAGTACTAAATTATAGCTACTATATAAGAAAAGAAGGAGTAAATTATAAGATTGGGGCCTTCTTATTATTCGTAATCTAGCGCCTTTTTTTTTAATTAATAAAGGCTACCCTTATAATTAGTATAAAAGGGTAGCTTTTTACTTAGCTACCTAACTTTTCTTTTTTCCCTCCTTAACTACTTCTTTATAACTATTATTAATTAAACTTCTTCTAATTTTTATTTTTTAATTTACTATATAAATACTAACTTAGTAATTTATAATAGCCTCTTTACCTCTTATCTCCCTTTCTAAACTAGATAATAAAAAGGATATAGCGCGAATTTAGGGCCCGATTATAATAAAAAACCTTAAAAATAATACTAAATACTAACTAAGAAAATAGAATTTAAATAGATATATTATTTTTAATAAAACTAACCCTAGGACTATAACGAATATTAAAGACTTTTAGTTCGTTAATTTTAATATAAATTACTAATATAAAGCGTATATTAACTATTACCTAAACTTAGTACTTAAACATACTAGTTTTTTTTAAATAATCCTAACCCCTCGTAAAATCGACTTTTTTAATTAGCTTAGCGTAGGGGACGTACTTCTCTTCTTTAATTAGCGCCCCGAGGCTTTTAAGGGTTTAGAAAACTAAAAAACTTAGATAGGTTAAAACTACCGTAAAGTAATTAAAATCCTAACTAATTATTATAACCTTTAAAGACGCTTACTATATAAAAATTAAATTTAAAAATACGAGATTAGATCTATAATAGAGGTTATAATACAGGACCTCGCTCTAGTATATAATATAGTTATAATTAAAGAGGGATAGGAGAGTACTTTTAAACTAAATAAAACCCCTACTCTAATCTTATAAACCTAAGAGACTATATAAAAAATTAGGACTTTAGTATACTTAGTAATCTTCTCTCTTTATATTAATAATCCGGGCTATTTTATAAAAATAATTATTAACTAGCGGGATAGTATAGTTTATTAGTACTATCTAAAATAAGCTCTTAAGTATTTAAAAAGGATATTTATTAATAATATCTAAGTACTAAAGGCCTTTTATAACTAGATTAATATACCTCTTTATATTTAATAATTAATTAATATAAGTACTTATATAGTCCTTATAGTATAATAATTAAATAAATAGGAATGCGGTTTATACGTACTTAAATAGTTTTATAATACGGTCCGATACGGCTAGCTTAACTTAATTTATAATATATATTAAATAACTTATAAATACTTTAGATTATTTAATAATAAACTCTACGTAGCTTAGATCTAGTAGATTAATTACGAGCTTTAATATAATAGTTATTACTTTTTTAATACGATAAAACCTCCTTTAAAAAGGTCCTTTAATAAAGTAATAAATAATTAGGACTCTAAAAATAGACCCTATATTAACTTAAATAACTCTAATTATACTATAACTAACGCCCTTAAGGTACTAACTCCTTAAAAATCCGGTTCTTATTTATTTAGCTTTAGGTTTACTAATTAAAATCTAAGAATTTATAATCCCTACGATTATAATTATTATACTCCTATCGATCTTACGTATTTTAAAAAAATATATAGAATAGTTAAAAGCTTTAAATAAGAACTTACTATTTTTAAAAAATTATCCTTACCGTCTCGATCTTTAAAAATACTAAAAAGTACCCGAGGATTTATAATAAGTAGCGACCCTAATTAGACTTTATAAGTAATTAAACTAATAAAAGCTATTAATTAACGTCTAAATACCGTTATTAATAATTAACTTATACGCTTAATTAATACTCCTAAGACTTATTAAATTATAAAGTTTTTATTAAATATATTACTACCTAAGTTATTATTATACTTTAGCCCGGCTCTTAATAAAACTAGTCTAAGTAAATAGAAAAATAATTTTTTAAATACTCTAATTAGGGGCGGGGATAGTCCTATTATAAAAACTCTAATTAAAATACTAAGGGTTTAATTAAAATAAGAGGTTATTAAGTATACGCTTTTTAAGTATAATTAGGTTATATAAGAGAATAATAAACGTTAATATTAAGAGCTAACTAAGTTTTATTAAGATCTTTTATAATATTATAGTATATATATAAGTAAAACTAATATTAATAAGAATATAAGGGAATAATAAGTTAATTAATACGATAACTTAATTATAAAAGCTATATATATAACTTTAACTTATACTCTTTAAATACTATTATTAATAAAGAAATTTAAAAAGAATTAGGCTAATAAAAGTTAAGATTAGGAGATTATTAAAAAAAATTAGAATAAGAACTAAATAAAGCTAGCGGAGAAAGTAATAAAAGTAGAGGAGGTAAAAAAAGTAATTATAAAGAGGAAGGGTAAGTAAAAGGCTTAATATAATTAATTATATATAATAACTAGGACTAATCTAAGATAATTTCTTTTTATAAAGAATTAGGGAAAAAGAAATTAGGGGATAATTAGAATAGGGTAGGGCGATTAGTCTTAGTATTTCTTTTTTAAAACTAATTAAGTATAGGGACTTATAAAAGAGCTAATTAGAAGAAGATATAAAGAGAAGGGCCCCTAATTAGGAAGAGGAGCTTAGTAAGTAGATTTTTATTTTAATTATATATATACTTTTTTAAAATCGAACTAGAGCTTTTTTAATAATTTATTTTTAAATACGATAATATAAGATAATTAGGAACTTTACCCTTCTAATCTAGTTAATACTACCCTTTTTCTTTAGTTATAACTCCGTTAATTAAGGTCGTATTAACCTAATTAAAAGAGGTATTTTATATTATTTTTATAGGTGTTAGTAGTTCTTCCTAAGTACCGCACTACAAAAGTCCTTTATACTTTATACTTTTTTAGTATTATAATAGTTAATAAGAGGAAAAGGGTAATTCTAAGCGCTATAAAAAATCGTATTAATAATACTTAATACGTTAATAGTAAGTATTATAAGAATTAGCTTTAGCCTAGGTAAAGAAATCGTTACCCTAGGTATAATAGAAATAGAGACGTACTTCGGAATAATAACTTTTTATATTTTATTTATTAATACCCTATTTCTCTTATATTTAAAAAATATAGACCGATTAAGTATTATATTTAATAATACGAAGGATAGAATCTTTAATAGTAAATACTTTAAGATAGTTAAATAATAATAGGGGTACGCGTTTATAAAGCTTATTAATAATACGAAGTTAATTAATTACTTAATAAAAAATAAGCTTAAACGACTATATTAAAGGTTTAGTTACTTATTAGTCGCGAGGCTATATAACCTCTTAAAATAATTAGGTAATAATAATATCGAAATAGGGGCACTAAAGTAGTTAACGAAAGTATATTACTAATACTAGATAAATGCACAGGGCCTACGTAGATTTAAATTTAAATTACGTAATAAGCTTAATTTTAATTAAAAAATCGTTATTAATATTTTCTACTTAAATAGTTAACCGGTCCTATATATAATTAATAAAGCGATATTATTTTAAATAGGGTAATTCTTACGGGATTTATAAGTAAAAATAGTATAAGTAGCCCTATAAAAAAGCTAAATTAATATATACTAGGGACCGCTAGATAGTATTAGGACCGACGCTAGTACTAGTTTTAAGTTAGTAAAATTTAGGGAAAATACGACGGCCTACGGTATATAGTTAAAAGTCGTGCTTATTAAAGCGTACTATAGTATTAAAAAAGTAAAAAGGGTATACTAGTAGTTAAAAAGGGCGTTTAGAATTATTAAAAAAGAAAATCTTAATTTTATTAATAAAGAATACTTTTAAATAGTACTTAAATACTATAATAATACTATAGGGCCTAATAGGCTTATACTAATACTTTTAGTATTTAGAGTATATTTAAGAACGACCTTAGCCTCGTTACTATTACTAAACGTAAGCTAACGAGCCCGAGTAATTAAAAAAGTAATATAGGTACTACGCGAAGTAAGCGTAAAAAAGTAAGTTAATAAGGTAATTACTATATATAATAAGCTTAATATAGGGGCTAATCTAGATATATTACTAAATTCGGATATAAGAGTATAGTATAAAATTACTTAATAATAAACTAGGCTATATAAATTAATTTTTATTAATAAGCATTCTTATGTAGTTATAAGAAATTACGACTAGTTATTTAAAGTATTAATTATAATAATTAAACTATATTATATAGATCTTAATAAGGTAATTTCTAACTTATAAAAAAAAGAAGAGCTAGGGGAAACTATATAACCTATAGTAAAAGTATAAGAAATTACCCTTAATAAAATCGTCGTAGTAGTACTAATAAATAACGAGGAAGAGGAGATTACTAAAAGGGTACTAATATTATTAATAAGACGTCGTAAAAGATCACAATAATAAGCTATAACGTAGCAATTTATTACTAGTAACGAGGTAATTAATACCTTTTATATAGTAAAAAAAAAAGCTAATTTTGAGCTAATAGTTAAACTACGTAAAGAAGGCATAATTATAATTACTAAAAAGCTATATAAAGAATTAGACTTTATTAAAGTCAATACTCTTTACGATCGAGGGGTCTATTAATTTATCCTTTATAACTTAAAAAAGTATATAAACCTCTATATATTTAAATTATAAATAGTTCGTAAAATTAAAAAAAAAAGAATACCCTAACTATATAAGAAATCTAAATACGTAATTTAGGGGTATAGCGATATTAAAAAAGCGACGCTACTTACGTAATTACTTATAATATAGCGCTATAGCTAACGATTAATAATAATACTAATAGTATTATTATAAAAGAAGGGATATGAGATTTAGAGCTATAATATTACCTAAGCCTATATTTAATTAGCTATAGGGCTTATAAGAAAAATCCTAGCCTATTTACTAAAGAAAATAGCTAATAAGTACTTAGAAAGTACGATTATTAAGGTACTTAAGCTACTATATAGGCTCGTAGAATCGGGTACTTATTAATAAGCTATATACTACGATTTTTATATTAATTAATTATTAATAATTATATATACGTACGATCCGTACTTACTAATCTCTAAGTATATAAATAACTAATTTAGAATTATTAAAATATAAACTAATAATATATTAGGCCTATTTAATATTAACTTTATAAGAAAGGAGAATAAGGAGCTTTAAAAAGCGGGCTTTATAATAAAGCTAAAAAAGGTCCTTATAATAAATAATTTAATAGTGTTTAATAATAGGATTTTTATAATTAAAGGGGAAACTATTATCTTTTAATAAAAGGGATAGGGTAAGAAAATTAACCTCGTTAATCCGAACGTAACTAATATTAAGAAGCGGTATAAGGCTAAGCTTATATAAGGGGTATATATTATAAGTATATACTAACCCGAGGCGACTTTTAATTATATTAGAGTAGCGTAGGCTATAAATTTAACTAAATAAGATATCGAGGTACTTAATAAGCGGCTTAAGTAATAGTAAACGAATCTCGATCGAAGCCTTATTTATTACCTAATTAACTTTATAATTAGTAAGCTCTACGTCTTTATTAATAAGTTATTTATAAATAATAATAACCTTATTTTATAATTAGGGTATATTATTATCCTAGCTAATAAAAGTATAAGTAAAAGCGAATTTACTATATATAGTAATATAATTCACTACTTATTAACTAAAAATAAGTAAATAATAAGGAGTATACTTATGTTAAAAGTCTATAGTATAGTTAACGGCGTTAACCTCGCCTATATAATTTTAATAACGCTAAAGAAGATTACTAATCGACTTAGCCTTCTACCGATCTTAATAATTATTTATACTAATTCTTATTTACTATATAAATACCTTATTAAATTAAGGACGACGAAGGAAAAGAGGCTTATAATTAATATTATAACCCTTGAGTAATTATATAAAAGGCGCAAGATACTTAAGATTTATTAAATTAATAATAATAATAACTTTACTAATATTTTTATAAAAGTAGTACTTAATAAGGAGTTAAAGTAATTCGTAAGTAATAAAAAAGTTAATATATAAATAAAAAAATAGGTTATTTAAAAAGAATAGAGAAAAGAAGTAAAAAGAAATAACTTAATAAACGGAGCTAAGGTTAAATTATACCTCTAATTATGGTAAGTAAATCGATAAAAAAAAAGAAAGTTAGTATTAGATTAGAAATTTAATTCGACCGTAATATACGGCTGACTACGTAGGGGCTAATTAGGGGCCCTATTTACGATTATCGTAGCTAGCCTAACCTATAGTTAAAACCTCCTTTTTATACTTACTATGTAGAAATTTATATAGTTTAATTAATCTCTTTATTAACCCATGGTTCGAACTAATCGACCAATATCCCTGTGATAGGGATACTAACACTTATATATGTTATAAGAGTTTCGCCGAGAGATAGCTTTGCATAACGTTTGACCTCAAATACCGAGATATTCACGGGTCCAATGCTGATAATAGCACACACGACAAATGAGTGACTGATGCAATACTTCGCTCCCTTCTCCTCTCTATTTCTGCCAAGTCGTCAAGCCACGGTCAATGACTATGTGCTATTGTCTGTCCTCGCACCTAACCAGTAAAGGCACTTTCTGCCAGATCAGGTACGTCTTTTGTTTCAAAGTCCGTTTCTTTGACTCCTCCGTCAGTTCTAGATCAAAATTCCAAATCAACTTAGCAAATATTATGCGCAGCTCTGCATAGGCCATGCTAGGGAACATAGTTAAAAAGCACATGGGACGAAAGTAATGCTGTCTTACCTCTTGCCTATACAGTTTCTAAGTATTAGTATCCCTATTATAGGGTAGTTAGTTCGCACCGTGGGTTAACGAAGAAGTTTAATTAAACTATATAGATATTTACGTATATATAAAAAAGAGGTTCTAACTATAAGTTAGGTAGGCTACGATAATTATAAATAGGGGCTATAATTAGTCCCTATGCTAGTTACTACTAGCTACCGTAAGCCGAGGTTAAATTAGACTTCTAATTTAATACTAACTCTTTTTTTTATTAATTTACTTATTATAATTAGAGGTATAATTCGACCTCGGGCCCGTTTATTAAGTCGTCCCCTTTTCTCCCTTTTTTTTTATTTCTTTTATATAACCTATCCTTTTATTCGTACGTTAACTATTCTACTAGTTACGAATTACTTAAGTCCTTTATTAAGTACTATTTTTATAAAAGCGTTAGCGAGGTTATTATTATTATTAATCTAACGGATATTAAGGATCTCTCGTCTTTCGTACGATTACTTAAGGACTATAATATCGATTATAAGCCTTTTTTTTTATAATCCCTAATTAAGTAAGGTATTCGTATAGCGAGTAAAAATCGGTATAAATAACTATTAAGATTAGTAAAAAGTTAAGTCGATTTATTATCCTCCTTAGTATTATTAAAATTACGTAAACGAGGTTATCGCTATTAACTATACTATAAACTTTTAATATAAGTACACTTCTTATTACTTACTTATTTTTAGTTAATAAGTAATAAATTATATTATTATATATAATGAATTAGTTATTACTTATATTCTTATTAGCGAGGATAATAATATACCCTAATTATAAAATAAGGTCCTCGTTATTTATAAATAATTTATTAATAAATACGTAGAGCTTATTAACCGTGAGGTTAATTAAGTTGTAAACGAGACCTCGAACGAGGTTTAATTATTATTACTTAAGCTATTTATTAAGTACTTCGACGTTTTTTTTATTTAGTTTTATAACTTATACTACTTTAGCGTAATTAAAAGTTATTTCGGGCTAGTATATATTTATAATATATACCCCTTATATAAGCTTAGCCTTATATTGTTTTTTAATATTAATTACGTTTATATTAACGAGCCTAATTTTCTTACCCTACCCCTTTTATTAAAAAACGACGGTTTTCTTTTAATTATAAAAATCTTATTATTAAATATTAATAAGTTATTTATTATAAAGACCTCTTTTAGTTTCGCTACGAAGCCCGCTTTTTAAAGCTCTTTATCCTCTTTTTTTATAAAGTTAATATTAGATAGTCCTAATATATCGTTAGTTTATATTTTAATAATTTTAAAATAATTGTTTACGTACCTAGAGATTAGTAAGTACGGATTGTACGTAGTAGTAATTATTAATAATTAATTAATATAAAAATCGTAATATATAGCTTATTAATAAGTACCCGATTTTACGAGCCTATATAATAGCTTAAGTACTTTAATAATTATGCTTTTTAAGTACTTACTAGCTATTCTTTTAGTAAGTAGGCTAGGATTTTTTTTATAAGCTCTATAGCTAATTAAGTATAGGCCTAGATAATATTACGGCTCTAAATCTCGTATTCTTTTTTCCGTAACGATACTATAAGTACTATTATTAACCGTTAGTTATAATACTATACTATAGGTAATTATATAAGTAGCGTCGCTTTTTTAACGTTACCGTACCCCTAAATTATATATTTAGATTTTTTATACGGTTAGGGTGTTCTTTTTCTTTTAATTTTATAAACTATTCGTAATTTAAATATATAGAGGTTTATATATTTTTTTAAGTCGTAGAGAATAAATCTATAGACCCCTCGAACCCGAAAAGTATTTATTTTAATAAGGTCTAATCCCTTATATAGCTTTTTAATAGTTATAATTACGCCTTTTTTACGTAATTTAACTACTAGCTCAAAATCGTCTTTTTCTTTTATTATATAAAAAGTATTAATTACCTCGTTATTAGTAATAAATTACTGCGTTAGTGCTTGCCGTCGTGGTTTCTTGCGACGTCTCGCTAGTAGTATTAGTATTCCTTTAGTAATTTCTTTTTTTTATTATTTATTAGTATTATTACGACGATTTTGTTAAGGATAGTTTTTTATACCTCTTTTATAGGTTATATAGTTCCCCCTAGCTCTTCTTCTTTTTATAAGTTAGAAATTACTTTAATAGAATTTATATAATATAGTCTAATTATTATAATTAATATTTTAAATAGCTAGTTATTATTTTTTATAACTACGTAAGAGTACTCGTTAACGGAAATTAATTTATATAACTTAGCTTATTATTAAGTAGTTTTGTGCTATACTCGTATTTCCGAATTTAATAATATATTTAAATTAACCCCTTTATTAGGTCTATTATATATAGTAATTACCTTATTAATTTATTTTTTTATACTTACTTTACGTAGTACTTATATTACTTCTTTAACTACTTAGGCTCGTTAGCTTATATTTAGTAATAGTAGCGAGGCTAAAGTCGTTTTTAAATATATTCTAAATATTAAAAGCGTTAGTATTAGCCTATTAGGCCCTATAATATCGTTATAGTACTTAAGCGCCGTTTAGAGGTATTCGTTATTAGCTAAATAGGGATTTTCTTTTTAATAATTTTAAACGCTCTTTTTAATTATTAATACGCCCTCTTTACTTTATTAATACTATAGTACGTTTTAATAAGTACGACTTTTAGCTAAATACCGTAGGTTATTATATTTTTTTTAAATTCTACCAATTTAAAACTAGTATTAGCGTCAGTTTTAATACTATTTAGCGGCCCTTAGTATATATCGATCTAGCTTCTTTATAGGGCTACCTATACTATTTTAGCTTATAAATCCCGGAGGAATTACCCTACTTAGAATAATATAACCTCGTTAATTATATATAGGATAGGTTAACTATTTAAATAAAAAATATTAACGACGATTTCCTAATTAAAGTTAAGCTTATTACGTAATTTAAATTTAAATTTACGTAGGCTTTACGTATTTATTTAGTATTAGTAATATACTTTTATTAATTACTCTAGTGCCCCTATTTCGATATTATTATTACTTAATTACTTAAAGAGGTTATATAGCCTCGTAACTAATAAGTAGCCGAATCTTTAATATAGTTATTTAAGCTCCCTTTTCGTTAAGTAGTTAATCGATTTCGTATTATTAATAAGCCCTATAAATACGTACCCCTATCGTCGTTTAATTATTTTAAAATGTTTATTATTAGAGATTCTATCTCTCGTATTATCGAATATAATACTTAGTTAATTTATATTTTTTAGATATAAGAGAAATAGGGTATTAATAAGTAAAATATAAAAAGTTATTATTCCGAAGTGCGTTTCTATTTTTACTGTACTTATAGTAACGATTTCTTTACTTAAGCCGAAGTTAATTTTTATAATACCCGCTAGTAACGTATTAAGCATTATTAGTACGATTTTTTATAGCGCTTAGAATTACCCCTTTCCTCTTATTAACTATTATAGCGCCCTAGTATTTAGGATAATTTTATAAAATTTATATAAGCTGTATTTTTTACTTGCGTAAAATGCTTATACGAGCTTAGTATTTAAGTAATTTAGGTAGTATAAAAAGGGCCCCTTTTACTATCCGTGGACTTACTTAGTACTATATTCCTTTTTTTTAATATTAAAAAAGGTACTAATTTCTTTTTAAATATTATAAAAATAGGATTTTATGTTATTAAGTTCGTTTTTTTATTTATTTCTATATTTATTATTTAAAGGACCTTCCCTTACTATTTATAAATAAAAGCCTACTTATTAAGAGTTTTTATTACTTTTTATTTATTTAGTCTCGTATATCCTCTTAATACTAACGGGGTAAAAAAAGAGTAGTTAATATCGTTAATTTCGTTATAATCTAATTTGTTAGTATAAGGGGTAAGATTTTTTTTATTTTCTAAATCTCTTATAGGGTACGAATATTTTAAGCCTCTTACTTAGCTACCTTTATTAAGTTCCGTATTACTAAATCTACTCTTATATATAATAAAAAATTAGTTAAATCGATAAGTACTAGTTTTATTATTTACTACGCTCGACTTTTTATACTTTTTATATAATTTAGTACGCTCTTTTTTTAAGTAGTTACTTAATTAATATCTATCCTTTTTATAAATAAAGTACTATATTTTCTATTACCCTATTTATAAGTTAATCTTTTATTTATTTAATAAATCTAGGCCCCTTTATTAGTAATTACCGTACTTAGCTTCTTTTCTTTTTTTATTATACGTTTAATTAACTTAATATTATTAATAAGGGCTGTTATATATTTAAAAATAGATTTAGCGCGGTATTCTTATCTTAATATTAAAACTAAATCTTAGTTTTAAGTAAAGCGTCTCGTAGTTTTTAAGTACTTAGTATAGGGTTATTTTTATTTTTAATACGTACTAAACTACTATATAAAAATATCCGACTTTCCGCTCGTTAATCCCCTCGTTAAGCTAGGTCTTTACTAGTTTATTAATTCGATTAATAAGCTCTTTAAGGATTTCTACTTATAATTTACCCTCTATTACCCTAGCTATAAATATAAAAAAAATTACTTATAGTTTTAATAAAAGCTCTAAATTCTTATTATAAGTTTTAAATTAGCTTCGGATTATATTAATAATATTAAGAAAGTCGTTTTAATTAAAATTATATACTACTTTATAATAGTAATTAAAGGCCTTACTTAAGAGTACGATATTAATCACTAAATAGTACTAGTATTCCCTAATCCCGACTTTTTTATAATAGTTATAAAATATTATTAAGGTCTCTTATAAAACCTCGTACTTCCCTTTAGAGTATAATTTCTCTTTAAAAAAGATCTTTTTAAGGTTTATAAATTACCTCGTATTTATTATTATATTTTTAGTATTTATATACGATCTTTACGTTACTACGTATTATTAATAACTTCGGGTAGTCTACTTCCTTTCCTATTAGCTAATAAGCGCCGAATTTCGTATTAATAATAATAACGAGCTATAAATCGAAATAAGTAGAATTATTAATTATTATATATCTAGTACTATATTTTACCTCTATATATTTTTTTATAATAATAAACTACTATTAGTAATTATAAAAAAGAAGTCCGGGTCGTTTACCCTTTTTTTAAATTTATTAAAGCGATTATATACCTTATTAACCTATACTGAGTTCTATAATACGAATTCCTCCTTTATAATCGTTATTATTAAGATTTTATAAGGTTCTTACGTTTATAATTACGTTAATAATACCCTTTATATATATAAAAATTTATTAACTACTTTTATAATTCCTAGGCTTATGCTTACGAACTATTTATCTAATTAATAACTAAGGTTATCCGTAATTTATAAAATAGGGGTTACCCCTATAGCTCCTTTTTCTTATAAACCTTAGTTAAATAGATTAATACTACGTTAATTTACTTATTATTAAGTTAATCCGCGATTTAGTATATCTACGTCCCTTAATAATCTGGGTTAATATTTACTTATTTATAAGGGATCGGAATTTTATTTAAAATCGGGTTTTTTTTTCTTTTTTTTACTCTAACTCGCTAGGGGTAGTACTCTAGGCTATACTTATTTTAATAATTACTAACGTATTTAATCTTAACGGGGATATATTTAATTTATATATTAACTATAATAAACTCGTACTTTTACTAGTTAATAAATTCGTTAGGGTCTAAGTAATTCCCGCTTCCTCTTACTATCTCGCTATTACTCTCGTTTTTATTATTTTTAGTAATTACTATTACTCCTCTAAATCGCTAGTTATTATACTTATTAAAAACCCCCTTTTTATTTAGTATATAAAAAATGGGTTTTAGTAGTTCCTTTTATTAATAATAATAATAGACCTTTATATTACTATAAGAAGACGAGGTAGTTAGTCTCGGGATCTTTATTAATTACCGATTTTTACTATTTTATATACTTTTAGCCTTATAACCCTCGTATCTTTATACTTTTTAAATTACTTCCTTCCTTAACCTACTTCCTTTATAGCTATATTTTATAATAATAATCGAAAATAGATACCGGGCGGCTCGTAGAGGAGCTATATAGGTAGTTAAGTATAGTTAGCGAGGCTAAGCCCTCTTTTTTATAAAATTACGAAGTTATTAAAAATACTTATTAATCGCTACGAATCTTTACTACGTCGATTTTTACTTATACTCGCTAGGGATAAATGCCTTAAAAATCCTTTTTTTATAGCCTCTTAGTATCCTATTTTATAGTTCCCTAAGTAGTTTTTTTTATAGTCGTTAGTAATCCCTTTTATTATTTAGTTAATCTTTTTAAAATTAGGGATTCCGTACCGGGGCCGGCGGTATAAAAAGGAGCTTTTTAACGTCCCTCTAGAGGGTTCTTTTTTTTTTTCCTTAGCCCGCTATAATATTAATAAGAGGTCGTTTAGCCTTTTTAAGAATAGCCGTTTTTTTTTCTAAGTTAACCTCCGGTACTTACGATACTTATAACTCGAGGCTATTAGGGCTTTTAAATCCCCTCTTCCCTTATTATACCGTTTTTTATATTATATTTTTAAGTAATACCCGGGGGGTAACTAAGGGGGTTATAAAAAGATCGTTTAGATCGCGGGCCTCGAGGTTAAATCTATAAGATCTTTATAGTTAAATTTTTTATATACCGTAGATCTCTTAGCTTTACGAATCCCGTATATATAGTTACTACGCTTATTAAGAAGTTTATACTATACTTAAGGATCTTTTTTTTAGATCGCGTGGTGCCCTTTTATATCGTATTATTAAGCTCGTTCGTTACGTAAGTATTTCCTTTTACTAGTTTAGCTAGTTAATTTAAGATTACGGGCTAGCTATAAAAAAGTTATTTAATAAAAAAGCTACTTAAGGTAATAGCGAAATATTAGTTATTGAAATAGTTCTATTAGTTAATATAGTTTAACGTAGTAAACGTCGACCTCTCGTTAGTAATAAAGGTTTATAATTACTTAATTCCGTGCGGTATTCGAGAATCGCTTCCTTTTTCGTTTATTTTTATAAAGTTAATTAGTACGAATCTCCTATTCCGTATAGTATTAAGAGGTTATCTTTTTTATATAACGAAATACCTTACTAATTTATAATAATAGAATTTAATTACTAATTAGTATTAGTATCCTTATTATAAAGTAATTAGTTCGAACTGTAGGTTAATAAAGAAGGTTAATTGAACTATATAAATATTTACGAATATATAAAAAGGAGGTTCTAACCGTAGGTTAGGCAGGCTACGATAATCGTAAATAGGGGCCGTAGTTGGTCCCTGCGCTGGCTGCCGCTGGCTGCCGTAAGCCGAGGTCGAATTGGACTTCCAATCCGACACTAGGACCATAAGAAAACGGCTGACTCGCAGACTTATCGTCGTTGACAAACATACATATGTCGCTCTTTTCTAGCCATCGCTCTGGAATGAACTCCCTTGAATTAGTCCAATTCTGTTCCGAGTGACCAGCGGAAAGCTGATGAACGCCAACTGCCGTCTACGATAAGAATGTTAGCGGCTTGCTTCTATCACCTTCAGTGACAGTTCGTCGCGGATCAGACTCACGCCCCCAGGAACCCATTTCCCATCAATCTCCTCACCGCTTCCAGGCACAAATCTCGGCAGAGCGCTTGGGCTGGGGGGATATATCCTCAGCCCTTCTTCGATGACTGCCCTAAGATACTTCAACTCCCCTGTCGATGCCATTGAGATCTCATCTTCGGTCTGAAATGCGGTTCTGATCTCTTCCGACAGTGCCTTGTACGTCTTTGGATTGCTACACAAGTAGAAGGTGATGCCAGAAAGTGCAGTGGCTGTCGTGCCACTGCCTGCGACAATGAAAGCTGACGCCATCCTGACCAAATCGGCATTGCTGAGGTCAGCTTGTGGGTTTTCTAAGATGTAAGTCGACCCACCCCCTTTTGGCCACCCCCCCTTTTGGCTACCCCATTTCTCCATCCCAGCCACCGCATTAAAACCCTAAAATAATCTTATATACTAAAAATAAAGTTATTTAGGTTCTTAAAGCTATTAAAAACGGTCTCTTAGTTAATTAAGCCTTAATTATATTCGGAGTTTTAAAATTAATTCTTTATAACTATAAAAGAGGTTACTAAACGAGGGTAATAGCTTTTATAAACTTCTAAAAGCTTTTTTTATAATAAAAAGATTAAGTAACTTAGTAAGTTCGTATTTAGTATAATCTAAGTATTATACTAACTTATAAATAACTTAAAGAATTTACTAAGTAAGTTTTAAAATCCTAAGGGGATATAAATCCTCTTAAAAAGAGATAAATAGACGCTTTTTTAAAAAGGGACTTATTAATTAAGGTTTAGAAAAGTTATATTATTAATTCGAGGCGTTTAAATAGAGCTACTATTAATATAATTAGATTATAATTTAAATTACTTAATATATTGAAAATCAGCGACGTTAAATAGATTAATAAGTATAATATAAATAAGATCAGCCCTTTGGGGTCCGGTCCGCCTCATTGGGGGCTATCTTCGCCTTCACGGGCAAGGTAGTCTATTAGGGTTAATATCGAGTTTTTATTACGTACTTAATAAGACTTCATAACTAACTATAACTAGCTATAGCTATTACTAATTAGTAATACTAACTAAACTTAAGATATTATTAATAACCCCGCCGCTATAATATATTAATCGCCCTCCGAATAGCTAAAAACTACCCCCTATTTTTTACTTTTTTTGAATAGCTCTAGAGTTTTTTTAATCTCTCTAAATTTCTTATTTTACTATAGTAATACTAGAGTATTAATAATACTCGGGAGTTAATTAAGTATTTTAAAAGTATTATATTATATAAGCTAGGTATTAATAACAATCATAATATATATAAAAGTATATACGTTTTTTCGGATTTTTAAGTTAATAATAGCTAGTTTATACCCCTTTAGACAATCTTTTTATAAATCGGGATTGTTAAGTATAATACTAATAGGATTGAACTACTAGCCCTTAAGGTATCCTTATAAGTCGACGAGTTAGCGTTTTAGTATTTTAAATATTCTTAAGAGTAAGTAAATAGTTTAATAGTAATAGTAAGAGTAATAGTAATAGTAATAGTAATAGTAATAGTAATAGTAATAGTAATAATAATAGTAATAGTAATAGTATATTATAGCTAGATAGTCGTAGTAAGTATATTAAGAGAAGTTAAGGCTACGGGTACTAAATAAATAGTATCGTAGTCGTAAATAGCTTTTTAAAGCTATGTTTATAAGTCGTAAAATAAGTAAGGCTTTAGTAATTAATCGTAGTCTTATCAAAAGGAGTTTTTAATAAAAATAGTTAAAAGTAATTATAAAATCTAATACTAAGTTAATTATTAAAAAAGTTATAAAAAGTCTATTTTTAAGCCCGGCTTAAGTCTATACTATATATAAGTCTCGTTCCTAAATATATCCCTTATAATATTCTTATTTATTATTATTTAATTATTTATTAAACGGTCGTCCGTCCTACTTACTTATAATTATTCGTTCTACTTATTTACGATCGTTCGTCTTACTTATCTACGGGTAGTCGTTCTTTATTTTATTATATAATCGTAGTTACGTAACTTATTTATAGTTCTTTTATCCCGAGAGGAGTTACTCTAAGTCTATACTTTTATATATATAGTATAATAGCTACTATAGGTCCTATAGGGCAGGGCCCTAGCCTTATTATATATATTAAGTCGTAATATTAGCTTTTCTTTTTAAAAGTCTAGTTTTCTAAGCCTATAAGTAGGTCGTTTATTCTTAAGTTAGGGAATCGTTAAGTATTTCTTTAAAATATATTAATACGATATTAAATCGAATTAAAAAATCGAAGTTTTTAATAGCTACGTCTCGTCATAAATTATTATATATTATTTACTTTTTTAATAAAGGTATAAAAATAATACTTTATTTAAATTATTATTCGCGAGGGGTCCGTTATTTAGTTCTTTTTAATTCCGAGGTTTGTAGAATATATTATTATTTAAGTATTTCGTACGATACGTTCGCTAATACTATTTATACTCATAAGCGTTATATCTCTATTTATTAAGTCTTAGTTAACTAAGTATAGTTAATTAATTAGTAACGGAGTTTAATCATTTTAATTATAAAAAAGAAGTAAAAAAGTCGTAGTTTTAAAAAAGGGCTACGGAGTTATAAAAAAAGGCTAAGGCTTATTAATAAGCTTAGGCTAAGTTAAATAAGTCGTTATTTAAGTTAGAGCGTTTTCGTTTTGAAAAGCGAATAATATTTAAAAAAGACTCGAATTATATTAGAAGAGTTTTTTAAGGATTTTAAAAATACTTTTTTAATAACCCGTGAGGTATAAGCTAACGGTATTTTTCGAATTATTAATTAAAATACTATAATAACTAGGAGTTCTAGATTTAATTTTCATTTTAATACTCCTTAAGAAGTTATTAAAAGTTCTAGAGGTTCGTAATAAGTTCTTATATATTTCTTTTTATATAGTAGTTTTTTTCCGGCTTTTTAAGTATAAAAGATCGACCTTAACGGGATTACGCTTTTAAAAAAAATTATATAATATAGTATACGTTTTAACTATATAATACGTATAATATACTCTAAATACGCGCTTAATATAACATAGTAATTTTAATACGAAAACCGCTATATAATTCGGAATAAATAAGCTACTCTTTACGTAGTAGTGCTAGTTAAAAAGGTCGACGGTAGAGGTCGGCTATAAAGGTTAGAAATAACCCTTAATTATAGAGGTTCTAAACTTTAATAGCGACGTAGAAGTTTTTAGAAAAAGAGCTAAAAGGGCTAATATTTAACTACTCGTATTAGAGCTTATAAAGATTCTTTTTATCCTTATTATTTTTAATATTACTTAAAGCTACTCTCTATTTAAGCTAAATAAATTTATTAAATAAACTTATTAAATAAACCTATTAAATAAACCTATTAAACGTACTTATTAATATATAAACTACTACTCTAAAGATGCCCCTCGATAGATCCCCCCCTCTAGGGCTTAATAAATTCTTAGGCCCCCTCAATACCCTAGTTATCGTAATTAACGTAAGTACGCCTAAGGAGTAGCGTAGTATTTTTTAATAATATAGTATTTAGCTAAATAATAGTACGAACGCTATAAATAACCGGGCTAATACGGACGTTAAAATCTAGTATATTAATATTAACTTAGAAATTATATTTTATAAAGCTAAAAGTCCCTTTAATACGGGCTATATTATAAATATAAGAGAATATATAAGGGGTCCCCTAACCTTTAATAAAAAGGAATATATAATATAAGATTTAGCTACTTACGTAGGCTAGTACTAAGAGGTTTTATATATATTAAAATAGGTATAGCTCGCCCTCTAGATGGCTAAAAGCAGTAAAAGGTTAGGAGCTATTAATAAAAAAGAGATAACAGTCGAGTTAGTTAACTATTTTAATTAGTAATTAGGTATAGAGCGCAATATACCTAGTTTTCCCTAATATATAATATACGGTACGGCCCCGGCGGATTGCTCCGTCGGGGGGATATTTCTTTTTATATTTATAAGTTTTTTATTTAATAAAGAATTCTCGTATTTTATTTTTAATTCTATAGTTAATAATTCGTTTAACTTCGTATTTAAGTTAGTTTAGTTTAATAATAATATAATCTTTTATATATAAGGCTTTTAATATAAGTTCGAGTAATAAAATATAAAAAGCGGGATAGTATCGTATTATATTTAGTAGTCTTAATTTATAATTAACTAATAAAATATAAGAAATTAGGCTATAAGTACGAAACTAGCGAGGCTATAATATAAGTATAAGTATATTATAAAACTAAAGCTTATAGAGTCCTTTGTACAGGCTCTACCTCGTAAAAAGTTCTTTTCTAAAATAATCCGTATACTTAGTCGCTAACTTATTAGTAACTTATTATTATACGTATTTTAAATCTATTATAATTACTCCCCTCTTACGTAACTTTAGTTCTTAAAGTTATTATATAATCTCCTCTTTTAATACTAATAATAAAGCTATTAACGTTATTATTTATAATAGCTTCCCTAAGGCGTTAATAATACCCTTTTTTTATTAAAGAATAAGGTATTACTCCTATCTTATTATCTAACGGGTACCTTATTAATATTATTTAGTAATAGCGCGCCGACCGGTTACTAAGTTAATAATACGTATTTATAATAAAGTATTCTAGCCTCTATAATATATAAGAGCTTGCCTAACCCGCGGTTATTATTATTATTAGGCCCTTTAGTAAAATAAAAGATTTTTCTCTTATTACTAATTACGTATTTATTTTTCTTCTCCCCCTCTATTCGGCGACCGTTTTACGAGTTCTTTTTTACATAACTATACCTTTTTTTTTTATAATATTTTAAATTCCGTATCGTTTCTTAATTACGATCCTTTTACTATTCCGTTACTAAGTATTTACCAAAATGTTTACTATTTTACGTATTTAAAATATAGTTAATATAGAATATAACCCTAAGAAGGGCTTCCGCAGTCTCCGTAGCGGTGCTCCTTATATGCGCTACTTATTTAGTATATATTACGATATTAACGAGCTTATTTATATTACTAGTACTTACGTTACTATATATATTATTTATTAAGTTAATAAAAAGAAGTATTCTATTATAAGTTATCGAGTTATTACTAATCCGTCGCTACGAATTTAGTATTTATTATCCTATTTTATATATATTCGTTTTTTATAGCGTTCGAATTTCTTAACTATTTCTATTACCTTATTAAGATACTTAATAAGTTCTTACGTATTATACTTAGTAAGCTATTTAGCTTATTTAATAAGATATTATAAGTCTTTTCTTTTACCTTACTTTATAATAATTTTTTTAACTTTCTAAACGTCTTATTCGTCCTCTAACTCCGGGAGGTTCGCTATTTAATTATTAATTATTTAGTAACTTCCCTACGGTTTAAGCTAAGAAACTAAGAAAACGTTATATATTCTCTAGTACTACTTTAATAAGTATACTTAATACGCCTCTTTATTAACCTTTTTAATTATTATTATTTTAATATACCTCGGTACTAACTTATTATTCTTAAATTATATATTCTTTATTAATAAGCTAATAATCTCTTTATAATTAAACTCTTTTAGAGTATATTTCTTATTATAATAAGCTACTTAGCTCTTAGAAACTTATACCTAAGCTTGCGTAGCCTAGGCCCTAATCTCTCTAATTTTTTTAACCTTTTTCTAAACTTCTTAAACTATAGCCTTATAATTAAGTATATATTTAATATACTTAGAGTAGTAACTATATAACGCTATATATAAGGATACTTTTATGATAAAATATTAACTATTATTATATATAAACTCGGCCTTTTTTAATTACACTACTTACCTATTTAATAAGCCCTTAGTATAAATCCTTAAGTACTTTTTTAATATTTAATAGGTCTGCTCCGTTTAGCTATTTATTTATAAGTAGTATATAATAAATAGTTAGTAATATATTACCCGTTTTTTAGCGAACTCTTCTTAAAACGCGCTTATAAATAGCTTATTTCTATTTATAATAATACTTTTTAACGTACCGAACTTATACTCTATTTCTTAATATAAGATATTTACTATCTAAGCTACGTTAAGTATTTTAATAATAAATAAGAACTTTATAAACTTTATTATATAATAAACGATAACTAAGATATAGTCGTACTTTACGCCGTTATTATAAGCGCTTAGTAATAATTTTATAATAAAGTCTATAAATATTTCTTAGAATAGGTACGAGGGTAATAGTAATAATTATAGCTACTTATATAGCTTATATCTTAGGGTTATAACTCCTAAGTAATATTTATAGTTCTTAACGTATTCCTAAACGTCTTATTAAATATCCTCTTAATAAAATTTCCTTTAAATTAGCTTAAGAGTTTTTATAGCTCTTATATAACCTACTTTATAATCGTTATAATATTAGTAAAAGATCTTTATTTAAAAAGACTTTACTTAAAGAATAATAAATCTTTTTTTATAAAATAGTATACTTTATTTATTAAATAAATATACTATTAGCTCGCTAACTATAATACGAACTCTTACTAATTATAATATATAGAACTCGTTTTTAGTTTATAATCCTTTAATAAGCTCCTTAGTTTTTAATAAAAAATAAGAAGTAAATACTATTTTACTCTTTATAAGTTCCTTTATAATAGGATATAAGATATACTATTTTAATATAATAATCCTAGCTCTATCTAACTCCTCTTCGTTTATACCGGACCGTTATTAAGCGTTTATTAATAACTCTCTTACTTTCTTATCTCGAGTTATTATAATAATAACTATTACTATTTTATTAGTACGCCCTATAATACGCTATTAATATAAAAAAAAGGATTCTTTATCCCTAGAGCTAGCTAATATTTAGCTAGGATTAGAAAAAGAAGTCTCGACTACTTAAATATATACCTTAGTAATATTATTTTTCTTTTTTAAACTAATTAGCTTTTATTATACGTTAAGTAGTAGTTTGTTAATAAGACGTAGTTTCTAAACTAACGTAAAGAGAACGTCTTTATAAAGTACTTCCCCCTTTATATAATCTAACTTTTTAAATAGACCGTTCGCTAAGTTTATTTTCCTTAGTTAGTATTCTAAATTAAAGTTAAATACTAATAGTTTATATACCTACTTTACGAACCTTCCCTAAAAGTCCTGCGCTAGTACGCTAATTATTTCTTTAAGTACTGAATAGTTTATTAAGATTATAAACTTCTATAAAAAGCCTTAGAAATAGTGAGCCTAGTACTCTAACTTTTTTATTATAATAAGTAGTTTTTATTAGCCCATAGCCTATTACTATTCCGTATTTAAGAGCTTTTGTAACTAGTATACGACGGGTCGCTATTCTTTATTAGCTTATTATAATAGGATTATTATATTAGCTTTAACTAAAGCGTCGGTTTTTACTTATATAATATATTATAGGTTCTAATACGTAAGTACGGTCGCCGAGGTAAAAGCGACTTTTAACTAATTAAACGCCTTATTTATTTTCTTAGTCTATTAGAATTCTTTTATCTACCTATTTTCTATTTTTAGTAGTATTATTATAAGTATAATAATACCTAAGTATTTAGTAATAAATTTCTAATAAAAATTATAGAACCCTAAGAATACCTAAATATCTCTAATAAACTTAAGTACTTTCTAGTTAGCGATCGTTTGTACTCGTAACGAGTTAATCTCGATTCCTTTTAGTATAATAACATAGCCTAGGAATTCGACCCTCTTTTAGTAAAACGAGTACTTTAATAGTTTAATAAAAAGCCCGTATAGCCGTAAATACTAGAGGACTTTTTTAATATCCTCCGTATACTACTCCCTTATTAACGAGTAGATTATTAAATCGTCTATATATATTATATAGTAAGTATTTAGTAAGTTAGCGAGTATTTAATAAATATATACTTAGAACGTTATAAGTACGTTTATTAGTCCGAAAGGTATAACGGTATACTCGAAATAACTATATTAACTCTAAAACGCTATTTTCTATCGGTCTTTTTTTTTTAATTTAAATATAGTAATAAATATCCCTAATATTTATTTTTAAAATCTATTTCGTTTTATAAAGCCTGTTTAAGAGCTTACTAATAAGTAGTAGTAAGTATTAATTCTTTATAGTTATTTTCTTTAGCTTATAGTAATTTATATAAAAACGTAGCGTACTATCCTTTTTTAATATAAAAAGGATTAGTACCCCGGCCTTACTAACTAAAGGTATAATACGACCGTTTACTAAGTTCTTAGTAATATATATATAAAGCTCCTCGAGCTATTTTTTATTTAATAAATAAATAGGGCTATATAGTAGTTTAATACCCGGGGTTAAGTTAATTAAGTATTCTACTCTACTATATAACTACGGTCCCTTTGCTAACTATTTATTAAACGTCTCTACCTCGGACTAGAGCTCTAGTAATAGACCCTTATATAATTCGGTCTTTATTATCCTCGTAATACTTCTTATAGTAGTAATATATAATACGTACGCCCTTTTATGATTCTTAATAATATTACGAGCTATTACCTTTAGATTATTAATAAAAATAGGTTCGTACGACTATATATTTATCTTAGTATTAATACGAATACCCTCTTAGCCTATTAATAAGCGCAATAATAAGAGGTTTATTATTCTTTTATCCTTATTAACTATAGTAAATAGTTACTGAATTTTCTTTAGCTACCCGTAGTAGTTAATAAGAAAAAGCGTTAATTAATAGGCTTTCCCTTAGCCTATAGTTTTATTTTAAAAGTCCCTTAATATAAGAGCTATAGTAGTAACTAAGGTTAACTCTAAGTAGGTTATAAGCTTAGTATTAATAATATCTATCTTAAAGTATATATTTATATTAATTTTTACTAGCTTTTTAGCGACCCCTCATAGGACTATTACCTTACCCTTTATAATTACTCTTATTAGTACCCTTTTTATATTTAGTATAGGTATATTAGGTATATTACTTATACTTATTCGTTTTTAAACAAGTTAATATTTATAACTCTTAGCTTAATAGCGACCTATTAAATAGTTATTAACGTTATTTTTAATCGGGGGTACGTTAGCTTATCGTCGCTTTTACTTTTTAATTTATTCTTTTAGTACTTATTAAATATATAGCCCGTCTTATTATACATAAAGTATTTAATATCGCTACTACGACGCTTTTATAATAGCTTAGTATAAGTACTTTTATTATACGGCTTTTATAACGCTTCCTAGGTTAAGTCTCTAGGGCTTAGTTCTTTAAAGCTCTCCCTATTCTTTTTTTTATAAAAAGGGGATATTTAACGTAGTTATTTAAATAATAAATATAGCCTTTTTTTACCGTCCTTTTATAATTAATTATCGCCCTTTTACTAACTTAATAACTATAATTTATTAGCCTTATGTACTACGTCGCGTGCTTTTTTTATTAAGACCTTATAACGGATTAAGTTATTCTATAGCTAAGATAGTAATTTAAAAAAGAATTAGTACGCCTCTACTTTCGAATTCTCTATATTTTTTATACTTAGGTTATAATAAATTACTAATTACTTAGCGAGGAACTAAATAGGGGTCTAGCCCTTTTTTAACCTCTTTATTCTTAGCTCTTTATAATACTCCCGTTCTTAAGTCTCGGGGTTTACGTATTATTAGCGAATAAACGCTATAAAGTCGTCTAAAAAAAGGGATCCTAAAAACTCTTTTTATAATTATATTATTACGTTTATAGTAATAAAGATAACTTAGATAGGGCCTATTTAGTATACTATTTTATAGTACTTCTTATATATAAATTATTACTTACTTTTATAATAATAATCTAGTCTACTACCTAAGTACTCGTAGACTCTTTTTTAATTAGTTTATAATTATAAAAAAGAGGCTTTTTATATTTATATTAACCTAAATACGTTATTAATTACTTAGTAAGTTATCAAACGAGCTCTTTATATTAACGCCGTTCTTAGTTTCGGTCTTTAATTATTATTTTTATTATTTTATAAAAATAGGTTATTATTAAGCTTATAAGGTTTACTAAACTAGCTATCTTAATATTACTTACGCCTTTATATATATTTAAACCTCGTATATTTAGCGATTAGTTATTAATAAACGCCCCGTTTATAACAAATAAGGTCCTTAGAGTATTAATAAAATAACCGGCTTATAAAAGTAGCCTACTCTAAACGTCTTTTTTATTTAGCTTTTTTATAAATACTAATATTTAAGTAGGGCTTACTTTATAATAGGCCCGTTATCCCGGATAAAAAGGGGTTAAGTAGTTAACTCTAAATAGCTATAGCTCGTTAGTATTAATAGCTTTTTATTAATAACTAGGCGTTACTTTATTAGTATTTCGTCCGTTTTCGTAATTTATTATTACTTATACTAATTACTCTATAAAAATAAAAACTTTAGAATTATAAAAAATTAGGCTATAAATACGAAACTAGCGAGGTTATCATATAAATATAGGTATATTATAAAACTAAAGCTTATAGAGTCCTTTATATAGGCTCTGCCTTATAAAAAGTTCTTTTTTAAAATAATCCGTATACTTAGTTGCTAATTTATCGGCGACCTATTACCGTACGCATTCCGAATCTATTATATAAAACTTTTTTAATAATCTCGAAGGGTTTAAGCTTTTTATAATCTAATTTATTACTTAGTTATTTTATTTAAATATTATAATAAAAAAGATGAGTACTATCCCCCTTTTTTAAGAATAGTCCTCTAATCCTTAATCTATCCGCGTTTTTTTTATATATTATTATATAAACTCGAAGTTTAATAAGGCTTATTTATAAATTTCTTTAAGTTTATTTACGTTTACTATAGCTTTTATAGCTTATAGTCCTTATTATACTTTTCTATATATTATAAACTAAAATCCGTAATTAGAATAAAACGAGGATTCTCTTATACTTTTACTAATTATATTATTATATACGAACTAGGCTATTAATAAGAATATTACTAAATTATCCTAGTCGTAGTTTATATAATAACGAAAGTATATTTCGAAGATCTAGTTAATCCTTTTTCTTTATTTATTAGTTTATAAGTAAACTAATATTGATAATTTATAATTTATACTAAGTTACGAAATTAGAGATTTCTAAAACTTAAAGTAAATAGCTTATTTTTATTAAAAATAACTTTTTTTAATAAGCCGTAGTTTAAGAGTATAACTTTAATAAATATATATACTAAGTCTTTTATAGTACTTAATTCCTTATAAAGAATAAAGTGTGCGAACTTAGTAAGTCGGTTAATTATAACTAAGATACTATCGTATTATACTTTAATAAATAGTTCTCTAAATTTTCATAATTTAATAATAAAGTTCTATATAATTAATTACTATACTTTTATTAGTAATTATAGTAGTTATAGCTCGCTATAAGGCTTATATAAACTATTTTTACTATTTTTATAAGTTACGTAATCCTTAATTACTTTTATAATTTTAATACGTATAGCGGATTTATCGTAATATTAACGAATCCGTTTTTACGTTTTAATTACTCCTTAGTAACTATATACCGGTATATTATAAATTTTTATAATAAGCTTAGGGGTTATTTTTCTGGTCGGGCTAATATTAATTTTTTTAGCTATTATAAAAAGCTTCGTAATTAATATAAAGCTACTATCTTTTTTTATTTAAAAATAACTTATATTTTTTTAGGGTTTACGACTTCGTAATTAGGTTTTTATAAAGAGCGTCCGCTCTACTATTTTCTAAACCTTTTTAATATATAATCCGAAAGTTATATTTAAATAAGAATTCGCTCTATTTAACTTATTATTTATTTAGATTCTTATTTATTATAAAGTTTATAAGATTCTTATAATCTATATAGACTATAACTTCGTACTTAGTTCTAAATAACTATAGTCTCTATTCTTAAAATGCTTTAATAATTACTATTAGTTCTTTATTATAAATTTACTAATTCAGTTCTATTTTATAAAATATTTTAAAATAAAAGTAATATAACTAAAGTTTTTTTTACTTATTTTGTTATCTTAAAACCGCTCTTATAATAAAGTTTAATACGTTAGTTTTAACTTTAAAAAGTTTTTAGGGGTCCGGGATTATAATAACTAGTTTAAAAAGGACTATATTCTTAACTTTTATAAATACTTTTTCCCCTCTAACGGAGCAATCCGCCGGGGCCGTACCGTATATTATATATTAAAGAAAACTAAGTATATAAAGCTCTATACTTAATTACTAATTAAAATAGTAATTAACTAACTAGACTATTATCTCCCTTTTATTAACTCCTAACTTTTTACTGCCCGCTTATAGGGCGAGCTTTACTTATTTTAATACGCATAGGACCTCTTAATACTAGCCTACGTAAGTAACTAGGTCTAGTATAATCCCTTTTTTTATATAAGTATTATTATTACTTAGGGGGTCCTATAGGAGCTATTAAAAGTACTAGCTTATTACCCTAACCCTATATACCTCTAGCCTGTTTATTATAACTATTATAACTAAGCTAGTATTAATATACTAGATCTTAGTATCCGTACTAGCCCGGCTATTTATAGTATTTATAATATTATTTAGCTAAATTCTATATTATTAAAAAGTACTTCGCTACTCCTTAGGTATATTTATATTAGTTATAATAATTATAATATTAAGCTAGCTAAAGAAAGTACCTAGCCTAAGAGGGGTAGACTTATTAACGGGTATTTTTAAAGTAGGTTCTCGTCGAGGTAGTATTTTAACTAACTAACTTCCTAATTAATTATTTAACTAACTACTTAAGTAATAGTTTATATATTAATAAGTTTATTTAGTAGATCTATTTAGTAGATTTATTTAGTAGATTTATTTAGTAGATTTATTTAGTAGATTTGTTTAGTAAATTTATCTAATTTAAATAGAGAGTAGCTTTAAGTAATATTAAAAGCGATAAGGATAAAAAAAATCTTTACGAGCTCTAAAGAGTAGTAAATATTAGCCTATTTAGCCCTTTTTTTAGAAACCTCTACGTTATTATTAAAGTTTAAAACCTTTATAGTTAAGGAAGGCCGCTTCTAATTATTATAGCTAATTATTATAGCTAACTATTATAGCTAACCTCTATTATTAACCTTTCTAATTAGCGCTACTATATAAGTATATCGTTTAGCCTATTATTAATAAGTAGTAGGGCAGCTTACTTATCCCGAATTAAATAGTAGTTTTCGTATTAAAATTATTATATTACGTTAAGCGCGTACTTAGGATATATTATACGTATTATATAATTAAAAAGTGTACTATATTATATAATTTCTTTTAAAAGCGTGATTCCGTTAAGGTCGATCTTTTGTGCTTATAAAGCCGGAAAAAAACTACTATATAAATACTTCTTCGTACTTAGGGTCCTAAATAAATAGGTTATTTTTTTATATTAAATTATTAAGAGGTCTAATTATATTAATATAGTCCTTAGGAAATCGTTAATAAAAGTTAACGAATCCTAGAAATCCTTATACGTCCTTAACGGTTAATAATATAAGCTAGTCCCTAATTACTTTTATTTTTAATACTTATATATAAATTTATCTTAGTATAATAATATATCTAAAGAAATCTATTTTTTATATATAGAACTTATACTTAGAAGGTTTAGTATATAATTGAGTATCTTAGAGTTTTTAAAATATTATATAAATATACTTCTTATATATTTCGAAGTTAAGGGAAAAGATTAGAATATTATTAATATAAATAATAATAAAAATATTAACGTACTCCCGGAGTACGTAATTAACTATTATTTAAAAAGTTATTAAAGTATTAATAAGTTTAAAGGGTATAACGAGGTACTTAAAAAGTCCTTTACGAGTTCAGAATACTATTTCTTACTCGTTTCCTTTTTTAATTCGAATTTAGTTAAATACTTCTTTAAGATCTATAATAATAAACTAGTTAGCTCTATTTAATAAATCTCTAAGCTTAGTAATAAGTAGTAAAAAGTAGTAATTCTTTTTTATAATTTTATTAAGTTTTTTATAATTAATAATAAGTTTTAATTTTCCGCCCTTTTTTAATATAAAAAATAAGAGGGATTTTATAAGAGAATTCGATAGTGAAATATATCCCTTTTTAAGCTTCTTATTAATATATTCGTTAAAATACTCTTATTTCTTTTAATTTATTAAGTATATTAAATAGAACCTAAGTTATACTTTTTTTTAAATTCGATCTTTATATCCTAGTCATTATATTTTAGTAATCCTATTTTCTTAGGTTTTATAAATAGTTTTATATATATTTAGTACTCCTCGGGTATAGTTTAAAATCGTTATAGTCCTTAATTATTAATACTATATATAAACTTTTTAGATCTTTTTATTATTTTAATAAAAACTATGTATTATATATATTCTCGTTCTTTAGGAATTATTAAGAATCCGTTTAAACCCTTTTTTTTCTTTTAATCGTTTAATAACTAGATTTTTTTAGAGGACCTAATTAGTAATTTAATCTATCTATAAGTTATATTTTTATAAATACGAGATTCTTAAGATAACATTAATATCTCTGATCTCTATAATATCGTATTATAATTATTCTTATTAATTATTAATATATATTAAGAGGTATACGGTTTTTTAATTAATATATTTATAGTTATGATTAACTAATTCTCCTTTTACTGTTTATAAATAATATAAATTATGTTTTTATACTTATAGTAAATTAAGTTTATTTACTATTCTTAATAAAATATAAGTTTTCTATATACCGCTATTAATAATAGCGTTTAGTCCTTATTTATAAATATCGAAGTTAATTTATAAGTATACGTCGTTACGTTATTTAATTATGTAGTGGTTTTTTTTCTAGCTTTATAGGCACAAAAGATCGACCTTAATAAGATTTCGCTTTTAAAAAAAATCACACGATATAGTACACTTTTTAACTATATAATACGCATAATATATCCTAAGTACGCGCTTAACGTAATATAGTAATTTCGATACGAAAACCGCTATTTAATTCGGGATAGGTAAACTACCCTACGGTAGCGCCGGCTAGAAAGGTCGATAGCAAAAGTCGGCCGTAATAATTAGCCGCAATAGTCGGCCGCAATAGTTAGAGGCGGCCTTCCTTAACTACAGAGGTTCTAAACTTTAATAGCGACGTAGAGGTTTTTAAAAAAAAAGGGCTAAATAGGTTAATATTTACTACTCTTCGTACTAGAGCTTATAAAGATTCTTTTTATCTTTATTACTTTTAATATTACCTAAAGCTACTCTCTATTTAAACTAAATAAATCTACTAAGTAAATTTACTAAACAAATCTACTAAATAAATCTACTGAATAAACTTATCAATATATAAACTACTATAGTTAGTAATTAGTAGGCTAGAACTCTCTAAAGATGCCCGTCAATAAGTCTACCCCTCTCGGGCTAGGCGCCTTCTTCAGCCAGCTCGACGCTATAGCTATCGTAGCTAATATAAACACGCTTAAGGAGTAGTAAAGTACTTTCTAGCGGTATAAAATTTAGCTAAGTAATATTATAAGTACTATAAATAGCTAGGTTAGTACGGATATTAAGATTTAGTATATTAATACTAGCTTAGTTATAATAGTTATAATAAACGGGCTAGAGGTATATAGGGTTAGGGTAATAAGTTAGTACTTTAAATAGCTCTTATAGGACCCCCTAAGTAATAATAATACTTATATAAAAAAAGGGATTATACTAGACCTAGCTACTTATA
Organism: Colletotrichum cuscutae; assembly: GCA_030869315.1. Classification (NCBI taxonomy): domain Eukaryota; kingdom Fungi; phylum Ascomycota; class Sordariomycetes; order Glomerellales; family Glomerellaceae; genus Colletotrichum; species Colletotrichum cuscutae. The sequence goes on from MPDP01000277.1 coordinate 214,911, forward strand.
CGGGCTAGTATTAGGAGGTCTTGTGCGCGTTAGAGTAGGTAAAGCTCGCCCTATAGGCGGGCGGTAAAAGGTTAGGAGTTTTAGTTAGTAGTTAGGTATAGAGCGCAATATACCTAGTTTTCCCTAATACGTAATACACGGTACGGCCCTGGCGGATTGCTCCGTCGGGGGGACGTTATTTAATTATATATAAAAACCTTTTTTCTATTTTTACCTCTTATCGTTCCTTCGTAATTAGCTTTTTTAGTTTTTTAATATACGCTTTTTTTATTAAGCGCCCTACTTACGTAATTCTTATTATTATTTTTATACTTTAGCCTTTTTAATATAATAAATTTAATATTAGTTATATTTATAGTCTTCTTATTTTATATATTCGCTATTAAAGTACTTTATAAAAAGGCTAGGATTTAGACTAAATATTACTTTATTATTATTATTAAAACTTAGTAATATCTAGCTAAGTAGTTAGTTTTTTATATAAATATCCTTAATAAGTTTATTATTACGTCTTTATAAATAAAAACGGCTATCTTATTTATATACGAGGTATTAAAAGTATTTATTATTTAAATATTCTATTTAAAACAATTCCTTATAAAAGGGGTCTTCGGGGTCGAGGAGAGAATAGTTTTTATTTATATAAGGGGTTATTATAACCTTTTTACGTTCCTTAGTTTTATAAAACTAAACTATTTAATCGTCCTTAAATAAATAAATATATTTATACTATAGTTCGTTATCGTTCTTTTTAAAACTAATATCGGTAACGCTAAGTAGTACTTTACAATCGATTTCTATTTAAGTACGTTATTAAGTAATATTACGAGGTTTATTTAAATTATAAAATAATTTTATTTTATTAAAATAAAAAGAACTAGTTCTTATTTTAATATTTTTTGTTAAAAAGTTAAAATTAATTTTTTTTCTTTTATAACTCCGAAGTTAAGAGTCAGTTTCTTAAGTACTTCGATCTTATTTTCGTATACGAGGTTCTTAAGCTACTCCTTAACTTTATAAATAAATTTCTTATTAATATTTACCCGTCTTATTATATAAATAAACTTAGTTAGGGTTTAATCTAAATTAAGTTCTTTTTTTAACTTAATAAATCGTTTTTAGTTTATATTATCTCGTCGTGCTATATAGACGAGGTTATTTATAATTTCTATATTAGGTCCTTTTTCCTCGAACTTAAGGAGTTATTCTCTCGTTCTAGCTAAGCGTTTTTATTTAATTCGTTCTTTAAAAAAGTAAAGTATATCCTTTATAACGAGGTCTATCTTAGCTTTCTTCTCTATATTCTTATAAATCTAAGAGAATATAGTAATATATTCGAGATTATTTTTCTAAGAGTATAAAGTTAGTAAGCGGGTATTCTTTTTTTTTTTTATTACTAGAGTTTTAATAAGAGGTAAGGTAGTATTATACCCGGATCGTCCGCTATCCTTAAGTTACTTTAGGTACTATCCTATTTATTTTTTATTATCTTAGTAAATAAGATAGTCGTCGTTATAATAAGCTATTTATAAAAGTTATTTATAAGGGACTTCTTTATTTACGATATTAGCTCGCTTCTTTAAAATAGGTTAGTATTAAATATGCTTAGGTTATTAATAGTCTCTAGCTATATATCCTAGCTTATTATAATTATAATATTTAAAATCTTTTTTTTGCTATAGCTCTTTGCGTTTAGTAATACTAAGGTCTATAGGTCCTTGATATTATCTATAAGTAGTACTTTAATAATTATTATTCTAATTATTATAGGATCGATAGTTCGTTTAGAAGCCGTACTAGGATTATTATTAGTATTTACGTCCGGAGTTAGGTTCTTACTTACGTTCTTTCTTTTCTTTTCTTTTTTATAAAGTCGATTATTAAGTTTAATTATAAGCTTACTATATTAAAAGAAATCGTTAGGTTTATTAAGTTAGATTAGTTCGTCCTTAACTTCGTCCTTTAGTTTTTAAAAAAATATAAATATATTAGTATTATTTATAAGGTCTAGTTAAACGCTAAGATATCTAAACTTAGTAAAGTATTCTTTTATTAACTTAGTTTATTATAACTACGCGAGATTACGTTTAGCTTATCGTTTTTTATTAAGATTTTAAAATAAAAATTTAAGAGCTTTTTTAAATCCGTTAAAACTATAGTAAATATTGCGTATTTTAGTAGAGTATTTATTAAACGTTTCCTTATTAAGGTATTCTTTTTAAATTAGTTTAAACTATTTAAGAGCTCGTTCTTTAAAAAAGCTAATAGTATATATAACTTTTTTAGTTTTATTAATAAAATCCCTACAATAAAAGTTTTAATAGTTCTTAACTTAGATTAAAAATCCTTTAAGAGTTCTTAGGGTACTATTATAAATAACTAGTACGTTAAATTTAAGTTTTTATTATCTTCTTTAGAAAGAAGTAATAATAATATTAGTTACTTTTTAAAGCGTATTAACTTATTAAGTTAAGTATTCGGCCTCCCTAGTCTTAGTCTCTAAGTAGCTTATAGCTTTATTAAGTATAGTTTATATTTAAGTAATATTTTTATTATTTTCTTTAAAGCGTTTTTATATAATAACGTAGATTTTTAAAATAAAGTCGAGTTCCTCCTCGGAGTCTTTAGTATTCTTTATTTCTTTATCTAGGCTTTTAAGAGGGGTAGGTCCCTTTCCCTTAAAGCTAGTTAAGGAGGTAAATAGGATCGCTTTAAAAAATATCGTTCGTACTATTTAGTTAGTCTTTATAAAATAAACTTACTAAATAGGAGTAATTAAAATATTATAGCTAGTTAGTTATAATAAGTATATTAATAAAAGTTAAGGCTATAAGTACTAAGTAAATAGTATTATAATTATAAATAGCTTTTTTAAAGCTATATTTATAAGTTATAAAATAAGTAAGACTTTAGTAATTAATCGTAGTTTTATTAAGAGAGGTTCTTAATAAAAATAGCTAAAAGTAATTATAAAATCTAATACTAAATTAATTATTAAAAAAGCTATAAGAAGTCTATTTTTAAACCTAGCTTAAGTCTATCTTATATATAAGTCTCGTTCTTAAATATATTTTTTATACTATTTTTATTTACTATTATCTAATTGTTTATTAAACAGTTATCCGTTTTACTTATTTATAATTATTTATCCTATTTATTTATAAGTATCCGTTCCTTATTTTATTATATAATCGTAATTACGTAACTTATTTATAGTCTTTTTATCCCGAGAGGAGTTACCCTAAGTCCGTACTTTTATATATATAGTATAGTAGCTGCCGCAGGTCCTACGGGGCGAGGCCCTGGCCTTATTATACGTATTAGGTCGTAATAAGAGGTTCTATAATAATATAAGTAGGCCCTAGTTTAAATAAAGAATCCTTAGAGAATATCTAGGGACCCGTCGTAGGGTTCCGGTTTAGGGTACTTAGCTCTAGGTACTAAAGGTAGTCGGGGTACTATAAACTAAGTATAAAATTACTCGTTCTTATTTTTAAATTTAAATATTATATTATATAATTATTAAATAGTAAGTATAGCTGCCTTAGTAAGCTGCGTAGTACTATTATTACTAACGGTCGATATATTCGTACTATTTAGTTAGTTTTTTTATAAAATAAACTTATTAAATAACAATAATTAAAGTATTACGGCTAGCTAGTTATAATAAATATATTAATAAAAGTTAAAGCTATGAGTACTAAATAAATAATATTATAATCGTAAATAACTTCCTAAAGCTATATTTATAAGTCGTAAAATAAATAAGGCTTCGGTAATTAATTATAGTCTTATTAAATAAAGTTCTTAATAAAAATAACTAAAAGCGATTATAAGATCTAATACTAAGTTAATTATTAAAAAAGCTATAAAAAGTCTATCCCTAAGCCTAGCTTAAGTTTATATTATATATAAATCTCGTTCTTAAATAAATCTCTTATAATATTCTTATTTATTATTATTTAACTATTTATTAAATAGTCGTCTATCCTACTTATTTATAATTATCTATCTTACTTATTTATAATTATCCGTCCTATTTATTTATAAATAGTCGTTCCTTATCTTATTATATAATTATAGTTACGTAACTTATTTATAGTTCTTCTGTCCCGAGAGGAGTTACCTTAAGTCCGTACTTTTATATATATAGTATAATAGCCGCTATAGGTCCTATGGGGCAGGGCCCTGGCCTTGTTATACATATTAGGTCGTAATATAGTAATAATAATAGTAATAGTAATAGTAATAGTAATAGTAATAGTAATAGTAATAGTAATAGTAATAGTAATAGTAATAGTAATAGTAATAGTAATAGTAATAGTAATAGTAATAGTAATAGTAATAATAAACAATAAGGGAAGCGGTTTTTAATTTTAATAAAAACAACGAGGTAACGAATATATATATATATATATATATACGAGTTAAAGTTAAAAGCGTCAGGGCAGATATTAGTAATAAAAAGGTCGGCATTATTCTTAATAATAATAATAAGGGTATTTTTAATACTATACTATTATAAACTACTATTACCTAGAAGGATAGTAAACTTAGCTAAATAGGCGGCTTATAAAGTAATAGCGTCGGGCGCCTAATATCGCTATTAATCGATCCGTAGTTATAAACTTTATAAAAAAGAGAGTTAAAAAAGTAAAAAAGTCTAAAAGAAATAGTCTATCGAGATAGTAGGAGTATTTATTAATACTATGTATTAATACTATATAACCGATATTAAGAATCGCCCGAGTAGCTAGTAAAGGCAAAGAACATACACAAATAAATAAGATTAGTATCCTAGAGAGTAAGGGATTTAATAGCCTAGTTTTAGGTATAATAAAAACTATAATAATACGAAAAAAGAGCTTAGTTCGCGTACTTAAGTATTTATAATTAAATATATTTTTATTAATGATTAAGCTATTAAACTACTAATTATATATAAAAGAAAGTTAGTATAGTAGTAGTGGTTTTTATTTAAACTTAATCCTTATACTAGTTAGGAGTTTATAATAATAGATAATGACTAGACGACCGATAATACTACTCTTAAGTAATTAAAAATAGTATTTTTATTATAAATTAAGACCTCCTCTTTTAAAGGGCTTAGCCTATTTAATAAGCCTCGATTATTAGTTCTAAATAGTTACAAAAGTTATATAACGATAGAATTTATATAAGAGTATTATAAAAATAATATTTACTTACTATTCTTATTATTATATACTTCTTATATTCTCTAGTCGTTAGATATAACTATTTTTAAACTTATTGAGTCTAAGTATAAAAAAGAGCTTAGGAAGGAGGAAATAGTAAATAATTTTACTATTATTAAAAAGTAGTACTTCTTAAGTTATTATTAAAAAGCTCGTTTAGCTAGTTTAATACTATTAAATATATAAAGTAAGTAAAAAGTAACTAAACTATATCCCCCTAATATAGCTAAACTATTTATTAATTTAATAGTCTTACTTAACTTAATTATACTAATTAAAAAGACCGTAAATACTAAGTAAGTAATTAGTGATACTAGAAAAGCTATTAACTAGGTATTAGTAACGTTTATTATTAACTAGTTAACTCTTAAAAAGACTAGCGAGCTCTATAATTAGTTAAAGTTATTTATAAAGCTTAGTTTAGACTATAAAACTTAATAATTACTATTTAAAAAAATAGAAAAAGTATTTAGTAAGTAAGCTTATTATTTAATAATATCTTAGTACTATATTCGAGTTTTAAAAGCTAAAGTTAACTAATTAAGGCTATAAAGAAAGAAAAGTATATTAATAAATTTAAATACTAAGCTCGTAAATATTGAAAATATATAGAGAGCTAAAGAGGATTTTAATAACTATTTAGTTAGTCCTAATTGATTTATAAGGGTCGAATTACCTAGGGAGAATAATAATTATATTATTATAGTAGTAAAAGATAGTTAATTAATTAAGTATAGTTAGTGGCGATGTTTTAATACTATGTTTTAATAGGGTGGCTAAAAGGGGGGGGTGTTAGTTTCCCTATTATAGGGTAACTAGTTCGAACTATAGGTTAATAAAGAGATTAATTAAACTATATAAACTTTTGTATAAGTATAAAAAGGAGGTTCTAACTATAGGTTAGGCTAGCTACGATAATTATAAATAGGGCCCCTAATTAGCCCCTACGTAGTCGATTATATACCACGGTCAAATTAGATTTCTAATCTAATACTAACTTTCTCTTTTTTTTATTAATTTAATTACTATAGTTAGAGGTATAATTCGACCTCGGGCCCGTTTACTAAGTCGTCTCTTTTTCCCCCTTTTCTCTATTCTTTTTATATAACCTATCTTTTTATTTATATATTAACTTTTTTATTATTTATAAATTACTCTAACCCCTTATTAAGTACTATTTTTATAAAAGCGTTAGCGAGGTTATTATTACCGTTAATCTAACGGATCTTAAGGATTTCGCGCCTTTCATATAATTACTTAAGGGCTATAATATCGATTATAAGCCTCTTTTCTTTTGTAATTCCTAATTTAATAAAATATTTATATAATAAGTAAGAATCTATATAGACGACCGTTAGGATTAGTAAAAAGCTAAGTCGATCGGTAATTCTTTTTAGTATTATTAAAATCGCGTAGGCGAGGTTAACGTTATTAATTATATTATAAACTTTTAATACTAATATACTTCTCGTTACTTACTTATTTTTAATTAATAAGTAGTAGATTATATTACTATATATTATAAATTCGCTCTTACTTATACTCTTATTAATAAGAATAATAATATATTTTTATTATAAAATAAGGTCCTTATTATTTATAAATAAGCTATTTATAAATACGTAGAGCTTATTAACTACGAGGTCGATTAAATAATAAACGAGACCTCGATTAAGATTTAAGTATTACTACTTAAGCTACTTATTAAATACTTTAATATTTTATTCATTTAGTTTTATAGCCTATGCTACTCTAGCGTAGTTAAAAGTCGCCTTAGGTTAGTATATACTCGTAACGTATACCCCTCGCACGAGCTTAGTTTTATATTATTTTTTAATATTAATTACGTTTAGATTAACGAGGCTAATTTTTTTACCCTACCCTTTTTATTAAAAGACGACGGTTTCCTTTTTAATAATAAGAATCCTGCTGTTAAATACTAGGGGGGTATTCGTTATAAGGACCTCTTTTAGTTTTATTACGAAGCCTATTTTTTAAAGCTCCTTATTCTCCTTTTTTATAAAATTAATATTAAATAGGCTTAATATATTATTAGTCTATATTTTAACGATCTTAAATTAGTTACCTTCGTACTTAGAAATTAATAAGCACGGGTCGTACGTAGATATAACTATTAATAATTAATTAATATAAAAGTTATAATAAGTAGCTTATTAATAAGTACCCGAATTTATAAGCCTATATAGTAGCTTAAGTACTTTAATAATCGTACTTTCTAAGTACTTATTAACTATTTCTTTTAGTAAATAGGCTAAGATTCTCTTTATAAGCCCTATAGCTAATTAGGTATACGCCTAGGTAATATTATAGCTCTAAATCTCGTACCCCTTTTTCTATAGTAATACTATTAGTACTATTATTAATTATTAGTTATAGTACTATATAATAGGTAATTATATAAGTAACGTCGCTTTTTTAATGTTACTATACTCTTAAATTACGTATCTAAACTTCTTATATAGCTAGGGTATTCCTTTTTCTTTTAATTTTGCGAACTATTTACGATTTAAATATATAAAGGTTTATATACTTCTTTAGGTCGTAGAAAATAAATTAATAGACCCCTCGATTACAAAGAGTATCTACTTCGATAAGATCTAATTCTTTATATAGCTTTTTAATAGTTATAATTATGCTTTCCTTACGTAGTTTAATTACTAACTCGAAATTAGCTTTCTTTTTTACTATATAAAAAGTATTAATTACCTCGTTACTAATAATAAATTACTATATTAGTACTTACTATTATAGTTTTTTATAACGTTTTACTAATAGTATTAGTACCCTTTTAACGATTTCCTTTTCCTCGTTATCTATTAGTATTACTATAACGATTTTATTAAAAATAATTTCTTATACCTCTATTACGGGTTATATAGTTTTCCCTAGCTCTTTTTTTTTTTATAAGTTAGAAATTACCTCGCTAGGATCTATATAATATAGTCTTATTATTATAATTAATACCTTAAGGGGTTAGTTACGATCCCTTATAACTATATAAGAGCGCTCGTTAATAAAGATTAATTTATATAGCCTAGCCTACTATTAAGTAATCTTATACTATATTTATATATCCGAATTTAGTAATATATCTAAATTACCCTCTATATTAAGCTTATTATACATAGTAATTACCTCGTTAACTTACTTTTTTATACTTACTTTACGTAGTACTTATATTATTTTTTTAATTACTTAGGCTCGTTAGTTTATATCTAGCGACGGTAGCGAGGCTAAGGTCGTTCTTAAATATACTCTAAATACGAGAAGCGTTAATATAAGCCCGTTAGGCCCTATAATATTATTATAATATTTAAGTACTATTTAGAGGTATTCGTTATTAATAGAATCTAGATTTTCTTTTTTAATAATTCTAAATACCTTTTTTAGCTACTAGTATGCCCTTTTTACTTTTTTAATATTATAATACGCTTTAACGGGCACGACTTTTAGTTATATACCGTAGGCTATTATATTCTCTTTAAATTTTATTAACTTAAAGCTAGTACTAGCGTTAGTTCTAATACTATCTAGCGGTCCTTAGTATATATTAATCTAGCTTTTTTATAAAGCTATTTATATTATTTTTATTTATAAATCCCGGAGGAATTACCCTATTTAAAAAGATATAGTTATATTAATTATCTATAGGACTAGCCGATTATTTAAGTAGAAAATATTAATAATAATTTCTTAATTAAAGTTAAGCTTATTACGTAATTTAAATTTAAACTTGCGTAGGCTTTGCGTATTTATTTAGTATTAATAATATACTTTTATTAACTACTCTAGCGCCTCTATTTCGATATTATTATTACTTAATTACTTTAAGAAGTTATATAGCCTCGTAACTAATAGGTAGTTAAATCTTTAGTATAATTATCTAAGCTTACTTTTTGTTAAGTAATTAATTAACTTCGTATTATTAATAAGCTTTATAAATGCGTACCCCTATTATTATTTAACTACCTTAAAGTGCTTATTATTAAAGATTTTATTCTTCGTATTATTAAATATAATACCTAGTCAATCTATGTTTTTTAGATATAATAAAAATAGGGTATTAACGAGTAAAATATAAAAAGTTATCGTTCCGAAGTACGTCTCTATTTCTATTATACCTAGTATAACGATTTCCTTACCTAGGCCGAAGCTAATTCTTATAATACCCGCTATTAACGTATTAAGTATTATTAGTACGATCTTTTATAATACTTAGAATTACCCTTTTTCTTTTATTAATTATTATAATACCTTAGTATTTAGGATAATCCCTTAGAAATTATCTAGGCCGTACTTTTTATTCGTATAGAATACTTATATAAGCTTACTATTCGAGTGATCTAGGTAGTATAAAAAGGACCCCTCTAGCTACCCTTAGATTTACTTAGTATCTTATTTCTTTTTTTTATATATTAAAAAAAGTAGCGTTTTTTTTTAAAATATTAAGAGGATAGACTTCGGCCCTATTAGATTTACCTTTTTAACTACTTCCGTATTTATTACTTAAGGGACCTTCCCTTACTATTTATAAATAAAAGCCTACTTATTAAGAGCTTTTATTACTTTTTATTTATTTAGCCTCGTATATCTTTTTAAAGCTAACGGTATAAAGAAAGAGTAGTTAATATTATTAACTTTATTATAATCTAATTTATTAGTATAGGGGGTAAGATCTTTTTTATTTTCCGAATTTCTTATAGGATATAGATACTTTAGAACGCTAAACTAGCTACTTTTACTAGGTTCCGTACCCTCGGATCTACTCTTATATATAACGAAGAATTAGTTAAATTAATAAGGACTAGTTTTACTATTTATTATCCTTAACTTTTTATATTATTTATACGATTTAGTATACTCTTTTTCTAAGTAGTTACTTAATTAATATTTATTTTTTTTATAAATAAAGTATTACTTTTTATATTACCCTATTTACGGGTTAAATCTCTACTTATTTAACGAATCTAGGCCTCCTTACTAGCGATTACTATACTTAGCTTCTTTTCCTTTTTTATTATATATTTAATCGACTTAGTATTATTAATAAGGGCCGTTATATACTTAGAAGTAGGTTTAGCGCGGTATTCTCGTTTTAATATTAAAACTAGATCTTAGCTTTAAGTAAAGCGTCTCGTAATCTTTAAATACTTAATATAGGGTTATTTTTATTTTTAATACGTATTAGATTATAATATAAAGATATTTAACTTTTTATTTATTAGTTCCCTTATTTAGTTAGGTTTTTATTAACTTATTAATTTAATTAATAAGCTTTTTAAGGATTTTTATTTACGATTTACTTTTTATTATCCTAGCTATAGATATAAAAAAAATTACTTATAACTTAGATAAGAGCTTTAGATTCTTATCGTAGGTTTTAAAGCGGCTTCGGAGTACGTTAATAATACTAAAAAAGTCGTTTCGATCGAGATTACGTACCGCTTTATAATAGTAATTAGAGGTTTTATTTATAAGTACGATATTAATTACTAAATAGTACTAATATTTTCTAATCTTAACTTTTTTATAATAATTATAAAATATCGTTAGGGTTTTTTATAAGACCTTATACTTCCCCCTAGAGTATAATTTCTCTTTTAAAAAGATCTTTTTAAAGTTTATAAATTACCTCGTATTTATTATTAAATTTTTAGTATTTATAAGCGATCCTTGCGTCGCTACGTATTATTAATAACTTCGGGTCGTTTACCTCCTTTTTTATTAATTAATTAGTACCGAATTTCGTATTAATAATAGCAACGAGCTATAGATCGAAATAAGTAGAATTATTAATTATCGTACTTCTAATACTATATTTTACTTTTATATATCCTTTTATAATAATAAATTATTATTAGTAATTATAAAGAAGAAATCTATATCGTTTACTCTTTTTTTAAATTTATTAAAGCGATTATACGCCCTATTAACTTATACTTAGTTCTATAATATAAATTCCTTTTTAATAATCGTTATTACTAAGACTTTATATAGTTCTTACGATTATAATTACGTTAATAATACCCCTCGCCCATAGAAGAATTTATTAACTACTTTTATAATTCCTAGGCTTATACTTATAAACTATTTATTTAGTTAGTAACTAAGGTCGTTTACGATTTTATAAAATAGGGGTTACTCCTATAGCCCCTTTTTTTTATAAACTTTAATTAAATAAATTAATATTATATTAATTTATTTACTATTAGGCTAATTTATAATCCTATATATCTACGTTCTTTAATAGTCTAAGTTAATATTTACTTATTTATAAAGGATCGGGATTCTATTTAAGATCGGGTTTTTTCTTTTTCTTTTTTACTCTAACTCGCTAAGGGTCGTACTCTAGTTTATACTTATATTAGCGGTCGTTAGTATATTTAATTTTAATAAAAATATATCTAATCCGCGCGTTAATTATAATAAACCCGTACTTTTACTACTTAACGAATTTATTAAGGTTTAAGAAATTCCTATTTCTTCTTACTATCTTACTATTACTCTTATTTTTACTATCTCTAGCGACTACTATTACTTTTTTAAATCGCTAACTATTATACCTACTAAGACCTCCTTTTTATTTAATATAAAAAGGTAGGTTTTAGTAACCCCTTTTTTTTTTTTATAATAGTAATAGACGTTTATATTATTATAAAAAGATATAGTAATTAGTCTCGTAATCTTTACTAATTACTAATTTCCGCTATTCCGTATACTTTTAGCTTCCTAAGCCTCATACTCTTTATAACCTCCGAATAGCTTCTTTCCTTAACCTACCTCTTTTAAAATAATATTCTATAAGAATAGTTAAATATAAATATTAAGTAGCTCGTAAAAGAGCTGTATAGGTTATTAAGTACGGTTAGTAAAGTTAAGCTTCCCTTTTTTTATAAAATTATAAGCCTTAAGGACTTATCGAAAATACTACTTATTACTCGTACTTAGTAAGGTTAGATATTTTAAAAATTTTCCTCTTATAGCTCCTTGGTACCCTATTTTATATTTTTTTTTTTTAATTTTTTTTATAACTTAATTATAGTTAAGTAATTATTATTTTTCTAGCGGTCCCTTTTATTACTTAGTTAATTTTTAATCGTAGGCCGGCTATAGAAAAATTATTTAATAAAAAAGCTACTTAAGGTAATAGTAAAAGGCTAGTTACTTAAGTAGTTCTATTAATTAACGTAGTTTAACGTAGTAAATATTAACTTCTTATAAGTAGTAAAGGGTTATAATTACTTAATTCTATATAGTATTTAAGAATCGTTTCCTTTTTTATTTATTTTTATAAAGTTAATTAATATAAATCTCCTATCTCGTACGGTATTAAAAAGTCGTTTCTTTTATATAATAAGATACCTTACTAATTTATAATTATAGAATTTAATTACTAATTAGTATTAGTTTCCTTATTATAAAGTAACTAGTTCGAACCGTAGGTTAATAAAGAGATTAATTAAACTATATAAACTTCTATGTAGGTATAAAAAGGAGGTTCTAACCGCAGGTTAGGCTGGCTACGATAATCGTAAATAGGGCCCCTAATTGGCCCCTGCGCAGTCGACTGTATGCCGCGGTCGAATTGGACTTCTAATCCGACAGGGGGTAGCTAAAAGGGGGGGGTGGCCAAAAGGGGGTGGGTCGACTTAACTTATAAAATCTCTTTTATTCTCGGATTGTTAAAGTCGGCGTTTGACTTTGCCGGCAGTTAACTCGCCATGTCTCTTCAGAGTCAGCTTTTGGGCCTTTGGGGCGAGCCATTCTAGCCAGGCTTCAAGTCCATAGTAGATAGCGAACTGGTATCGGACAATTCCCTGCGCTCGAGCACCAATGACTTGCAACCATGGTTGGGATGCATCGTCTAGACACCCAGTCGCCTGTCCAAATGCCAGGTCGCTAATGATGTCAAAGGCAGCAAGGCTAAACCATTTGACCATGTCCTGAGGAGCTCCGTTCTCGCTAGAGAATCGTAGTTGTTTCATCAATTTCCCTGCATAAAGCTGGAGGATATCCTCCTGCTCTCTTAGTGCACGGTCGCTGAAGGCTGGCAAAACTGCCTTACGAAGTGGAGAGTGAGGCTCCTGCTCGGCCGTCACAATGCCGCCATTGCGAATCGCTGGGTTAGTCACACTAGTATTAGTATCCCTATCACAGGGATATTGGTCGATTAGTTCGAACCGTGGGTTAACGAAGAGATTAATTAAACTATATAAATTTCTACGTAGTAAGTATAAAAAGGAGGTTCTAACTATAGGTTAGGCTAGCTACGATAATCGTAAATAGGGCCCCTAATTAGCCCCTACGTAGTCGGCCGTATATTACGGTCGAATTAAATTTTTAATCTAATACTAACTTTCTCTTTTTTTTATTAATTTACTTACCGTAGTTAGAAATACAATTTAACCTTAGGTCTATTTATTAAGTCGTCTCTTTTTACCCTTTTTCTCTATTCCTTTTAAGTAACCTATCCTTTTATTCGTATATTAATTTTTTTACTATTTATAAATTATTTTAACCCCTTATTAAATACTACTTTTATAAAAACGTTAACGAGGTTATTATTATTATTAATTTAATAGATCTCGAGTATTTTATACTTTTTATATAATTATTTAAGGGCTATGATATCGATTATAAGCCTCTTTTCTTTCGTCGTCCTTAATTTAACGAAGTATTTATATAGTAAATAAAAATTAATATAAATAACCGTTAGGATTAGTAAAAGGCTAAGTCGATTAGTAATCTTCCTTAGCGTTATTAAAATTACGTAAGCGAGGTTAATATTATTAACTATATTATAAACTTCTAATATAAGTACACTCTTTATTATTTACTTATTTTTAGTTAACGAGTAGTAAATTATATTACCGCATATAGTAAATTCGCTTTTACTTATACTTTCGTTAGTTAGGATAATAATATACTCTAATTACGAACTAAGGTTATTATTATTTATAAATAACTTATTAATAAAGACGTAGAGCTTACTAATTATAAGGTTAATTAAGTAATAAATAAGGCCTTAATTAAGATTCGTTTATTACTACTTAAGCTACTTATTAAGTACTTTAATATCTCGTTTAGTTAGATTTATAGCTTACGTTACCCTAGCGTAGTTAAAAGTTACCTTAGGTTAATATATACTCACAATATATACTTCTTATACGAGCTTAGCCTTATACTACTTCTTAATATTAGTTATATTTAGATTAACGAAGTTAATTTTTTTACCCTACCCCTTTTATTAAAAAACGATAGTTTCCTTTTTAATTATAAAAATCCTATTATTAAATATTAGTAAGTTATTTATTATAAGGACCTCTTTTAGCTTCGCTATAAAGCCCGCTTTCTAAAGCTCCTTATTCTCTTTTTTTATAAAATTAATATTAAATAGGCTTAATATATCGTTAGTTTATATTTTAATAATTTTAAATTAGTTATTTATATACTTAAAGACTAGTAAGCACGGATCGTACGTAGATATAACTATTAATAATTAGTTAATATAAAAATCGTAGTATATAGCTTATTAATAAGTACCCGATTTTACGAGCTTATATAGTAGCTTAAGTACCTCGATAATCGTACTTTCTAAGTACTTACTAGCTATTTTTTTTAATAAATAAGCTAGGATTTTTTTTATAAGCCCTATAACTAATTAAGTATAAGCCTAGGTAATATTACGGCTCTAAATCTTATATCCCTTCTTCCGTAGCGATACTATTAGTACTATTATTAATTATTAGCTATAGCGCTATATTATAAGCGATTATATAAGTAGCGTCGCCTTTTTGACGTTACCGTACCCCTAAATTACGTACTTAGATTTCTTATATAGTTAGGGTATTTTTTTTGTAATTTTACGAACTATTTACGATTTAAATATATAGAGGTTTATATACTTTTCTAAGTCGTAAAGG
Source organism: Colletotrichum cuscutae (assembly GCA_030869315.1). NCBI lineage: Eukaryota > Fungi > Ascomycota > Sordariomycetes > Glomerellales > Glomerellaceae > Colletotrichum > Colletotrichum cuscutae. Next base: position 230,071 of record MPDP01000277.1, read on the forward strand.
ATAAATTAATAGACCCCTCGATCATAAAAAGTATTTACTTTAATAAGGTCTAATTCCTTATACGGCTTTTTAGTAGTTATAATTATACTTTCTTTACGTAATTTAATTACTAGCTCGAAATTAGCTTTTTTTTATTATATAAAAGGTATTAATTACCTCGTTATTAGTAATAAATTACTATATTATAGCTTACTATTATAATCTTTTATAACGTCTCGTTAGTAATATTAGTACCCTTTTAATAATCTCCTCTTCCTCGTCGTTTATTAGTACCGCTATAACGATTTCGTTAAAAGTAATTTCTTATACTTTTATTACGAGTTATATAGTTTCCCCTAGCTCTTTTTTCTCTTATAAGTTAAAAATTACCTCGTTAGGATCTATATAATATAGTTTAACTACCGTAATTAATACCTCGAGTAGCTAGTTACGATCTCTTATAACTATATAAAAACGCTTATTAATAAAAATTAATTTATATAGCCTAGCTTATTACTAAGTAATTTCGTACTATATTTTTATATCCGAACTTAGTAATATGTCTAAATTAGCCCTTATATCGGGCCTATTGTACGTAGTAATTACCTCGTTAACTTACTTTTTTATATTTATTTTATATAATATCCGTATTATTTTTTTAATTACCTAGGCTCGTTAGTTTACGTTTAGTAATAATAATAAGGCTAAGGTCGTTTTTAAATATACTCTAAATATTAAAAACGTTAGTATAAGCCCGTTAAGCCCTATAATATCGTTATAGTATTTAAGTACTATCTAAAAGTATTTTTTATTAGTAAAATCGGGATTTTTCTCTTTAATAATTCTAAACGCCCTTTTTAACTACTAATATACCCTTTTTACTTTTTTAATACTATAGTATACTTTAATAAGCATAACTTTTAGCTATATACCGTAAGCCGTCGTATTTTCTTTAAATTCTATTAATTTAAAACTAGTACTAGCGTCGGTCCTAATGCCGTCTAGCGGTCCTTAGTATATATTAATCTAGCTTTTTTATAGGGCTACTTATACTATTTTTACTTATAAATCCCGTAAAAATTACCCTACTTAAAATAATATTGCTTCGTTAATTATATATAAGACCGGTTGACTATTTAAATAAAAAATATTAATAACGATTTCCTAATTAAAATTAAGCTTATTACGTAATTTAAATTTAAATCTACGTAGGCCCTGCGTATTTATTTAGTATTAATAATATACTTTTATTAACTACTCTAGCGCCCCTATTTCGATATTATTATTACTTAATTACTTTAAGAGGTTATATAGCCTTGTGACTAATAAGTAACTAAACCTCTAGTATAGTTATCTAAGCTTATTTTTTATTAAGTAATTAATTAACTTCGTATTATTAGTAAGCTTTATAAACGTATACCCCTATTATCGTTTAATTATTTCGAAGTATTTACTATTAGAGATTCTATCCCTCGTATTATCGAATATGATACCTAATCGATTTATATTTTTTAGATATAAGAGAAATAGGGTATTAATAAGTAAAATATAAAAAGTTATTGTTCCGAAGTACGTCTCTACTTTTACTATACCTAAGGTAATAATTTCTTTACCTAGGCTAAAACTAATTCTCATAATACTTACTATTAATATATTAAGTATTATTAGCGCGATATTTTATAGTACTTAGAATTACCCTTTTCCTCTTATTAACTACTATAATGCCCTAGTATTTAGGATAATCCTATGGAAATTATTTAGGCTATACTTTTTACTTATATAAAATACTTATACGAGCTTAGTATTTAAATAATCTAGGTTATATAAAAAGGCTATTAAATTCGTCCTTTTATTTACCTTTATATTTATTATCTAAGGGACTTTTCCTTACTATTCGTAAATAAAAGCCTACTTATTAAAAGCTTTTATTACTTTTTATTTATTTAGCCTTGTATATCTTCCTAAGGCTAACGGGGTAAAAAAAGAGTAGTTAATCTCGTCGATTTTATTATAATTTAATTCGTTAATATAGGGAGTAAGATCTTTTTTATTTTTTAAATCTCTTATAGGGTATAGATATCTTAAGTTACTAAGTTAGTTACCTCTACTAGGTTCCGTACCCCCGGATCTACCCTTATATATAATAAGGAATTAGTTAAATTAATAAGGGCTAGTTTTACTATTTACTACCCTTAACTTTTTATACTATTCGTATAATTTAGTATACTCTTCTTTAGAATAATTATTTAACTAATATCTATCTTTTTTATAAATATAGTATTACTTTTTTTATTACCCTACTTACGAGTTAAATCTTTATTTATTTAATAAATCTAGGCCTCCTTACTAGCGATTACTATAGTTAGCTTTTTCCTTTTTTATTATATATCCGATCGACCTAATACTATTAATAAGGGCCGTCGTATCCTTAGAAGTAGGTTTAGTACGGTATTTTTATTTTAATATTAAAGCTAGATCTTAATTTCGAGTATAGCGTCTCGTAGTTTTTAAGTATTTAGTATAGGGTTATTTTTATTTTTAGTACGTATTAAATTATAATATAGAGATATTTAACTTTCCGCTCGTTAGTCCCCTTATTTAACTAGGTTTTTATTAGCTTATTAATTTAATTAATAAGCTCTTTACGGATCTTTACTCATAATTTACCCTTTATTATCTTAGCTATAAATATAAAAGAAATCGCTCGTAGCTTAGATAGGAGCTCTAAGTTCTTATCGTGGGTTTTAAAGTAGCTTTAGATTACGTTAATAATACTAAGAAAGTCGTTTTAATTAAAATTACGTACTACCTTATAGTAATAATTAGAGGCTTTGCTTATAAGTAAAATATTAATTACTAAATAGTATTAGTATTCCCTAATTCTAACTTTTTTATAATAATTATAAAATATTATTAGGGTTTTTTATAATACTTTATACTTCCCCTTAGTATATAATTTCTTTTTTAAAAAGATCTTTTTAAGGTTTATAAATTATTTCGTATTTATTACTATATTTTTAGTATTTATATACGATCCCTACGTCGCTATATATTAATAATAACTTCGGGTCGTTTATTTCTTTTTTTATTAGTTAATTAGTACCGAATTTTATATTAGTAATAGTAAAGAGCTATAGATCGAAATAGGTAAAATTATTAATTATCGTACTTCTAGTACTATATTTTATTTTTATATATCCTTTTATAATAATAGCTTACTATTAGTAATTATAAAAAGGAAATCTAGGTCGTTTACCCTTTTTTTAAATTTATTAAAGCGATTATACGCTCTATTAACCTATACTTAGTTCTATAGTACGAATTCCTCCTCTATAATCGTCGCTACTAAGATTTTATATAGTTCTTACGATTATAATTACGTTAATAATACCCCTTACCTATAGAGAAATTTATTAATTACTTTTATAATTCCTAGGCTTATGTTTATAAACTATTTATTTAGTTAATAACTAAGATCGTTTACGATTTTATAGAATAGGGGTTACCCCTATAGCTCCTTTTTTTATAAACCTTAGTTAAATAGATTAATATTATATTAATTTACTCGCCGTTAAGTTAATCTATAATTTTATATATTTATATCCCCTAATAGTCCGGGTTAATATTTACCTATTTATAAGGGATCGGGATTTTATTTAAAATCAGGGGTTTTTTTTTTCTTTTTCTTTACCCTAACTCGCTAAGGGTCGTACCCTAGCTTATATTTATATTAGTAGTCGTTAGCGTATTTAATTTTAATAGGGATATATTTAATCCGCACGCTAGTTATAGTAAATCCGTACTTTTATTACTTAATAAATTTATTAAGGTCTAAGAGATTTTTACTTTCTCTTACTATCTTATTACTACCCTCGTTTTTACTATTTTTAATAACTATTACTAACCTTCTAAATCACTAGATATCGTACTTACTAGGGCTATTTTTCTTATTTAATATAAAAGGGTCGATTTTAATAGTCCTTTTTTTCAGTAATAGTAATAGACGTTTATATTACTACAAAAAGACGAAGTAATTAGTCTTAGGGTCTTTATTAGTTATTAATTTTTACTATTCTATATATTTCTAATTTCCTAAGTCTCATATTTTATATAATTTCTAAATTACTTCCTTCCTTATACTACCCCCTTTAGGATAGTATTCTATAAAAATAGTTAAAAATAGATATTAAGTAGCTTATAGAGGAGTCTAAAGGGCTATTAGGTACGGTTAGTAAAGTTAAGCTCTTTTTTTTATAAAATTATAGACTTTACGGACTTTACGGATTTTAAGAACTTATTAAAGATACTACTTATTACTCTTACTTAATAAGGTTAAATACTTAAAGATCTTTTTTTTATAGCCTCTCGGTACCCTTTTTTTATAGTTTCCTAGGCGGTTTTTTTTATAGTTTAATTATACTAATCTAGTAATTATTATTTACTAGTAATCCTTTTTATTATTTAATTAATTTCTTAAAATTAGTAATTCCGTACTAAGAACTAATAGTATATAAAAAAACTTTTAACGGCCCTTTAGAGAATTCTTTTTTTTTTTAACCTAATTTTAATAAGAGGTCGTTTAGCTTTTTTAAACTAGTAACTTTTTTTACTTTTTTTAAATAGCTACTTTTTTCCTTAGGCTACTTTTTAATATTTATAATACTCGTAGCTCGAGGCTATTAGGACCTTTAAATCCCCTCCTCCTTTATTAAACCGTTCCCTATACTATATTCTTAAGTAATACCCGGGGGGTAATTAATAGGGCTACGGGGAGATCGTTTAGATTACGGGCTTTTTATATCCGTAAGATTTTTATTATAATAGACCTTTTTATATACTATAGACTCTTAGTTTTATAATTCCTATATAGGTTCTTACTATGCTTACTAAGAATATTTATACTTAGGGATCCCTTTTTTTAATTACTTAGTACTCTTTTATACCGTATTTTTAAGCTCGTTTATTATACTAATTAATTAGGTAAGTAGTTATTACGTAGGTATTTCCTTTTACTAATTTAACTTATAGGCCGGCTATATAGAAGTTATATTAATAAAAAGGCTACTTAAAGTAGTAACAAAATAGTAGTTATATAAGTAGTTTTATTAATTAGTATATTTTAATATAATAAACGTCGACCTCTCGTAAGTAATAAAAAGCTATAATTACTTAATTCCGTATAATATTCGAATATCGCCCTTTTTTTATTTACTTTCGTAAGGTTAATTAGTACGAATCTCCTATCCCGTATAGTATTAAGAGGTCGTCTTTTTTATATAATAAGATACCTTACCGATCTATAATAATAGAATTTAATTACTAATTAGTATTAATATTCCTATTATAGGGATATTAATTAATTAGTTCGAACCGTAGGTTAATAAAAAGATTAATTAAATTATATAAATTTCTGCGTAATAAGTATAAAAAGGAGGTTCTAATCGTAGGTTAGGCTGGCTACGATAATCGTAAATAGGGCCCCCAATTGGCCCCTGCGTAGTCGGCCGTATGCCGCGGTCGAATTGGACTTCTAATCCGACACTAGGCCCAGCGATCCCCCTTCTGTCAAAACATTTCGCAAACTCTGGTGACCTCTAACCATATATCTTTTTCCAGGCCGCAGAACTCGTATAAGACAGCTCATCAGGTGCAATTCTGACAACTGAGCCATACTTTTCGTGGAGCTCGCGGATTTTCCAAGCGAGGTTGCCTTGAAGGTTGACAATGTTCCACGGTAGTCGAGAAGCGGCCCAAAGTCGAGGCCCAGGGTAGCGGCTTAAAGGGTGGAAATAAATGTTATAGATGGTTCGAGGTGCAACAAAAGCTAAAAACTACGCACTGTCAACAAATGCAAGAATGCAGCAGTAGAAGTCCTGATCAACTAACAAAAAAGCTGATAAGGAGTAGTACCAGCCCAATATGGGAGGCGCAGAGCGCATTGTAACCGTGGATCAACTGCATGAAGGCTTTCTCGTAGAGGAAGAGAGATCTCCCTTTCAGTTGAGAACCAATGTTAACTGACACTGAATGCAATAGTCCCATGGCATTGCCAAGACTCGTGGCACAGGAATGCTTTTTATTCTCACCATCAAAAAGCTGTTATGGTACATCATGAGTCAGGAGACACTTTCAGCTGAACGAACAGTGAGGCTGCCTTGTAGAACGTGGGCGGCTCCTGGGTTTTGATTCATTGCATAAACCATAATTATCCCTGCAGTGGGTCCGCAACTATTGGCTTCATTGTGGTTTTGGTGACGATTACGGACACAACAGTTGCAATACATTAAATCTAACAATTATCTCAGTCTATGGGTATCATTTTTCCTCATCTTCCTCAAAGAAGTGCACGACTGATGGTGCGAAAGTGGCGTTGCCATTAACGTTTCCTCCGTACTGCAAATATCCAGCCGCATCAACAGCGGGAATGCCGGTAATGTCTTGGTAATCTCCCATGACCCAAACACTCTGCATGCCCATAACCATGTGTTGCAAAATATGACAGTGAATCTAGGCTTTGGTCAGCTCATGTCTAGCAAGTCTTGTGGAAATGAAGCAGACTTGCCATCCATACGCCGGCGTCCTCCACACGCAGACGCCAGCCTCTCCACCCGGAAACATCGCCAGACTTTGTCTTCTCGCCATATCGATAAAGGTTTGTTGTGTCTCGCTTGACTGGATGGTAGTTCTTCAGCCGCTCCTCGTTCTCGGTGCTATTGTAAGTTCCATTTCCACTGCCAATGTCCCAGTAATGTCCGCCATGAGCATGAAAGGGATGGAAGTCGAGGCCACCATTGCCATTGACCAGTGATCCAGTGTTGTGCCAAATAATTTCGAGAACCTTGGATCATGTCAACTCAATGTTCTATTGAGTGAAACAGAACAGTATCAAACACTCACCTCGCCCATCTTTGCCGGCCATGTCAACGTAGTCGGATCCCAGCCGTTGTTGTTCATGGCAGCAGTGTAGTTCGGAATGGCAGACGGCCCGTTCTCGTAGATGTTGATCAGGTAGGGCTGATCTCCCGCATAAGGCGTCGAAGTCTCGTTCCATTGCAGTCCGTTGAGCTGCCAAAGGGTAGTCTGGGTCGCGAGTTGACGATTATCGATGTGAATTTGCCGAGTTACTTCGCTAGCCTGGGGGAAATTGTTTGGTACCAACGGTTCCAAGGCATACTCTGCCCATTCATACGTCTTGTTGGAAAGTGTCAGGGGAGGAGTGACTGGAGCCGTTGTAATCTGCGGTTGTGCCTTGGAGTATCGTAGTACGCCATAGCCCTGGTACACCTTCGGACGGTCTTTGGTCTCCAACTGAATAAGGTAGTCGGTTTTCCCGTTCAACTCTGCCTCGGTCTTAGTCTTGAAGATGACATCAAAACGCTGACCCGAAGTCAACTGCATGAACTTCTCAGTATGAGGTTTGGTATAGTGACCATCAGCTTCGATGATGGTAAAGTTGTCATGATCCACGATGCCTACTTGCACCATGGACAACGCCGTAGCACCAATGAAGCGCATGCGATAAGTTTTTCCAGGCTCCACGTCGATGACTGGTAGCTTGCAGTTCCCATTTCCGGCAGTCTCCCCAACAGAGACTCCGACGCCGTTGATGAGGACCGCATTCGTTTCGCCAGACCAGGTGAAAGGCGTTGCCACGAGGCCCTTCTCGATAACGGTGTCCGTTTTGTTGAAGTAGTCGGTGAGGAAGACAATCCTCTCCTCGTCATATGCATAGGGGGGCTCGGCCTTGTCCTCAATGATCAGTGGGCCAGAAGCTGTCATAGCCTGGAAGCCGACATGAGAATGGTAGAAGTAGGTACCGGATTCGGATCGTAGGGGGTAGACCTCGTAGTCGAAGAAATGATCAGGTGGAACAGGCCACTGGGTGGCCGATGGGCTACCATCAGAGAAAGGTGCCATGCGCATGCTCAAACCATGCCAGTGGATGGTTGCATTATGGTCTGGCATATCATTGTAGACCCTGATCCAACTTCTTCGCCCAGGCTTGAGTCTGAGCGTCGGCCCGAACAATGTGCCATTGATCAGGGCCGACATTCTTGTCTGGCAACCAATTGAGACGTTTTCGTAAGTCATCTTCAACACAAAGTCCGGCGTAAAGCTGGCACCATGCTTCTGTCGACCTCCATAGTGACCTGGGGGCCCGTGATCCGACTTGCGCGGGCCCCAAGCAGAGACCTGCGTAAGCAGGACAAAGAAACAAAGTACCGAAACGAACGACTGCATCATGGTCAATGAACGCACAGAGGAAAGAGGAGGGTGTGGGAGCCGAGTACGTCGAGCAGAATCTGGCAAAGGGCCTCACTTTAGATGTATGCTCACGAACCCCCTTACTCGGCGCCCTGTCTCAGAGCAAAGATGAGGGAATGCCATCATTGAGTTAGCCTTCTGCGCTACCCATTCCAACATCACCGTGGGCATTCGTAGCCCCTCTTCGTTCATTCCACTGATAAAGTTACCGTTGCGTTCACCCGCCGAAGCGTTGGCTTCGTTCCTCGTCGGCGGTACACGCACACGTTGCCGGCACTGCAGGTCAAGCGGCCCTGTGCCTGTTTAGCCCCGCGATGCAAACCTAAAATGTGATTGTTTCCAATCGGAACTCCCTATTGCTGCGAATGCGAAGAGAGTGGGCTTGAGTAGCGTTGTTGGCTTTGGAATAGACTTTGGTTGATCCTTGTACTTATTTCAAATTCCAATTAAGCCTGTTTCTTTGTTTGATGGTTGTTCCCGAAAGTCCATCTCGAAGCTATGTTCTGCATTCGGCCACCTCGTGTCCGGAGTTCTCGGACTTGAAGTCAAGGGTCTCTTGAGATCTGCGGGCGCTTATTAGATTAGCGTCCGCCCTAGCAGGCCAGCTCACCTGCAACTGCACGCCAAAGGAATTTAACAAGTCCTATAAGGTTTGATTCGACTACGGCGTAGGCCGACCCCAGATTAGGTTCAAATGAAGAGTACCAAAAAATCACATATCAAGAGTCATGCTCGCTTGCTAACCTCTGTCATAATCCGACAAAAGTCGATGATCATTTTGGCACATCGCCTTCGCCGACGTTGGAAAGCACCTAGCGTCTCTGGCTCTGGATTGAGGTGAATAATTCTGAATATTTACGGGAATATGCAGTTGGCCATACTTTCATCTGACTCGAGTGAGCGCGGAGACTCCAACAATATTACAAGCCACCCGGAATCAATCTTGCCTAATACGATGAAACTCGTCGAGAATACTAGGGAATTGCATTCGATCAGGGATGACTTCGACGAGCCGAATCACGGATCCTTCTTGATCAAGGGTTTACACCTTTCCATGTACTTCGAATTGCCTGCCGAGAGGGGAGAATTGACAAAGAGGATAGAATGGACAGCTGCGAAGTGGCCACTTCCGTACTTAGTTGACTGAAGACAACTTCGAGGAAGAGATGAGAATACGGCATGCATGCATTCCTGATAACAGACATGCCTCAATTTCACCAACCGTTCCTAAACCCCCGGCTCTTAGATAAGCAGTCGGCACCACAAATCTATGCAAAGGGGAGCTGAGCCTGCTCGGTGGAAAAGTGATGTTACCAAATAGCAGCCGGTTATCAGAAGGTTCCACGGCTCAAGACTGAAAGTGTCATTTTAATCCACAATTTGATGCAATATGTGTTAGTTTCCTGTTGAGTCAAGGTTGCCTAATTGGGCCTTGAGGGATCCAGCCAGCCTAGTGACCCTGTCAACGGGACTCTACACATCGGAAAGCGATTCATGACGCACTTGAATCTCGAATTACACAAATATGTATGCAACAGACCATCCTCGCAAGTACTTAATAGATTACCATGTGGCTCAGGAATCTGACTTGAAAAGCACGCACATTGTGGTCAAAAGAGGTCGACCCCATTCATGAACTCTCGGATGTGGGAAGTTTCAATAATGCTAGAAGATTAATTGGAGACAGAAAGGGTCTGTGACCATTCTTAAATAGACAACTACGCTACTTCAGTCACATAACCTCTCAGGAATCTGCTCTAGTATGGTACAATGGACTTTGGCTGGTAGAAAGCTTTACATAACCAATGATAACATGTTAGAATATGGCAGTATCTTGTTCATACTGCCACACTTGCAGAAGTATATCAGCCTGGACAAGTTGACTGAGCAGTGAGCAGTGTCTCCCTACGTGTTAGCTGGTCTCAACGTCTGCGGTCTCTTGGTCTTAAACGCTAAGAGTGCGGCTGTACTCCGTAAGCCTACTATAAAGTAACGACAGGACTTTGACAGTATTCACAATAGTGAGGCTTATGTAATAAATATGGGTTGGAAGATTGATTTTAGCTTCTCCTATGTTTTCACGGCGAAGGCGGTGAGAATTTATCGATCTCAAGATCTCAAATCTGTTCAGGCAATACCTGGACAGTTTGGCAACCGCTTAGTAATGAAGTACTGTGAATGGTGCCGTTCAGGCGCTCGCGCCTCGCGTTTAGTGTAATGTGTCCGAGAACACGACGTTAGCGCCTCGCCACCTCACAGTTCGGGAGGAATACTACGCAAAGACGCAGAGACCCGCTGTATTGGCGTGAAAGCGAAAATCACACTGCTCCAGGTGTCAAGTGACAGTTTTCTGAAGAGAATGTGCTTCCGATTCAAAGCTACCTTATGGAGTATCAAGTAAGAGCGTCCGCTTTGAGATGCGGGAGCAGCCGCGTCACTAGCGAGAACTTTGTCAAATGTAGCATGAACACTAGGAACAAGCTGTCCGTAAATCGCAACGGCTTTTTCAGGGTAGAAGCAGGTATCAAGGGTCCGGTGGCGTATTACGTAGGAAGATTACTCACAGCGCCGTTCGTAACACCGAGTCGCCAAAGGAGCTCAAAGTATCCCGAGCGCAAGCCCGAAAGATCACCAGTGCCAAGATCTTAGTCTTCATATCCAAGATGGGCTCCTGATCTCTGTGAGCATTGTCGCCTCGCGTCTTTCCCACCAATAGGCGAGCTTTGGTACCCGGATAACACCTCATGTGCAAGTTGGATAACGCTACGCGCAGCGGCTCAACTGGAATATCAACTAGCCATACGCACTCTTAAGCTTGTGATTGGATGCTTAGTTGCCCAACCGTTATATCAAGTTGCAAGGGGCCTCTCGGTTCCACGTAGCGGCTGTTCTGGCACTTCACGATGAGTGTCTCAGTCGGGGGAATACGCCGTCAACCATGAACAATCACTCCGTGTCTTTGCTCGGTCGCCAAGCCTGGTCAGCAAATGTATCCATACGTGCTTTCAACAACCAAACAAAATCTTCAATCATCGTTAGGTCCATCCCCACGCGTTGCGAATGGTCCATATTTGTTACTACACGATGCATGGTTTCCATTCATGCTTCATAAGCAAATGGTGACATCGCGAATGATCATAGACTTATGAGCACGTATTTATAAGAGGTCCAAGAGCCATCTGTTCCTGGTTGCGAAGTTTTTCCAGATACAAGTGCTCAATCACATTTTACGCGATGACGGTCAACAAATCAAAAGTCACTCAACATGCTTCAGGAAGCAATCCTCTCATTCTCATGGCGGCCTTCCCCGGAGAAGGTCATACCAACCCACTCCTTGTCATCGCAGCATACCTCGTCAAAAAGAGTTACGAAGTTGTGTTTGTTACAACTGAAGACTTCCGGAACAAAGTCGAAGAGGCGGGCGCCGAGTGGGTTCCTACCAACAGCCCTATGACCAACACGACCTACCAAGCCCTCCGCGAAGCAGCTTCTTTGCCGATTGGTCCGGAGCGGTTCGCTGCGCAGATCAAAGCTGTTTTCTTGGAGACACTTCCTCCACGAACGCTAAAGATGGAGGAGGTTCTTTCCCAATTACAAGCACGGAATCCAGACCGCCAGATCATTGTTGTCGAAGACATTTTCAACTGGTCGCTCTTTCCTTTCAGACATGGCCGTCCTCTGCCTCAAGGCTTCAATGCGGCGCCCAAGTCTATTGGCATCGGTGTGGCAGCTTTTATGATGGAAAGTCAAGACACGGGACCAGTCTCGCTTGGCTTGCCCGCTGACGCCACCGACTCAGGTCGTCAGCGCAATGCGGTTCTCCAACAGTTGGTTGAGCGAGGCCCAATGAAACCTATGATCGATTCGTGGCAGCAGGCCATGAAGGATACTGGGTGTACGGCCATCCTAAAGACAAACATTTTCCGTTCGTGCTACACGGCGCATGACTATACGTTGCAGCTTTGCTCTCCCAGCCTTGAATACAACATTTCGGACTTACCACCATCTGTGGAATTCGCAGGTGTCTTGCCTCGTAAGTCCGCTGCTCCAAGCTTTCAGTATCCTGCATGGTGGTCAGAGGTCGAGAGAGCTCAGAAAGACAATCAATACCGGCATGTGGTCTTCGTCTCCCAAGGTACTGTCAATATGGATTACTCCGAACTCGTTCTTCCAACAATCGAAGCCTTCTCTGAAACTGAAGACATCCTCGTTGTTGCAACCTTGGGTGGCCGTGGCGCTCAACTCCCTCATGGCTTTGTCGTTCCCTCGAACGCTAGGGTCGTGGACTATATGCCTTACGACATTATGCTTGAGTATACCGATGTATTTGTCTCCAACGGGGGATATGGCGCCTTAACACATGCTGTGAGGAACGGTGTTCCCATTGTACTAGCAGGAGAAAGCGAGGAGAAGATTGAAGTTACTATGCGGGCAGTTTACGCTGGCCTTGGCGTCAGTCTATCGACCCAGAGGCCTTCGACAGATCAAATCAGGCTTGGAGTTGACCGTATTTTCCAAGATACCAAGTTCAAAAAGGCGGCAATGAAGCTAAAACATGAGAATGATGGCATGGATGCATTAGCAGCGGTGGAAAGAAAGGTTCGTGCACTCACATTGTGAGGCCCGAAGGAGTCAACCGGTGTACAACGTGACTTTCTCAGCTTTACCATTCAGAACAAAGATCCCCTCCACTTGATACAATCTATGATACTATCCGCAAACTCCTCTTCTCTTCTCGATAACAGCAATTAGCACGCCTTCTATCATGCCGAATTGATTGTCAGCCATATCGCCTTCAGCTATGTTGCGCTATATCTCAACACTAGCGACTAGATTTAGCCTCTTGTTTGCCTAGCTGCGTGCATCATTGAACCTTTTTGAAGTTCTGGCCTTGCCTGGTTTTTGCGTTTACGCCAGCTCGTCTTCTTTGAGAATCTCTTATGGTTGTTTTTGTGCTATTGCTAGCTATGCTATTTATACCGAGCCAATGCCTTGTGAAGTATCCCAGCGCACTGCACGCGCAAGCTTTGTCACTCCTTCTGTACATGTAGCACTATGGTGCAATTGCTCTAGATTCAAGCCCATTGCGGCGATGGTCGGTCACAAAACGGGCGCGAAGTTCTACTAGTATCTCGAGATCAGTCACTGTTGGTGTCGCTATTCTTTGTGCAAGACTTACGATGCAGCTAACGGACGCGTGACCCAACTGTGATTCGGAATTTATCCCGTTTCAGCTGGGCCATGATTAGTTTCCTCACGGCAGGTAAAACTCAAAAGCGGCAGATAGAGAATTTACCTGTACTGAGTACTGTCCCGGATAATTCGTGTCTAAGTATTCCTTGAGCTGGCTGGAGCTGACTTGAGATGCAGAAATAATGGCATTCTGGGTGCCATCCTGATTACATTGCCATTGAACCTTGCCGGAAGGTGTACGTCTTTGCTGCCAGGCCATGACGCTTACTCAAATTTGAGGTACGAAATCGACAAGGTGATTGTTCGAGGATCTAGTAGGGCGCGATTGAGAAAGCAGGCAGCCAGACGCCTTGCGCTACAGTAGTCGGAAGCGAAACTCCTATTTCAACCTGGAAATGGCCCGCGAAAAAGAGAATCGGGCGGGTGATCAGAGTGGCAAGAGTCGGCACATTGCTACCAATGAATAGTGATTAGTCACCTAATTGTGAGGTCAAGAGTCGTTCCCATGAGCTCCTCATCGAGGACCTACTCAACTTATGAGGATGTGGTCGTATAGTCCCTGACCGCCACATCATTGTCACACGGGTCTCACCGGTCATGTTGTCCCACTAGATTCCCGGCCACCAACGCAGACAACCTTGGCTTGTTGATTGGGTATGAGACAAGGGTCGAGGCGGACCACGGGCGACCCAGCCCCTCGCCTTGAGGCTTTGACCGACTGAGCCGCAGTATTAGCGTGTTGTCAACGCATGTTGGTTACACTGCAGGCAATAAAAGCAAGGTTCGCAATCCCTCAGTGTCATGGGTGCGCTCCTTACATACAATCTGGTTTGTTCGAACTTCGCTGCCATATCACATTTCATCAAGTGGGCTGATTATTGGTGCTGCAAGCCATCGAATCCCGTGTCTTGCCGCGACAGTGCAGTGTTGCTCGTTGGAGCATTTTGCGCAGCGCGTTCTCAACAGACTCATCTGGAGCATCGGAACTTCAAACCTTTGGACTATTCTCATGGTAGGAGTCGGATAATATGAATAATCTTTGAAAGTCTATTCTCATTGATTGCTCTTATGCTTTCTTTCATCTCGATTGAATCCCCAAAAGCATCAACGCCAGTCCCGAAGACTAGTTCGTCTACCCCCTCTAAACTCTCCGAGACACTTCCAAAGATCGAGGTACTCCGCCCATCCAGAATGTATAGAAACGAGAGTCACTGCTCTCTTGACAGGTTGGAAAGCTCATCCCTTCCTATCGTATTGCTTCCTTGCAGGCGATGTTGAGGCAGCCTGTGGGGGCTGTTGCTCGGCGTGAGGGATGAAGGTGGGCGGTGGGCCGAGGCCTCCTTAGGCATACAGTAGGGTGCCAAAAGTTCGTGTACACTCCCAGTGCGTCACCTATAGCCCACTAACTACGTCTCTTTATTACTATAAATATCTTTCTAACTTAGGTATAAATAATATGATTTAAAAATTTCATAAAATACTTAAGTATATAACGTATATAAAACAATTTTTTACATATTTTAAAATACGTTATACTCGGACTTAATAATAAAGTATAAAAGTAGAATATAAAATAAAAAAGAATTTACTAAGAAGTACAGTGCTATTCGCACTTAAAAGGCCCTATAATCCACTATAATAAAAATCTCTTAAGACCTATTTTTATGACATTTATTTAACGCTTTAGTAATTGAGTAAAATATAATATAACTTATATATATTTATATAATAGCTATTAGATATATAGTCATTTTTGATTTCTTTTTCTTGTTATATTTAAGTTTTTATTCGCTGTTGAAAAGTAGTACTTCTGCGGGATACTGTGCGCTGCACACGAACTTTTAACACCCCACTGTACACTTCGTCGGGCTCTCTCAGATGGAATAAGCAGGCTGTCTGACGGCACGTGTGGAATGCCAACTGCGGTTAAGTGCAAGACACAATAACCAGACCAATCACGATACTGCCCTCATCTTGCTGCGGCTTGTTGAGATCCTGGTGCGCGCCCCAGTGCCTTACTGCTTCTGCCTTATCAAGATGCCATCGCCATGTGATCTCCGGCCGTTTCGCTGACCGAATTCTACATTAGATGCAAGGTCCGCCAACGAGGCTTTCCTAATAAGGCCAAGGATGTGTGACAGAGACTGGCAAGAAGATGGCAAGGCCAGCAAATCATGGTCCGAGGCACCACTCCATCAACTGGGGATATAGACTCTGAGAAAGGTACTTCAACTCTCACAGCCCATTCTCTGTGTACGATTGGCTTTAAGATCTGCTCCATCCCGGCCCCATTTCTCCATCTTGCGTGCATGTGGATTTCGCACTTCTTCACGTAGCGTCGCCTCGTGGAATTCCTCTACGCTGGCGCGACGTCTTTGCGCATCACATTTAATTGATAGGCAGTGGTTATAAGTTGCGAGAACCAACTCTGAGGTCCGTCACTGAGCCACCATCTAGCAAACCAGTCGGACATCATTGGTAAGTTCACTGACCGGTGGGTTTTGGCTAAGAGCTGGACTCCCTAACATTGCATAGGTCAGACTACGTATTACTTGCATCATGGCAACCAAACCTCAAGAGGTTTTTAGGCTGCTGTTCCAACAAGGAAAGCTTGTATTGGATAATCCGCAGAAAGTCACACACATCCATGACAGAGGCGAGTCCTTTCGACTAAAGAGCGAACAACGAAATCCAGCAAGCCGAGGATCCATTGGGGCTTCCAGGCGACCAGAAGAGTTTCGTTTCGAACACGATGTTATCAGAATCATTGCCGAAGAACTCGACGAAGCGGCTGCCATGGTGCCTGACCTTCTTGAACCGGACAAGGACTTTATACCAAGACGCACATTTGAACAGATCATGACACACAGCCGAGTCTTATCTGCTGTTCATGTGCTCAAGTGCTTCAAAGGCATACAGGACAAAGATCAGCTCGCCAGAGAAATCCAGTATGGTAGCGCAGATGGCTCCAAGTCGCCCTGTGTCAAGCTACTCGCAATTTTGATTGAAATTGACAAAGCCGAGGATATGTCAAAACACATGTGGACTGATGAGCTGAGGGACAGCTGCCTGCCCCTTCGAAAGGTACCCAACGACAGACGTCGAACGCTTCAGTGCAGGAAGCACAAGGAACATCGCCTACTCAATAGCTATCGTCGACCAGAAGATCGTAATAGATTTTCCCAATGGACCTACTCCATGTGCTCTCCCTTCATCAAATGGGAGCATGGAACACATCAACATTACCTTCTAGATACGGGAGACGTCTTCCCCATGGAGGTTATGGCTAAGGTTGAGGAAGAAGAAAGAAAATCAGATTCTGGTGGGAATCCATACGGGGGCTTCAGCGAGGTATACAAAGTAAAGATTCACGAAGGTCATTCTGACTTTGGAGTACATGGGGTAAGTTATATTGTTGTCGGATTGGAAGTCCAATTCGACCTCGGCATACGGCCGAGGCTGCGCAGGGGCTAACGAGGGGCCCTATTTACGATTAATATAAACTACCTAACCTACGGTTAGAACCTCCTTTTTATACCTTACGTAATATCTTAGAATAGTTTAATTAACCTACTTTATTAACCTACGGTTCGAACTAATTAACTAATATCCCTATAATAAGAATACTAATACTAATTAGTAATTAATTTTTATTATTATAGATTAGCAAAGTACTTAATATAAAAAAAACGACCTCCTCGAATAGAACGTAATAAGAGAATTATATTACTTAATTTTATAAAAAGTAGGTAATAAGATATAGAATTTTTATAATAGAACGAAATAAAGGAATTATAGCCCTTAACTACTTATAAAAGGCCGACGTTTACTATATTAAAATAACCCTTAATAATTAATAGAAATATCGAAGTAACCGAGCTATTATTATTAACATTATATAATCCTTTTTTATTAATTAACTTATCTACAGCTAGCCCGTAATTAAAAATTAACTAAATTAATTAATTAATTAGCAAAAGGAATTACTTATGTAACTACTTACTTAATCAATTAGTACGATAAACGAGCTCGAGAGTATAATATAAAAGAGTACTACGTAATCGAGGAAAAGGATCCCTAAGTATAGATATTCTTAGTAAGTATAATAAGAACCTATATAGGAATTATAAAGCTAAGAGTTTATAGTATACAAAAGGGTTTATTATAATAAAAATCTTATAAATACGACCTTAAAGCCCGTAATCTAAATAATCTCTTTATAGCCCTCTTAACTATTTCTCCGGATATTACTTAGGAATATAATAAAAAGGATAATATAATAAGGAAAAAGGAGATTTAAAAATTATAATAACTATAATCCGCGAATTATAAGTATTATAAATATTAAAAGTTAGCTTAGTAAAGAGGCTACTATTTTTAAAAAAGTCCTCTTATAGCCTCTTACTAAAGTTACGATTATTATAATAAAAAAAAATACTCTAGAGGGTTATTAAAAAGCTCCTTTTTTATATTACTAGCTCTTAATACGAAAATTACTAATCTTAAGAAGATAAAAAGTAGATTACTAACTAGCGGTAATTTATTTATTAAATATATACGCCTCTCGGGTTTTTTTAACTTAGAAAGAAATGCTATGTAATTAAAACGTTATTAAGCTACCTATAAATCTACTTATAATAATAATTAATTAAGTAACTAAAAAAAAACTACTAATATAGCGTCTAATTAGGAGGACTAAGAGTAAATAATAACGAGGTTTAGTATAAAGAAACGAGAAGAAGTAGGAAGGTCCTAGACCTTAATAAATCCGGTAATTAATAATAGTACGCTATTACTAAGGTTAGTAAGTAGCTCTAAAACGACCTTATTAAGATTAAATATACTAACTATTATAAATCGAAGTACGAGTTAGGGAACGACGAGGAGCGAGTTAGTTTATAGTTAAAAAAGAGGAATTCCTATCCTATATAAATAAATAGAAATTAAACTAAAATACTAAAAAAAATAAGTATATAAAGATTTTAATAATCTTAATAATAAATAAATTAATATAGTATTAGTTTATTTTATAAAAATTTATATTTAAAAGGGGCTCGAGGGGTAACCCTTATTTTATAAAATTGCTAACGACCTAAGTAATTAAAAAAACGAGTAGTTTATAAGCGCTAATCCGAACGTTATAAAGAGGGTTATTAGATTCCTTTATTATCGAGGTATTTTACTATCTTAAGTAATAGGATAAAGAACTTATAAAACGCTTATTATAATAGTTATTACTAACGAATTTATACTATAAGATTAGAATTAAGTTAACTAAGTAGTATTAAAATATAACGATTTTAATAAAAAAGTAAACTAACCGGACTTTTTATTAAAAATTACTAATAATAATATATTAGTACCTGCTATAGTAAGGACTACGGAGATTACATAAGAAGAACGGTTATTAATAATCCTACTAATCTTAATAACTAGCTTAGTAATACTACTAATATATAGCTTATTACTTATTAATTAGAGAAGTATATAATTAACTACGTAAAGTTAATATAACTACTCTAATACGCGAGGGATACGTAAAGAGACCGACTTAATAATCGCTATTATAAAATAATTTACTAACCTTATAAAGATCTTTTTTAAAAAGAAATTATACTTAAGAGGGAAATACGAAGTTCTATAAAAAACCCTTATAGTCTTTTATAAGTACTATAAAAAAGTCGGAATCTAAGAGTAGTAATATTACTTAGTAATTAACGTCGTACTAATTAATAAAGTTACGGATTATTATTATAAAATAGTATATATTATTAACCGAACTGACTTTTTAAGCGTAGTTAACGTAATCCGAAGTCGCTTTAAGACTTAAAATAGGAGCCTAGAACTACTATCTAAGCTAAGGGTATTATTATTTAGGTTTATAGCTAGAATAATAAAAAAAAAGTCGAGGCTAAATATCCTTAAAGAACTTATTAATTATATTAATAAGTTAATAAAAACGTAGTTAAATAAGGGGATAAATAAGTAAAAAGTTAGGTATTTTTATATTATTATATAGAGAGTCTTGGAAATAAAGGTAATTTTATATTAACTACTTAAGTATTATAAGACCCTTTATTTAAGGCTAAGATCTAGCTTTAATATTAAAATAAGGATACTTAGATAAACGTATTTATAATTATATAATAGCTCTTATTAATAATACTAAGTCGACTGTACGTATAGAAGTAAGAAGAGAAACGCTAAGTATAAAAACTGCTAGACTAGAAGAATAGACTCCTTAGTTAGCCGCTAGTTAAATTTAGAATAAAGATAATAAAAAGGGAAGTATTTTATATATAAAAAGGATAGTTATTAGTTAAGTAATTACTTTAAAAAGGAGCGTACTAAATTATATAGGTAGTATAAGAAGTTAATAGTAGTAAATAGTAAAACTAGCCCTTATCGATTTAATTAATTCTTTATTATATATAAGAGCAGATCCGAAGGAATAATTAACGGCCTAGAGGATCTATATATTAAAAGAAATTTAAACAATAAAAAAGATCTTACCCCTTATATTAATAAATTAGATTATAATAAAATCGACGAGATTAATTACTCTTTTTTTACCCTATTAACCTCGGGAAGATATACGAGGCTAAATAAATAAAAAGTAGTAAAAGCTCTTAATAAGTAGGCTTTTATTTATAGATAGTAAGGGAAAGTCCCTTAAATAACGGATATAGAGGTAGATAAAAGGACGAATTTAATAGCGTTTTTATATTACTTAGATTACCTAAACGCTAAGCTCGTATAAGTATTCTATACTAGCGAACGATAAGGCCTAGATATCTTCTAGGGGATTATTTTAAATATAGGGGTATTATAATAATTAACTAAAAGTAAGGGGTAATTTTATATACTCTAAAAGATATCCTTAGTTACGTTAAATACGTTAATAATAAGAATTATAAAAATTAGCTTTGGCCTAGGTAAGGAAATGTATACTCTAGGTATAGTAAAAGTTAATATACGCTTAGGTACGATAGTTTTTTATATCCTATTTATTAATATACTATTTTTATTATACTTAAAGGATATAGATAAGTTAAGTATTATATTTAATAATACGAGGGATAGACTATTTAATAATAAGTAGTTTATACTTATTAAAAGGCGATAGGGGCATACGTTTATAAAGCTCGAATTAAATATTAAATCTATTAACTATTTTATAAAGAGAGAGCTTAAGTAATTATATAAGCGCTTTAGCTATTTATTAGTTATATAACTTCCTTAAGTAATTAGAGAATAATATAAAAATAGGGGCTCTAGAGTACTTAATAAAAATATATTACTAGTACTAAATAAACGCCCAGAGCCCATATAAATTTAAGTTTAAATTATATAACGAGCTTAACTTTAACTAAGAGATCGTCGTTAATATTTTTTACTTAAATAATCGCTTAGTACTATATATTATTAACGAGGCTATATTATTCTCAAGAGGCTAATTCCTTAGGGACTTATTTATTAAGACTATTTAGTTAATATTAAAAAGAGCGTAAATTAATATATACTAAGGGTTATTAAATAGAATAAGGACCGATATAAAAACGAGCTTTAAGTTAGCAGAGTTTAAAAATAATATTACTACGTATAATATATAGCTAAAAATCGTACTTATTAAAATATATTATAGTATTAGTAAAGTAAAAAGAGCTTATTAATAGTTAAAAAGAGTATTTAAGATTATTTATAACGAATACCTTAATACTATAGATAAAAAGTATTTTTAAATAGTATTTAAGTACTATAACGATACTATAGGCCTAAAAGGACTAGTTCTAATACTTCTCGTATTTAGAGTATATTTAAAAATAATAATAGCCTCGCTATTATTACTAAACGTAGCTTAGCGAGCTTAGGTAATTAATAAAATAATAAAAGTACTCCGGGAGATAAATACGAAGCGCTAGATTAATAAGGTTATTATTATTTATTATAAGCTAAATATAAGCCCTAACCTCGATATATTACTAAATTCGGACGTTAAGGTTTAAAAAGAAACTACTAAGTAGTAGTTAAGCTTATATAAATTAATCTTAGTTAATAAACGCTCGTATCTTGTTACTAAGGATCGAGACTAACTACTTAAAGTATTAATTATAGTAGTACGACCGTATTATACTAATTATAATAAAAAAATATTAGCTTAATAGGAAGAAAAAGAGCTAAGGGAATCCCCTTAGTAGCGTAAGGAGGAGTAAAAGATTATCCTTAACGAAATTATTATAATAAATTAAATATACGATAATAATAAAAAAGAGGCGATACTTATATTATTAAAATATATAAAAAGATCTAAATAAAGGGTACTATTTTAATAATTTGTTATTAACGATGTTATAATTAATATATTCTATATAATAAAAAAAAAGGCCGATTTCGTACTTATAACCCGATTATAAAAAGATAGTATAATTATAACAGCTAGGAGACCTTTTAAAAGATTAGACCTAGTAAAAGTAGAGATATTACGTAATTAAGAGGTCTATCGATTTATCTTTTATAATCTAGTTAAATACGTAAATCTATATATTTTTAAATTATATATAGTTCGAGAGATAAAAGGGAAGGGTACCCTATAGTTATATAAAAAATCGAGGTACGTTATATAAGGGTACGGTAATATTAAAAAGGCGACGCTACTTACTTAATTACTTATAGTTTAATGCTATAACTAGCGCTTTATAATAATACTAATAGTATTACTATAGCAAAAAGGGTACTAAATCTAGAGTCGTAATATTATATAAGCGTATACTTAATTAGTAACTAGGCTCACGAGGAAGATCCTCGCTTATTTCTTAAAAAAAATAACTAGTAAGTACTTAAAAAGTACGATTATTAAAGTACTTAAGCCGTTATATAGCCTTACTAAATCGGGTACTTATTAGTAAATAACGTACTACGACTTCTAAATTAACTAATTATTAATAATTATATTAATATATAATCCCTACTTCTTAATCTTTACGTATATAAATAACCCCTTTAGTATTATTAGGATATAAATAAATAATACCCTAGGTTTATTAAATATTAAGTTTATAAAAAAAGAGGATAAGGAGCTTTATAAAACTAAATTTATAACTAAACTAAAAGAGATCTTAATACTAAAATCCTTATTAACGTTTAATAAAGGGATTTTAATAATTAAGGGGGATAATATAGTATTTTAATAAGAAAAAATAAAACGAGAAAATTACCCTTATTAACTAAAAATCCCCTAATTATAAGAAGTAATATAGGGCTAAGCTCGCCCGAGGGGTATATATTACGAGCATTTATTAGCCCGAGGCTATTTTTAACTATACTAGAGCTATACAGGCTATAGAGCCTACGGAGAGCGACTTTAATATTCTTAATTAATAACTATATTAATAATAAGAATACCGTAATTAAGGTCTTATTTACTAGCTTATTAAGCTTACTTTAGCGAGGCTCTACGTATTTATTAATAAATTATTTATAAATAATAATAATTTAATTTTATAATTAGGATATATTATTATTCTTATTAATAAAAAGCTTAGTAAGGATAAATTTATAATTTAAGGTAATATTATTTACTATTTATTAATAAAGAGTAAGTAAGTAATATATAGCGTACTTATATCTAAAGTCTATAGTATAGTTAACGGTATTAACCTTGCCCACGCAATTTTAATTACGCTTAAAAAGATTATAAATCGACTTAACTTTTTTATAATCTCTATAATTATATATACCGATTCGTACTCGTTATATAAGTACCTTGTTAAGCTAAGTATTATAAAAGAAAAGAGGTTTATAATAAATATTATAGCCCTTAGGTAGTTATATAAATAACGAGAGATCCTTAAGATCTATTAGATTAATAATAATAATAACCTTATTAATATTTTTATAAAAATAGTACTTAATAAGGGATTAGAGTAATTTATTAATAAAAAAAAGTAATAATATAAATAAAAAGATAGGTTATATAAAAAGAATAAAAAAAAGGGGTAAAAAGAGACGACTTAATAAACAGGCCCGAGGTCGAATTAAACCTCTAATTATAATAATAGTAGTAATAATAAAAATAGCCGTTAGATTAATAAAAAAAAAGAAAGTTAGTATCGGATTAGAAATCTAATTTAACCTTAGTATACGGCCGAGGCTACGTAGGGGCTAACGAGGGGCCCTATTTATAATTAATATAGACTACTTAATTTATAGTTAGAACCTCCTTTTTATACCTCACGTAGTATCTTAAAATAGTTTAATTAACCTACTTCGTTAACCCACGGTTCGAACTAATCGACTAATATCCCCGTGATAGGGATACCAACAATTGTAGAGCAGACCTTGAGAAGGGCCTGGGTAGGGATCAAATTAACTAACAGTTTCACCCATCTAGATTCGGCATCCACAAGGCTACTTTGCGCTGAAGAAACTCACATCGCATAGTCGCGACAGTTTCAATCTCGAGTTGTCGTCACTAGTTTCCACTGCCCAGAACTATCAAAAGAAACACATCATACAGCTCCTGGCCACATTCGAGGTTAAGAATGCAGCGACAAGAGAATCAACATTCTATCTCTTGTTTGACTGGGCCGATGGAACACTGAACAAGTTTTGGCAGAGCAATGAAGCTCTAGTGAGAGATAAACGGCATTGCAAGTGGATGGCGACTCAATTTTATGAAGTTTCCGAAGCTCTTCGCTATGTTCACAACGATCGCGAACCAACTGTACGATATCTAGAAGACCGAGACTCCAACAAGCAACTGTATGGACGCCATGGGGACATCAAGCCAGGTAAATTGACTACTCTTATCCTATTTCATACACAACTTACTGAAAGACTCTCCCCCAGGAAATTTCCTTTGGTTCAAATCGGATAGCTTTCCTGGTCTTTTGGCCTTAGCGGACTTCGGTCTCGGGCGACTGCACACTCAAGTTTCCCGCTCAAAGCAAGACCCCAACAGCCTGGAAAGAACGGCAACGTATCGCTGCCCCGAATTTGACCTGGAATTTGGTCTCGTGTCACCAAGGTCGGATATCTTCAGCCTAGGATGTGTGTTCCTCGAATATGTCACCTGGTTTTTGCTCGGGCTCGAAGACGTGGAAAAAACCTTTCCCGATTTCAGACTGGAACAAGATAAACATGGTTTCGACTCTGATGTCTTTTTCTCAATCAAAGACAAGAAGGCTTATCTCAAGTCTTCGGTTACCAAATGGATAACGAAACTCAAGAACCACCGCGACTGTTCCTGGTACCTTTCGGACTTGCTTGACGTCATTCGAGACCGCATGCTAGATCCCGAGTCCACGACGAGAATCCCATCAAGCTTATTGAGCAAAAGGATGAATGAACTTTTGAAGGCTTGCACCGTCGACCCCGATTACTATCTCAAGCCTAAAAGCTAAGATTCGCGAAAGAGATGGCTGAGAAGCCCAGGCAACTTTCCCAAGACCCGGGAAGGTGAATGGATTAAATCTTTTCATGCTCAAGCTCAAACCCAGTAGCATGAGCTAACATTGAGCCCGCGTCAGACCACGAACTTTAGATTTCATCAATTACACGATTCAAAGAAGAAAGGTCGAGGCGTCCACACATGTCCGACCTTGAGACAACATTTCAGTTCGAAAGGTCAGAATTTCCATATCCCGAGCTTGAAAGCCAACTACTAACTCAATCGCTGTAGTGGACTCTAATGCGCTGTTCGATCACTGCTAGCTCGCCCTCCAAAGCCGAATACGTTAGTTCGTTCAGTTCAACTTGTGGATTTACCAGGGGGTATATCAGACCTTTTCAAGTGGCTTGGGCAGCATGAGGATGAATCTGTTGGCTCTTTCCTGTTTGAAGCTTTCGTCAGTAAATCATGTACCGGCCGTAAATGAGCGTGTCTTGTAGTAACAGCAGTATACCTTGACTTTATAATTCCCTTGGCCATAGATCGAATCCAGCGATGTTTTCAATTTTGCAGAATCATGATATCTCGCTCTCATCCTCTCCTCGAACGGGAATTCTGATCCCGGTCCGGGTTTCGTTGTCGCTTGTGTCACTTGCGTACTACTCTTTTCAGGTTCTGCCTTCGATTCTGATTTATCACCGCGGCCCCAGCTCTTGCGGAAGAAAGACATCCCGGGCTCTCGGTGCTTTATGATGTATTCTCCCTCAAGTGCCGAAAAGGTGTGCTTCACAGCAATTTGGATGAGAGGCTTGTTGGTTTTCGGTGTCCAAATTAAGGCGGGGGAAGAAGTGGTTGGAGACCTCAAAAGGCAAAAACGGTGGGGGCAGCATCCGAGCTGGCTTCACTGGCGAGTCTCTCTGTCTAGAGAGGATAGGATCATGCAGGCAGGTATCCAATCCTGATTTCGATGTCCGCCCGCCCTGTCTTGCATGATGCATGAGAAGAACCCAATGGCGGCCCGACAACACATACATGAACACTGCCTATCGCTCCACCTCGAATCTGCCTGCACAGCTACACTATGCAAAGAGGCTTTTCGGTTGCTGCAATGCGAGTAAGCCTACATAATACTGACTGGTCTTGGTCCCGGCCAGTGTAGTGTGGGCAGGGGGCATGGAGGCATACTAAACCGGCCAAAGGCGTCCTGCGAGGCAGGCTAGAGAGCAGGATGTCGAGAGAGGTTTGGAAGTGTAGAAACTACGAACGACGCTACGGAAACAGCTTCCTTCTCAGAGCCGACTCTCGCATACTTATACATGTATCTCTCAAGGGAGTCGACATACACAGGGTATATTATCGACGCTGTCAAAGAAACCGTCGTTCGACACCATCAAGAAGTTCCTTACCTCTGACGGACCACGCATCTCAGTACTCGCGGAGTTGAGAAGCCAGGAGCTTTAAAGTCTTCTTAAATCAATACTCACTGACACATCAGGTTAAAAGGATGGATTTACCAATTGAGACAATGACATGGTCGGCATCAGATCTTGGTTTCTTTGGATACTCCGAGCGGAAGGCTGTGGTGCTCAGATCCCTAGACGATGAGGAGGTTTGTGACGGCCTGTTACATAAAGCTCCCGGAGTGGCTAATACTCCATAGCCTACAAGCCAAACCCTTTATACCAAAGAAGACTGGGAGCGATGGTTTAGCTCTGTAAGTTTGAAGCATATTTCACCAGCCGAGCAGCAATGCTGAGTACAAGTGCCAACAGTCACAAGGTAGCTCTCCTGACTGGAAGGACTTGAAGCCAGGGCTGTATGTGATGTGAGTCGAAAGTTCTAAGATACTGGGCATCCAAACACTCTATTCTACATCGCAAGCAGGCAATACTACTATGGCATGATATACTGATTCCGAATAGTCTGTGTAGCAGGGCTCCTCCGATGTCCGAAGCACCCGGCAGAATACAATACCTCCCGTTTACAGGAATCACTTGGGAAAGAATCACTAGAGAGTTTCACGTATCTCGAAATATTAAACGAACGATAGCAAGACTGGTCTCGTGCTTCTCTTCCGCCCGTGAAGATGACGCGACGTCAGGTCATCTCAAGATGTGTTCGTTCCTCCTTCGCTACTGTCTACCTCAAGAGTCTGACACGTACTATAGCCTTTTCTGCGCGCATGTCTTCAAGTCTGCCGGACGATCTAGCAATGTCTGCCACTTACATACCGAGTACTGGGACCACGTTCGCTGTGGTGTATGGTTGTAACGATGACCAGATGAGAAGCATTGAGTCAAAAGTGCGAAGAGCAGGCAAACAAGCCTTCCACCCACTCATGATTCCAGGGATATTCGAAGAGCTAGAGAGAGCGAGGCTGGTTGAGAGAGTCGAAGATCTGTTGGATGATTTCACACTTCGGTCAGAGAAGCTCGAGACACATCCGTGGAGTCCAGACGCAGATACGGACGGCTCAAAGGCGCAACAACATTTATCTCTCTGTGTTAAGAGCCAGAGTTTGATGGACCAAATTCGTATGGCAAAACGACAATTGACAAAGTTCTCAAAAGAGATTGACATCATAACGACAGAGCTCGAGTCTCTCAGCGGGGTTGAGTACATTCACAAGAGTGAGCCAAGAGCAACAGAGGTGGCGAAAGTAGGGACAAAGATGAAGAATAGGGTGGACGACATCATGACAGAATACGACGATAAGATTGATGAGTGCCAGATGATGATTTGCAACACATCATTGGCAATGCAAACAGTAAGTCATCTTTCAGGCGCGAGACTTGACTCCAAGAGTCAAAGGTAGTAGTAACATCGGCAGGTCTGGAACCACATTGCAAGGCAAGACTCAAAGACCAACACCAAGATGTCAAAAGCAAATGCTGCCATTGCAGTACAAACAAAGGTCGAGAGCGCTCAGATGAGGACGATCGCGCTTCTAACAATGATACATCTCCCCCTATCTAGTGTTGCGGTAAGCCATTTATTGCAATTTGCTGAGACTTCTTGCCATGAGTTCCTCTGTAAGTACTAATTGAGAACAACCATAGGCCATATTTTCCATGGATATGTTCAACTGGGAGGCAGTTGAAGGTCAGTCTATAGTATCAAAGCACATTTGGCTATTCGCAGTCCTCGCAATTGGCCTCACACTGCTCACCCTTGCTGCATGGTTCTTGGGGACACGGCGAGAGAAGGCTATGGCGGATAAGTCGGACAACTACTTCAATTCACCGCAAAGACATGACACATTCGAGTATGTTTAGAGAGGAGGGTCACTCTGTTTGAGTGAGATGAGACAGGGGACTTGCTCAGGGCGAATCCTGGTTTCATCTGGAGAGGCGGCCACCACTGTAGGAGTTTTCGACTGGATATTGTGGGCGTTCAATAATGTAGGTACACAGGCGGTCATATATCACTGAGATCCAAGGTTAACAGAAGCCGGCGTGGATATTATGAGCTACCTTACTTTGCTTCATACTCACTGGCGTGTAAATGATGAAGTTTTCACCCTATTATTCAAGAGGCTTTAGCTTTGGCGGTTACCGCACGTTCAACTACTCACTCACGTAATTTTTATTTGAACGCCACCTTTATGGATAGTTCAGCGAGACTTAAGCAGGGAAAAGGAAAATAAGTGTACATCTAGTACGGTTTTCTATGATTGAGTCTTTGGGTCTCAATGGCCCCTTTGCCCCAGGACATGGAGAGGACAGAAATGGTTTGCATTCTCCTACTACCAACAAAAAGCTTAGGCGAGGCTCCGGCCTGACGAGTGACACTTGATGCGCAAAGGCAGAGGCTTTTCACCGGACGTACAGAAGCTTGTCATCCATTTCTCTTGATAATAATGATACCAGATACTTTACCTAGTCCATTTAGTCCACGGTGAAAATGTAGGCAAATCAATCATGTCGTGAGTCGTGTCGTTGGAGCAAGGATCACCAAGAGGAAGGTAAGGTTCATATTGGTTATCCAGTCTACAGGGGTTTCAATCCTCTTCAGATCATAAAGTAACAAATGCAAGAGTTACATGGGTAAATCCAGGAACGGTGCGAACAATATAGTCAGAAACCCTATTTGTATCCATATCCGTAGTGTTCAAAGGAGTGGAATTGACTGGCGTCTGAGCATTAAGTACGGATGCTTCAGTGTTCAAAATCTTGTACACCCCACATCTTGAGCCGTAAAGAGAAGAGGAACGGTCCGCAGACCTCCATGCTCAGTAAGAATGCTTGTTGTTACCTAAACAGCTCGTATTTCTAGGCTGCCATTTACGCAGTGTCATGACCAGCTGAAGCTAAAGTTCAACTGTTAGGTTGGGAAAGCAATAGCGTGATTCTTGGACGTCTTGCATCTACCTGCACTAAACCAGATGAAGAGATGTAAAGAGGCATGGCCGTGTGGGAGGGATTGGAGATGGTGCTGACAGACGCCGATCGGAGGCCGCGAATCGCGGCCCCTCACTCGTACAGGCCTGTTGACGATGCCGCGGAGCCGAAATGAGGGTGGAGCTGGCGCGTGAGGGAGTTGAATGATGGCCTGCAAAGGGGAAAATTGCGACCAGTGAGGATCGTGATGGTCCAAAGACATATTTCCATACCTCGGAGAAGCGTCACTTGATGTGCGTTTGTGTCCGTACATAGTCGGAAGTAGGGATTGCTACTACACTGCTCAATGGAATCCTCCTCTTCCGTTATGCTCATGAAAGTCTGGATAGTGAGTGAGTGAGTGAATGAGTGAGTGACATGGAAGTGGGTGAGCAACGGAGATTTGAGTGAGAGATGGCCGCTGACTAAAGCGCGTTATCAAGTGGATTGCGTAAGGGGACTCGACGAATTGTGGCTAATGGCGTGCGCCAAGTCGCCAGCCAACGCCTGCAAGCTGCTGCATGGACGGAAGTACCGAGGCAGAGTTAATGCTTGGTGAATCCAAGGACTAAACAGCCAGTTATTGTTGCTTGTCTGATGCCTATGGGCAGTGCGACATGGGTCGTTGGATACTCAGCAAGGTAGGTAGGTAAGTCTTCAGATATTGTAGCGAGCTATTCTTGATCTCCAAAATTTGACCCTTTTTCTGACTTGGCCTTTGCAAAGATTTCTGGGTGCGCAGCAGAAATAATAGACAGCAAGTCAGCAATAGGGGAACTTCCCAGTGGTGCGGATCCAATCGGTACAACGGCAGGGATGCAACGTGGAGTTTGGCAGTGGTGGCAGACCGCAGTGCATCACAACAGGACGGAAGGTGGGTGGTGCGGCGTGCCGTGAACAGTGGAACGATGCCATTTTTGTGTGTGTGCGTGTGTGGGATGATGAGGGAAGATGTGGTGACGTGAACAGTACGAAGTAGAGCATCTAGTCCTGAGTGCAATGTGCATCATTCCATGCATTCCATCATGCATCAATTTGAAGGTTGTCAACAATGGAAGTTTATTTGGAATGGCAGATATTTCTTGCCAAGAGCTAAGGTGCTCCATTGAGAGAGGGGCCGCGGAAGGAATCAACGGGAAGGATGAGAAACCTCGAAGACCTGTCTCGGGGAGTCAGGAAAGAAAAAAAAAAAAAAAAAAGAGGTGTCCTTGCTTTTAGACTTAGGTAAGCACGCAGCGTGAAAGGAAGGTAAGTGGGAAAATTGAAAGGACCCTAGGTTCCTACGGATACCTAACTTGTTATTGTTGTGTCTGCTTGCTTGCTTGCTTGCCGCCTAGTAGAAATTTGGGAAGGAAGGAAATAAGAAGAAAAAAAAAGTCGGCCGAAACGAGATGAGGAATGGGCCGTGCATCCGGTAGTGGTGATTCTGAATTTCTGATCATGAGCAGGGGAACATGGAGTTTAACCCCATCTGGTCTAGTGTCACAGTGATTGTCACGGTTGGGAGCTCTAAAACCTCCTTCCATTTGGGCCTTGGCATTTACAGTGACTGCACCTTGCGATCTTCGATGCTTGAGAGACGGGGCCCGCTAGGTACTCCATCCCCCTTGCCTCCTTGTCTTTCTGCAATTAGCAACTGGCACCACCGGGACCCTGTACGCGGTACATAACAATCTGATCATCAATGTTTGGCCGTGCAAACGACACATATATCAAAATGATTCAAGTGATGTTTGTTTGCACTTTATTTACAACCTGCTTGTGTGTTGCTGTCATGGTCGTTGTTTCCACTGCTCACCCCAACTCCCCAAGTACCTTGCCTTACAATCAGGCACGTTGGGTAAGGTAGGTAGCTGCATGCCAAGGTCCTTCCCAAGGTAAAGGTACAAGTAAGGAGGGAGAGGCACAGCTGGCAGGTGCCGGAGCTACCCATGTCTGCCGCTTGCCCAGCCGGACCTTCTTCTTCGACCTCGACCGAGCACGTTCCTTGCCCTGGCATCTGATACTGGATGCGGAACTTCTTTCCAGTTCCCTCCCATTTGGCGCTTGTCTTTGATATTCCCCCAACCTCAACCTGAAAGCTGCAACACTTGGAAATCGGCATCAATGTCTCACTCGCCCAACCTGGCCATCGTCATCCATTGAGTCTCTTTCCCAGCGGCATCACTTCCAGTCTTCCTGCAAAATGTCGGCCCAAAGCCATCCTACCTTACCTTAGTACTCCGTACGCCTGAACGATTGAGGGCAAATCCGCCATACCCCAACGGTTTACCACCACCGCTTCCTCCTGGCCAATGGCGCACGTCTTCCCATGGACGCTTCTGCATGAAAACGATGGATGAAGCAAACCAAAGCTGCAAAGCTGCTCTCTGTGTGGCCCCACCAGCAGTCCACCACCACCACCACTACCACTGCGTACAAAGTAGTGTATGAGGTCCAGACCAGGATGGCGCCGCATTGCCGGAACAGAAACATAGTTTCGAAGCCGTCGAGGGTTTGCGTCCCCACGCTGCCCTGCGACATGCGTCCTGCGCTTGCTTCCCCTTCCCCTGCACCCACTCCCGCTCAACAGGGCACTAAGCAAGCAAGTTGGCAACCACGCAAACACTGCGCGCGGCGCGCCCCCTTTGTCTACCGCCGATGGCACCGCCGATGGCACCGACCCAACCCATGCCGCCCTCGAGTCAAGCTGTCGCCATGTTGCGTCTGCCCTAGCATCTGCGGCTGCGCATACCTCGCCAGCCATTCCCACGTTCACGCCTAGGATACACTCTCCACCCGCACGCTACGCCTCTACGCCTCTACGTAACGACTGTACAAATACAGATCTGTACAGAGTGTACAAATGGTCTGTACAACTACGGAGCAGAAAGATTATGGGTCAATCTACATTGTGTAGCTCAGGTCCCCGTCTCTCTCACTCCCATGGTCCATCCATCCATGGGCCATCAGGTCTTGTCACTGGCCCCATGAGCTACCTCATGGACCATCCCTAATCGCACAATGCTGCTCCCAATTCGGAAGTGTCGTGTCCCCGGCCAACCTCTAGCGGTGGCCGTCATCGCCGTGGGCCGTGGGCCGTCGTGGATCATGGACCGTGGGTCGTCTGCTATGGAATTGTGGCTGCCTTTGGGGCAGGGCCGGACTGATGTTTGGTCTGCCCCCAAACTCGATCCCAAACTCTAAGCCCATTCCTCGAAGCCTTTTTCGTCCTGGTTCCTCCTCGCCGTCGTTCCAGACCTACACGCCTCCGCGCCTTTCCCTTCCTGTGCTTCGTCAAGAACCCGCTACCATTCTTGTAATGCTTATCCCCCCATCTTCTTTCTTCTCCTGGTCTACCTTATTACCTTAGTTTAATCCTCAGTTTCCTCGACTTGCCCCCGAGTCCCCCCCTCCCCATCTCTGCCAAGGAGACCCGTTGGGCCTGTTCCCCTGCTCAGACAACGTCAGCTCGTCTTCAGTCCAAGCCCTGCAATCGTCGTCCGATGTTGGATCCTCTGACCGCGCATGTTCCAAACAAAACTCGAAAACGGCCAGACTTGACACCTTGCTTCTGCGTAGCTGCTGCAACATCCATTTTCGATCACGGCCAACGGGAATCATTTTTGGACTTTTAAAATCATCGTTAGTTTTGTCTTGGCATACGACTTTTGCATAGACTTACACAGTGATGCCCTTTAGAACCTACATATAGAAACATATTTGTATAACGGAGCCGACAACGACGAAGACGACGGATACGACCACGATCCCTTCGAACCGAGCCTTGTTTCATTGGCACGAACAAAAGTACCGCAATGCCGAAATCAGGGGAATTTGCCTTCGCTGAAGAGCGGTCTTCATCATCCGTAGAAGATTTTGACCTCGATGACGAACACAAGGAACCATTGCTGCCCGGCTCGACCTCGATCTCGCGCCGCAGGCAACGAGGAACACTGCTTGCATGGCTTAAAGGACGGCCAAAGTCATTGTTGAGAAAGTTCCGCCGACAACCTCGATCCCTCCCGCGACTCCTACTCCGATATACGTTCATGTTCATACTCTTCATCATCGTTACAACACCGATCTTCTTCCCGTCGTACACGCGCCATCCGAAGCACTACAAAAATTTGAGACAAAGATGTCTGGTGTCCGACAGCCTTTCTGGCTGCGCCAATATGCAAAACGAAAAGGTATTCATTGCCGTCAGTTTGTTTGACCCAGAGGGCAAGATTGCAGGGGGAGAATGGGCCAAGAATGTACTGGACCTAATCCACATGATTGGCGAGGAAAACACATTCCTTAGCATCTACGAAAATGACAGTGGTGACTTGGGTACTGCAGCTCTGGAGGAGTTTAAGAAAAATGTGCCATGCAAGCACAAGATCGTCAGCGAGGGTCAGGTCGACTACAACGTCTTCCCGCATGTCACCATGCCTGATGGAACACAGAGGTTGAAACGCTTGGCGTATCTGTCCGAGATGCGCAACCGCGCGCTCTACCCATTGGACCAGTACGACACGGATGCAGGGATTGTCAAGTATGACAAGATCTTGTTCCTCAACGATGCGCTCTTTGCGCCGGTAGACGCCGCTCATCTACTGTTCAACACGAATGCGGGCGAAGACGGCAAAGCTCACTACCTGTCGGCATGTTCCTTGGACTATGACTGGAACCCTTTCCTCGAGTATGACCTTTATGCGCAGCGCGATGCTGAAGGGTACTCCAACGGCATCCCGATCTTCCCCTACTTCACCAACAAGGGCCAGGCAATCTCACGCAAGGCCATGCTCTCGCAGACAGATGCGGTCCCCGTCAAGAGCTGCTGGGGTGGAATGGTGGCCATGCAAGCCAAGTACATCCAGAACCTGGATAAGAAGCTGCCGACGAAAGACTGGCAAGCTATTGCGCACCACGTCATTAACCCAGATCATCCTCACAACACCACGACACCAGTCCGATTCCGCTACGAACCCGAGGTCTACTTTGACGCCTGCGAATGCTGTCTGTTCCTTGCCGATGTTACGAGTGTCGCAGACAAGGCCGGAGAGCCAGACATGGGCGTCTTTGTGAACCCATACGTGCGCGTGGCCTATCGCAAGAGAACACAACGCCTCGAACGTGTTATTCGCCACTGGGAACGGCTCATGGCCCTGCCGCAGGAGATCATTACCTACTTTTCACGGTTCCCGACCCCGAACCCTCACAGAGAGGTTGTCGAAGGGCAACGCTTCATGGAAGAGATTTACCAACGCCGGGAAGGGTGGAAGATGGTTGAGCGAACGGGGCGCAACGGCATGTTTTGCGGAGTCAGGGAGATGCAGCTCATCAAGGAGGGCCCGCGCAACGGACGCAACTGGGAGAACCACTATAACATCCCATGGGCGGAACAGCAGTTGAACTTCCCCATCTGATTTCATTCTCGATTTTGACGGAGCTTGTACTGGTCGGTGTAATGGGGGACACGGCGCTTGTGGTTGGTTAACTATGGAGCATCAGCATTACTTTTGTTCGGCGGCATTGGATGGATAAACCTATTGGGCATAACGACGATGGTTCGATACGGGGAGGAGGGTTGTTGGGTCCCAAGGCTGTATGCCACCCAAAAAAGGGGGGGGGGGGGGGGGGGGGGTGGGGGGTGGGGGGGGGGGGGGGTGTGGGGGGGGGGGGGGGGTGGGGGGGGGGGGGGGGGGGGGGGGGGGGGGGGGGGGGGGGGGGGGGGAGGGGGGGGGGGGGGGGGGGGGGGGGGGGGGGGGGGGGGGGGCGCGAAAAGGGGCAATGGGGTTTTTGGAAAAGTGTCATAGACGTACTGGCACACTTTGTGCACCTTGATACCACTTTCGTTATACTTTTGAATATACTACTACCAACGATTCCTCTCGGTGGCCGCTGCTACTACCCCTTGATCATTGGCTATCGACCACGCTTGGTAAGAAAAGCCCATGGCGTCAGGCCAGTTTATATTGGATGAGTGTGTGACTATGCCAGACGCCTTCCTTATGCTACGTTGTTAGGTAAGACAAGTAACGTGCTCGAACACGCTGTCACTCATAAGAGTCCGAATCACTCAACACCGATCTTTTGCGCCAGTGAGGCCGAGAACCACACGTCGTGAACACTTTTCAACACAGGCTTGAGACCAGAGATGTCAACGAACACCAACTTCATCCATGATTGAATGTTCCCCATTGGACCCCTGTTCGGTCCTAGCTGCAGTGCAGTAACTAAACGCGAAGTAAACCAGACGAGCCCAGACCCAAACCCAGAGACCCAGACCCAAGCACAACAAGTAAGTTACCTATTTGCATTCCCACCCCATGGGCCGAAAGAAACCCAAACGTGACACTAAAGAGAGGGATAACGAGAAGCTAGCCTCCCAAAAATAACATGCGGACGAGGCGCGCATAGACAGGCAGTTATCCGATAGACAAGACGCCCGCCCAAGAACCCAAAGTCACAAATAGCAAGTCCAAAAAGTCCGCTCGCTCAACAACAATCAAGGTGGTATCTTGGAGGAGAAAAGACACTGGCAAGCCACGGCCGTACTGAAGATTGGAGAGAGACTCATTCATGCGTCAGGCATGCTTCGAAGAGAGAAGCAGTCAAGATAAACACTTAGGCTGCGACGGCGGGGGTCGCCTTTGCCTTTGTGGTCTTGGGCTTGGTCTCCTTCTTCCCTGCCTTGGTGGCCGCGGCCACCTTGGTTTCTGCCTTCTTGGCTACCGACTTGGCCTGCGCAAGGTGTGTTAGTGATGAAGCTCAGTCATCAAGTAATGGCAAGAAGAGTTATCAAGAAAAAGGTCTGTATCGTAGGAATGGGGTAGAATAATTGATCTCTTGTGGCAAGCGCGACTTGGACACCCAGGTTTGCTGGACAAGAACACAACATGATGGGACCGAATCCAAAACAAGATTCTCGCCAGAAGAAGCAGAGAAATTACAATGTGGTTCTGGAGGAGAGAGAGAGTTGCACGCCTCCCACACGTGTTATGTACAATGTCTCATGAACATACCTTGGTAGCGACAGAAGGGCCCTTCTTGGCGGTGGTGGCCTTCTTCTTGGTGACGCCGACAGGCTTCGCGGCCTTGGCAGCAGTAGAAGTAGTCTTGGGCTTCTTTGCGGTCGTGGTGGTCGTGGTGTTCTGCTTGCGAACAGGAGCGGTGTCGACGACTGGGAAGAGACGCGGCTTGGAGTTGCCGGTCTGGGAGCGGGTTCCTTCACGTGCCATTTTGACGTTTGGTCTGGTGTCGCGATGGAATGTTAGTTATTGCTTTACGATTACGAGATTGACGCGATTGCGATAGATGTAATGCGACGAGAAGAAGAGGTTGTGGTTGTGATAGCGCTCGTGAGAAAGTGACGTGAAGAAAGAGAGAGTATCCGTGGGAGGAGGGGAAACCTGAAGGCGAATGGCGGATGGCGCGATGGGTGGGAAAAACGGGCCAAAGTTGGTACTTTTTGAAAGACTCACGGTTGGATAAAGACGATGGAAAAGTGACGCGTTAAAGCTTTCTGAAGCTGCAGAATTGGGTTAATCCAAAGGACGATGGAAAATGGTAAGTTTTCGACGAAGAGTGGTGGAATGGCGAGGTGTTGTTGTGAGAAAAGAGAAGATGGGAGGTGACGTGGTTTCGTGTTGCGGCGCGAGGGAAGGGGAGAGGGGGAGGACTGCGGATATGGCTGATTGAGTGCTGGCGGTCGGTGGTGCTGGTGGTGGACGGTCACAAGGGGCACACACACACACACCTTTTGCATGGGAGGAGCGGTGTCGGAACACATGTTTAGGATATTGGATCATCGGGGGCGATGTGAAGGGAATTGATTTTGGTATTGTTTATTTTCTTTCGGCTAACTAAATTATCTTTCAAATGAATGGAGTCAAGCCGTGCCTTCTTTTTTGATGAATTTGCGAGAGGATAGAATGGAAGGAGCACCTTGTTCACCTGCGATGGCAAGATGGAGGGACGGGAAGGAAAGAGGCAGAGGCAGAGGCAGAGAGACAGGAAAGAGCGGGACAGCCAGTGATTGAACTTCCAGGTTGGAGGGAAGGAAGGCACAAGAGTTAGACAGCTGCGTCTGATACTGTTTCTTTCCTTTCCTTTCCTTCCCTTCCTTAAGGTAAGGAAGGTACTTTCAGTTACCTTCTAATCTGACTACACGGTCCAAGTCCTTCCTGCTCTTTGGCCTAGACAATTTGTTTTGATTCCCCCCCCCGTGATTTTTGGGCGTCTTATCAAGAATCAAACACGGCAAGACGGCCTGATATTGCGCCCCTTCCCACTTTCATCCATTCTTCACCACACCTAGGGTACCTACCCAAGGTACCTTAAGCTCAAAGTTGGCAGTCGCCAGTGTCCCCCCCTTTCCCTTGGCTGTCACTGTCCTCCTCCATTTATTTCTCTTGCATCTTCCACTTCTTCCCCCCATCCTGCCCATGTCGACCCTCTGATTTGAACCTCTCTCTCTCTCGTAAACCTTTACCTTTCCCCTCTTTTTGCCTCTCTGCTCTATTCCGCATTTCACTATGATTTTCTCCCTTAATTTCCCCGCCTTGGCGCAGACCCGGCAATTCAGCGGTGCCCGACCTTGTTAATGAGCCTGCGCCCTTCTTATCTCCCTCCCACTTCCAGCCTCCTCGGACTCGGCGTGGGGTTCGGCCTACGTTGATACCTCTCTTCGTCTTCTTTGTCTACATTTCTCATGATGTAGCCACGTTTTCGAGCGCTCGTCGGCATGTATACAGTGGCCATCGAACCAAGTTTCGAGCAAAATGCGGCTACGGCAATTTCGTTAGATGGCCCCGATAGACCAAGCACATGATGGACCCAAGCGAAGGACGCGCCAGTTCTAGACCGACCGAAACGACCCCGGCACGCGACGTCTGGCGCCCAACTGCCCGGTGTCTGGACTCTGGAGTCTAACGCTCTGGGCTCCCGTTCCCGGGCTCATTCATGGCTACGGATCAGATGGCTTACGGTCTATCTTGTTCTTCACCGATGATGGATAACAGGCGCCTTCCCCGAGATTCCCCTGTACCGTGTCTACAGTCTAAACCACCGTCGACGGTTGCTCTATCTCAAGATCGAATCTTCATCCTTCTTCAGCGGCAACGTCCGCCTGAACCGTGCAGCGCAAGCGTGTCCCATGACCACAGCAAACGCCATGCCCGCCTTCACCGTGCTGTTCCTGCTTCACATGGCGAGCTCTTCATCTCAGGGGCGCACATCCCCGAATATTGAAGTATCGAACGAGGGAAACAAGAATGATCAAGAGCATTCAACGAAATAGGAGAATGTGACGACGCCAAATGGACAAGCCGGTTATTTCGCCATTTCCTGTCTCCATGGCCTGCGCATGTCGCCTTGTGCACAGAATGGCAGACAGAGAAAACGCCCTAGGCTGCAGGGTATCGTGGCCACAGCGATGATCGTCCAACGGCGCGCCCCAAGGCCTCCCCGCCGCGCTGTCTGCATCAAGGGTCTGTCCGTGCTGTCCCTGCTGCTGCTGCCAGAACGTTGAGCCCCGCAAACGCGCTTCTTCAGGAGCCCACAAGGACATACCCCCACGCGAGCGACTATTTTCGAAGCAACTCAGAAGTCAGAAAGCCCACATCCATGAATCTATGCTCAGCATTTACAGATGTGACACACCCGTTTGGCTGTCACTATTCGAAATCGAAAGTCGGAAGAAGAGTTCAATTTGATTGGTCACATCTATGCACAAATCCTTTCCACCAAATGCAACCCCTCGTTCTGGCCATCACCCGCAACATACAAGTGTCCCCCGCCGTCCCAAGCTTGCTCTGGGTTCATACCGATAGGCGTACTTCATCAGGTCCTTTTGCAAGCTTTTGAGCTCCTTGTTGAGTTTCTTGCTGCGCTCCAAAATATCTCTTACTCCCTGCATCATGGCATCGTCTGCCCGGTTCAATTTGCCCACTTTCTCGCGGATCGCCTGCGTCCGCCGTCGCTCACACGACAAGTGGTCAATATTGACAGTCGTCACTTTGCTAACCTCGACCATGGTAACACCGGGTCGTTGCGCCACTGCCTGGACATGACGCCATTTTGTCTGTAGTTTCAGCTGCAGAATGAATCCCCTGGATGTAAGCCGTAGTTGCTCGACTTCGGCGCTGACTGTAGGTTACAATAGGTGTCAGTTACCTGGATGACTTTTCAAGTAGAATTCGGGAAGAGGCTTGCACTCAATAACACGTTTGCTCAGCTCGGTTCTTTTGCGGCTGATCTCCAATGAACGACGAACGAGCTTGCTTGCCTCATCCTGTTGCCGTTGGCGATGCGAGGCCCGGACTTTGGTGACGAAAGATGCCAGCACTCTTCTCCACCATCTTGCCTTTCTGGGCTGAGCCAGCTCCTCTCGATCCTCGTACCTCGCCGAATCCCTGACATCCTCGATTTCAACAACAGTCACCTTGCCTAAACCCCAATCTTTCTCACCACAGAGAGTCTTCTCAGACGCGGACTCGGATGTGACCGACACTCTATCTGATGCGGCGTCCCCCCGTTCAGACGCTACTTGCAGTTTTTTAGCAAGGGTGACCGCAATGTCCACTCGACTCTCAATGCCTTGAGATTGCACAGCAACCTTACACAAGGAAAGAAGCTCGTCGTACCACTTGACGACCTTCTTTGTTGTGAAGACGGCCAAGTCAACATCGAGCTGAAGAGGGTTGGGCCCGAGAACCGAAGAAAACATAATGGCATTCCAGAGAGGTTGTGTGTTGTCGTCGCTCCGGTCAACTCGCCTGCGAGCCTCTCGAAGGGCGACGGAACTCGAGGTCGTCGCCAATTTCATTCCACAAACGGGATCTGTCACCTGAGCATGCTCTTTCAGCGTTCCGCACATAGTCAAGACTCGGCCGGGTTTGAAGCATACCTCCATGTACTTGAGGAGAAGCTCCTGGGTTGCCTTCTGCGCACTACCACTTGGCCCACCCTGTTCGAGAGGGTGACAGTAATATCCTGCTGGCTCGATGCCCCACGGCCTTTTACAGTCACTGGCAATGCGAGGATGACAGGCAAACGAAAAAACCTTCCTCCAATCGAGAGTGCCTCGCTCGTCGGCATTCGCCCTTGCCAACCCTGACATGATGTCTCTAAGGGCTTCCATAGTATCCAGAAACGCACGTCTCGCAACGCCCATTTGGTCGTAGGTCAGCCAAATATGAGCAAACCTCATCTATTTTATGTCAGTGATGTCTGAGAACGGGCGTTCGTGCTTGGGAAACCAGTTGACCCACTTCCAAAAATACAATCCTCGGCGTCTTGTCCTCGATATTTTGCCCACGTCTCAACCTTCTCCCCAGCAACTCCCATCCTGCCAGTTGTTTTTGGTGCTTTGGGAGAAGCAGATACCTCCACAAGGATGTCAAGCACTGGGGAATATCATCTCGAGTTGCGTAGTAGCGGCAGTTCAGGTCGAACCTGAGCCGATTTGCCGGCTGTTGCATGGACTGCCGCTGAACCGTCTTGGTGCTAGTCGTGTCAGGCTCGACCCCGGGGAGCGGCTTCTGGACGGCAATGTTGATCGAAATCGGCATCATTCTGAGAAAGACAGTAAGCTTGGTATCAGAATCTCGAAATACGAGCATCCTCACGGGCTCATATGCTGAAGAGGCACGTACCCTTACGAGCGTGGCACGACCTTGGTAGGCCAGGCCCCGACTGCTCGGCGACCCTGAGGTCCTTGATTGCGGGTAATTCCATTTGTAACTCTCGGTGGCTTACATATTTCATGTGCGTTTTGCTGGGTTCGGCGAAGATGGCTTCACGAGTCGGCGACATTTTCTCACAAGTCGAAAGCTATCAGGTCCTTGAGGCCTTGAGCCTTGAGGGAAGACAACTTTGGCTGACGTCTTCGTCAATCCGAAAACTCTCTCCGCAGCCACGCAAGTTACACCACCCTGACGCCACCACCCTGACGCCGTAAATATCACAGCCTACTTGACTAACAATTGAACCCTGATTATGATGGTCCTGAAAACAGCGGAGGGTGGCTTTTAAGTCTTTGCAGATTTCGCGGCCCCATCGCGGGGTGGAGATTCTAATTCTTCGGCGACCTGTTGTGGACTATTCATTGAATACCATTGCCGGCTGTTTCTTCCTCATCCATCATGATTCAATTGTGTCGTGCAATCGACTGCCGATTATCGTGCTTTTTGCGACTAAGATTTTTCTCATGACTTCACTCTCTTACGACTCGTGACAAGACCTTGGTGGAGCTACGAGTGAATTTCTTGATGGAGTCCACGACCTTTTCGATATCTCCAGAGGCGATAGCGGAGTCACTCGTCGATTAGAGAGGCCTCCAGCTGTGATTAACAGTGCTCAAGCTGAGTCAATATTAAACACTTTGCAAAGTTTTCCATGTCAGACGGCGATACGCATGACTCGATAAATTTGAAATTGGATTCAGAATAGGGCGTTCAACAGTTTTACACTCTCTCCCAAGCACAGGACAGAAGCTCGAAGAGTTCTACATCTTTCCAGAACTCCACGAGCTGAGCTTATAGTAGAAGACGTTCTTCGGTGGAGGATGGTCGATGTGCTTTCGAGACCGCGCTGTATCTTCAATCTCTTTCGAACAGATTTACACTTACACAAAGGCGGAAATGAAGGGTCTCGTTGTATAGTATCTTAGCAGTGCCTATAGTTGGGAAAGTTTACGACTACAAGAGAGAAGTAATCAGTGATAGGGATGGCGGTTTGAAGATGCCTAATTGAAGACTGATCATGGGGCGTTAGAATGATCTTGCCGCTGACTTCTCTTGAAGTGACTCGATCACCTGGCTATCCGATATCAAAGCTCTTTGGACTGTGTAATGATAGATTGATAAGAGTTGGAGAGTTCACCATGCATCGATGTCAGGCTGAGGGGCAACGGGGCCAACAAGTTGAAGTCACACCCTCCGGGTCTTCTCCGCATTACTGCCAATGAGTCACTTGAATTCCTACGTCCCTTTACTTGGAGAGACTTTCAGGTTCACGCTACGGTCCCTCCAGCGAGACTTCATAATTTGTTTTTCCGAGAGAGACAGCTGACCAAGATGATATCTTCAGGTTGCTACATGGGCTGTCCAAAAAGGGGGGAAATATCATTTTCTTTTGTCTACTCTAATTCAGGGACGCTTTACTCAACCTTGGATCGTGTCAACAACTTTTCCAGACACTTCATATGTGTCGTACCTTCTTCAAGATCTTGATCAGCTATTGCCCATGTCCCCCCTCCACCGCGCGGCAAACTTCCACTGCACCCCCGCACCTATGAGTGCAACCAGCTGAGCCCCAACACACAAAGTAAAAGCCCACCCCACCCCGATCCCGCTCACCATGGTCATCACAAAACTCGTGCCGCCAGCGGCGAAAAGACACCTGGCGAGGTTGACGCTAGCGCTAGCTGCAGCGCTGCGGTCGGGGAAGATGTCGATGAGGTACGTCATGACCAGAGACTGCGTCGAAACGGCGGTCCAGCCCGTGATGAAGGTCGAGATGATGGGCACTGCGATATGTACCTGGCGAGGGAAGTTGATCGTCCATCCAAAGACTGCAATGGAGGCGGATTGGAGAAGTGCGAAGATTGGTATGAGACGAAGACGCGCCTTTTCGATTGGAAACCCCGCATTGGTGTCCGAGCCCGTAAGGGTGCTGCTTTCTTGGTCGTTGCTCTCGTCATACTTTGCCTTGACACGCTGATAGTCAAGGTCGAGAAGCTTGCCCGTGACTAGCGTGCCGATCATGGAGCCCACGCCGTTTGCGATGAACGTCAGGCCAATGTGGGTTTCTGATAGGCCGTAGCGTGACTTGAAAAGACTTGACATGGCTGTGATGCTCATCTGCCATACCGCGTAGTAGACGGCGAGAAAGAACACGATAGGGGCAGCGCATCTGTTGAAGAGGATCCGGAGGGGTCCGGTGATGTCGACGTGCTTGACAAGCGCCTTATTTGAAGTTGCTCTGTTGGCATGCCATGATATCTCCGAGGTCCGTTGGTAGATGATCAAGGGATACTTTCCCAGACAACCCTTTGGTGTTCTGGTACCATTGCCGACGACAGACCTGAGAGTCTCTGGAAGTAGAAGTAACAGCAATGTGAGGAATACAGCACAGTAGATTGCAAGGAACCAAAAGATGCTCCTCCATCCAAAAGATCCGGCCAAAGCACCTCCGATGACGGGCCCAACGGCAACTGGAACAAGCAAGCCGGCCTGGAAGACGCCCATGTACCCGCCCCTCTCTTGCCGCGTCGTAATATCGCTAATGACCCCAGAGCCTACAGCAATTGTGCTCGCGCT
The DNA here is from genome assembly GCA_030869315.1 of Colletotrichum cuscutae. Lineage (NCBI taxonomy): Eukaryota > Fungi > Ascomycota > Sordariomycetes > Glomerellales > Glomerellaceae > Colletotrichum > Colletotrichum cuscutae. The sequence continues at coordinate 273,567 of MPDP01000277.1, forward strand.
ACCGGTGCTCTGTAAACATCTGAGGATGATCAACGTTGCGTAGTTTTGGGTTTCTGCGAGACCGATGCAAGCGCCGAGAAATACGACAAAGGTGCAGCAGTAGGCGACTCGTCGGCCTTTGACGTCGGAGATTGGACCCCATAGACTTGGTGCTAGACCTTGGAATATGAGGTAGGTGGTTACTGTGAGGTTGACGAGCTCTACTGAGACGCTTAGGTCGTCGGCGACGGTGGGGAGGGCTGGGAAGTAGATGTTTGAGGCGAAGCCTGAGACTGTGATCTAGGTTAGCAGAGAAGCCAATGTCTTCGGAATAGCTGGCTTGATTGACAAGTGGCTGCAATCGATACTAGAGGTATAATGACTCTTTTCTGATGTTTATCGAAGATGGTGTACGGTTCGTGAGGTTGATCAGATGAGAAGTGCGTCTCCGTATTATCGACGTTGAGTGTTCTTTCTGCACTTGGAGGGGTCATCTTTGGCTTTGGTCTTCTTAAGTGAGATTGACGATTTTGAGAAGGATTTAAAGTAATTCCTTGCTCTTAAGACCGGAAGAAGGAGGCGTTGGTTTAAATACGGCTGCAGTCGATGTCGATGTCTCGTAAACTTGACCGTGACGAACGGCTTCCGGAGTTGAGCCCCACTATTTCGGAGTTGAGACTTTGCCCCATCGTCCAAGTGCAACAATGAGCACCCTGGCCTGAGTCTTGCCTCCACACCCGCTCCTGCAGGCTCCAAATGCGCTTATTGATCTGATGTACTCAACAGAATATGGTCTTAGCTTCTAAGGGCCTTTATCAGGGAAAATGTAGGCAATCCCTGCGGATGAGCACGAGACCGAGACTCAGGTACAAAGATCTCCGGATCTGTGAGTTCGGAGCCGGAGCGACGACCCACTATTTCCGACTGGGCCGTCCGGCTCGTCTGACTCCACTTCGAGCGGCTGCCACCAGTTGGCAGCTTCCAGAAGTAGATCGGAGCTTCCTTCCCGAGTTGTGTGCTCATCTTTCAGGTGACTACACCTTCTTTCCCCGACGCGACTTCAACCTTACTTCTCAACAGCATCGCATGATTGCTATTCGTGTTACTACCGCCTGAATAATGAAGGACCGGCACCATGTCGACATTCAACGGACTCGTCGCGGAGTTCCCTGACATACGAGGTAAATCCCTTGCCCAATAATGCACACAGCGATCAGCCTGCTGCCTCACAGAATTCACCTCGCACAACCAGGCATATCTGTATCGCGGCATATCACTTACCATTATACAGTTGACTTCTTTCGGAAGCATCCAGACCGTCGTCCGCCTCTCGCGTGTTTCCTGAGCCATATACACAGTGACCACTTGGCTGGGCTTGACTCCCTACGGTCTCCTTTCGTCTACTGCTCCGCAGCCACTCGGGAGATGCTCCTCCGTCTCGAGCGTTACCCTTGTCGCATCAATCACGCCAAAGGAATCCTCGAGGCACGCGTGCAGACGTACAAGCATCTGAAGAATCTGCTCAAGCCGTTACCCCTGGAGACCCCAACCACGTTGGAGCTGTCGCCAGGCAGTCACATTCAGGTCACGCTATTCGATGCAAACCATTGCCCTGGTGCTGTTATGTTCCTCATTGAGGATTCGTATCGCGCCATACTCTACACGGGCGACATCCGGAGCGAGCCATGGTTTGTGAATACGATTGCAAGGAACCCAGCCGTGATCGAGTACACCTCTGGCATGAAGACGCTCGATAAAATCTACCTTGACACCTCCTTCATCAAGGACATACCCTTCCAGACCAAGGCCGAAGGCATTGCAGAATTACTCCGCAAAATAGCGCAATACCCAGATAACACCGTCTTCCACATCCAAGCATGGACTTATGGATACGAACACGTCTGGATAGCTCTGGCCAAAGCTCTCAATTCCCGCATTCATGTCGACGACTACAAGATGCGCATCTTTTCGTCTCTCACTAGCAAGGTATCGAATGATCGCTTCAGCTCTTCCGTTCATCTATGTCCAGAAGCTCCTGCTCTGGCAGGCTACGTATGTGGGAATACACCCCACCCCGGGTGCCTCACCCGGGATGAGAATGTTCGACTTCATAGTTGCGAGAGGGGAAACCTCTGCAACACGGTGAAAAACTCAAAAGTCGTGTCAATTCAGCCAATCATCGCGCATCTGAGGAGCGGTGCTGACATTGCTGAAGTGGGTGTTGGCGGCGGCGGAGATGATCTAGAACGTGACGCTGAGCTCGACCCTCTGTCAACGGAAGACATCACGGCAGTCTCGAAGCTCATCGAAGATGCGGATATTTCCCCAGAGGCAAAGCTTCGTCTTTCCGAGTTCCTCGAAACGGGTGCCAAAACGGGGCGAAGCCTTTCTCTGGATCTCGATATTGCGTCATTTGGAGAGAAGAATCAGGCGGCCATCATGGACGCCTTCCAAGCAGTTGGTCGAAAGAAGCACCTGGAGGAGCAATCCACACAAATCACGCAACCAGCAATAGACGGGCTAAGCGGGAAACTGCCGAGAGTTATCACGTTTCCCTACTCCCGGCATTCGTCTTATCAAGAGCTATGTGACCTGGTTCGAGTCTTTCGCCCCAAGGATGTGTGGCCTTGCACAGTGAATCCTGTCGACTGGCTCAGAAACACCACGAGTATACGATACCTGTTTGGTAATCTCTGCTCTGGCGATACCTTCGCTCACGACATGGAGATGGAGAAACTCGCCGAGAGTCTGAGAATCCTCCAGCAACCGTTATCCAAAGGTCTTGGCAATAGTCAATTGCCGGCCACTGAGGCACACACCACGGCATTACACTCATCCCATAGTTACGAAAGCATCGCATCCGATCCTTCCGCCGTTGAAATAGAGGAGACACTTGTGCTGGGGCTCGATAGCAAACCCGGGTCCGTTGAGACACGGCTCCCCACACGGAAGCAACGTGACTTCTTCTACCGGGGCGGAAACTCAAAGCACACTCTAGAGACTCCGATCTCGCCCACTGAGTCGGTTTCGCTCATAGCATCTGCCGGTTTTTCTCGCATTCGGGCAGATGCGTATTTTGCCATGGAGCAAAATCTCCTCGGCGGGGAGTGGACGCCAATTAGCCTCCTCTCTACTATTGATCACCATACTACTCCAGATAAGGATCTTGGAATGGTTTAAGCTTGACCAATGTCTCAAGAGCTATATAGCAGGGCATCACAACGCAAGGATTGGGTCCACACTCAGTCTTAGTGACTATGATTATCATTGACGATCGGGTCTTGCTCGTTGACGAGCTACGCGAACCAGGGAAATAGGGCCTCAACGCTATAATATAACCAACCTCCCATGATAGTGACTGGGCCATACATGGGTACACGCAAACTCCATTCACGTTCTGTTTGCCGCGTTTTCCTATTGTGGACGCAACGCTCCAGCTTCCGAAACACCCCACCGGCCATCAATGTACTGTCGCAAACTCTTTCCCCAGAAAGCAAGGGGCACAGCAACACCACCCACGACGAGGAGGATAGCGCCCAATTCGAAGTTGGCACCCAGGTAGCCCTGTGACCTGAGCCATGGTGTAACAGCGTAGCTCGTCGCAAAGCTCAACATGTACCCCGCTCCGCCGACAATGACCATAGCTGGCGCCGCCCACCGAGGAAAGGCTTCCGTTACCCAAAGCGTTGAAGCGATGCCGTACGCAGCCGCGCTGAAGGCGTTGATGAGGTAGGAGACGAAGATCCAGATGAAGCTCCATTTGTAGTGCACGGTGAAGCCGTACAAGAAGATACTGCCCGCACCAGCCAGGACGGCCGGGAGAAAGGCGATGAGGTAGTGTTCCGCATCTCGGACCCCGCCGTTACGGAGTGTCAAACGGCGGGCAACACGCGAAGTCAGGATGGTCGACACGGGCCAAGCGAGAAGGGAACCGATCGCCGAGACAGGGTTGACCATGGAGATGACACGCTCGGGGAGGTTATACGGCGGCTGGGACATGACCACCGCGTACGTTTCGCCAATGAAGATCATTGCGCCAAAGTTGAGGGCGTTAAGGATCGCGACCCAGAAAACGAGGGGATTGCACGCGCAGAGCATCGTCTGCACATAGCATGTCCACATCTCCCGGAACCCTGCACCGCTTTTGCGCACTCCCCATCGCCGTACCATGCCTTGCCAGACCGTCTCGGGTACAGCCTCGGGCTGGATTACCTCGCTGGTCTTTCCGCCTGGCAGCTCTTCCCAGTCGTCGTACATCTTGACCTTTTCCGAACCACCCTGGACGAGGATGTGGCCGTCAAAGGCAACGGCCGGGCGGACGAAGTATGTCTCGGGCAGGAAGAAGAAGGCGCAAACGAAGACGGCGAGACAAGGGACGAGCCAAGCGGTATAGAAGCTTCTCCATCCCGGGGCCGCGAGTGCCGGGACGATGCGGAGGGACACGAGGCCACCGCCGCACCCGATACTCCAGAACATGCCTAGAGCATTAGGACGCTCGTCGATGAAGGTCAAGTCAATGACAATCAAGATGGACTGCAGAACACACAAGTCAGGTTAGTCGAGCACCGGGAAGAAGGACGGAGAAAGAAGGGCCGTCACATACCGCACTCAGGCTCAACCCGGCCGAGAACCCCTGCAAACTCAAAGCCCCGAGGAGCTGGTAGAAACCCGAGGCATTCGCAGCCAGGGCCGTAGCGATTGTCATAAAACACGAAGCTAGCAAAAAGACTGGCCGTCTCCCGATGGCTACCGACAGGGGTATCCAGAGAAATGCTCCGAGGCCGAGAAATATTGTGCTCGGTGTTGAAACGAGAATATTCAGTGGAAACTTGTCGGCTTGCTGAGAAATGTGTTAGCACCTGGTCGGCTGGGTTTGAGGCATCGCCGCCTTATAGTAGCAGAAGATCATACCTGTCCGTTGAACTCGACAGCGAGAGATTTGTACATTAAACTGGCAGCTTGCGTCTCCAGCATGGAAACAATCGAGTATAGTATGAGTACTCCCATGGCGACTAGTCGCTTCGGCAAACTCCAGTTCAACGGGTCATAGGGCGAGTTACTCGGCATGGGAAGCTTGAGCGTCTTGCCATCAGAGGTGATGAGGTAGATGCTGCCAGAGAGGTCGGCCGAGGCCGGCCGGTCTGACGATCGACTGCTGGCGCGGCTCATCTTGACTTTGGAAGAGGCAAAACGGGTAGCAAAACAACAGAGAAAGAGGGGAGACAGAGCAAGAGAGAAAGAGAGAGATACTCGTGTAATAGTGAGCGGACACGATTATTGCAAAATTGGACCAAAATGTCAAATTAACGACGGCCGGTATGCGGCCAGAACAACCCGATGGAGACGACAACAAACTAAGGTTGACGGGAACGGGAAACCAGGTCCCTTAATATGAAGAACATGGAATTCTCGAGAGTTTCTCTTGACATGTGGTGCGTGGAGAAAAGAGACGACGTTGGGCCCTGGGTTCGATAGAGTAGAGAGACACCGGAGTAGGGCAACGGCGTGCCAAAGCCAAAAAGTTGGGAGGAAAAAAGCGTACGGCATGTTCGGTCGTCGACTGCGACAATCTTTTGACGATTTGGGAAGGCATCACAAAAAGTTTATTCGAGTTAATTACAAGCTACAACGGGCCAAGACCAGCAAACCTCGAGGTAGATTGTGTACGGAGTACCCTTTGTAGAGTAAGGCTGATTCTTCTCTCCCTCTTCTGCTCTCTTGAGCGTGCTAACCGCCATCTGAAACCCAACGCCATGGGCCCTGGACTCTCGAGACTTGCTGCTTGTGAGGTAGCAAGGGGTGGATAAAGTGGTGTATCCGTAGGTAGGCAAGGTACGATGTGATCGTGCACCAAATTTTCCCTGGCGGGCGCAAGTGGTGTATCAACAACGGCGGAAGATGGTGTAGAGAAGGACGGCTGGGGAGTCTGGATGTGATGGATTGGGCCCGTTCCCAGTCGCGGGGTCGGCGGGGTTCAAGCCTGTTTGGTTTCCCTTCATCGCTTCATCGCAAACATGTTGGAGGACAGTTGTGGTACGGAATCGTTGTCCGACTGCAAAAGAACAGACGAAGACGAAGCCAAGCGGTGAAGCAGAGTGTGCGTGTGTGAGCAGCAAAAAAATGCAAACTCCGTCCGACTGACAGCAACAAGGTTCGTGCCTAAAGTTTAAATCGTCAATCTTGGCAGGCTATGGAGAGGCTCGGGAGGCTTAGTCGCTTAGAAGGCAATAGGCAAGTCGATGTCGACGGGTACCCCTGGGCTGTCACGGGCGACTCGCCCAAAACCGTTTCAAGCGGAAGTCTATTGACAGGTTTGGCGGGCTTGGGTTGGGCACTGGACAGTGGAGGGGTCGTTCTGCGTGCTACGCTATTTACTGGGCAGAAAGTCTGATCGTGATGGAGATGAGGACTTTCCAAGTCAAATCTCGGGAGGGGCTGGCCGCCAGACGAGATTGTGAGATTGGGTGCTTATTACGGAGTACATAGCCTTGCGTTCAACTCTGGGCTTGGGATCTGCCTGTCGGCACCATCCGTGCAACGGTCCCAGTCGGCGGCGTTTGGAGCAATATGAGTTTCGGCCGAGCCGCCGATTCAACAGCTGCTGTGGGTAGCTTGGAATTCTGCAGAAGAAGACAGACATCTTGTGCTAGATGTGAGCTTGTGACTTTGTGAGAGAAAGGATGCTGCGAGAGAAGCATGCGGAAAAACGAGTTTGCCATGGCAGAAATCAGACGGAGTATCTGCATTGGAAGACTCCATGCATACACATAACACCCAGTACACCTTCTCGCGACCCCTTATCTAAACTGGTTGATGATAGGACCCAGTCCGAGAACCAACGTCTCATATGCACCGCTCGTCCGTTTGAATCCTTAACTGAATTCTTATTCCAACTTTCCAAGTCATATCTCCTCACTAGAGAGTTCCAAGTCGTGAGACCACGCGACTGGTTGGCCAGACAGTTACAGACGTGGTAAGCAACATTAAACCAACTAAGGTAGCCCCCGGCGGCCGAGAGCATCGGAGGGTCATCGGGTTTCAGGACATTTCGTTCGTCGTAGTCCATGGTTCGTCGTATTGCCGGATCCTTTCCTGTCTGACAGTCTGCAAGACGTGCAGAATGCGGGCAACGTGCCATCCAACGGCGGCGTGTGCCGTGTGTGTGGACTTAAGGAGCACTGTACCTAAGGTAACTCAAGCATCAAGATTCAAGGGCCCGTCGTATGCCTCCATTCGGGTCGGTGGATCGGGGCAGAATCTTCGGTTACTGATGACCAAGCAGGCAGTATCCGTAGTAATTCACGGATATTTGGATTAGTGGGAACTTGGGAAGTGCGCGTGAAGTTCTGGCCCCAGTCAGTTCGCCCCACAGTCCAATCCACGCGAGACGGCAAACGGGAGACCCTTCCTGCAATGTCGGCGGCTGGAAGAAGCCCTGGCGAGCCTTGCTTATTAGTTAGCACATTACGGATACTCCGTACCCCCGCAATCATAATGGTTGGCGTGGGTTCTCGGGGAATCGGGGCAGACGGAGCCTCTGCGTTTGCCCGACATTTGGGGGCCAAGGGCCAGCTTGGTGTTCTTGGTGCTGCACTGCTGGGCCGCCGGAGTCTTTTCGTGGGATGCTTCCAGGTTGCGGCCCCCATATCCGTAGACATACCTTGGGCTGACTGGTTGAACTGCTTCTTGAAGTGGTAGAGATTGGTCCCGATGGACCTTCTGCAACGAACAGGTGGTATGTGTTGATGCGCACGAAACACTGGCAATGAAACCAGGAGCCCAAAGGCAAATCTCGATCGAGGTCGATTCACATCCTCCCACCGCCAACTGACCGTCCAGTCTGGGCCGCCCCTCTGTGTCAAGCAAAGATGCCATTGGAGGCTCACATCGCCATCGGTCGCGAGCCTTCAGGTCGCTTTCGCTGTTGCTACGCTCTGATACCTAGCTCACCTTGAGGAGTGAGTGAAGGCTCACACACGCCGTTCGTCCTTCTGCCCCCTTAAACATGACTTCAAAATCCAGATGGACAATTCCCTTCTCTGGCGTCGTCACCCCCTTCGTCTGGAATAGTTGAGTCTGTCCAGTCAGCAGTTCGGCCTAATGAACTGCAGCAACGTTGCAAACTCTTTGGCGAGTAAGTGTCCATCAGGAACGGAGTTGTCCTTCGGCCATCCATCCTTTCGGCCCTCACGAAGCTTTTCGGGTCCGCGTCTCAGAAGTACGTAAAAGCTGCCAGTCACATTCGTATCCGAAAACGCGCACAACATGGCGATAGTACATGACCATTATCAATGCAGGAGAAACAGGAGGAGAACCTTATGGGCTTATTGACAAGTGTTTTGCAACTGCTATCCATCACCATTCACATGTTCCTGATTCCGCAGCGTGATTGATCTCTTTTTGGCATGAAGTCGCATGTCGAGCGCGACTCAGTTTAAGTTCTGTACGTCTTATCACCCTTTTAGCTGCGGCGCAATGTGCCCCGAGGGTCAGGATCTGAGTGCAGGCCGTCTTTTGGTCCCCGAACAGTGATTTTCAATACAGACACATTACCGATGGGGACGAAGAGAGAAAAATAGAGACTCCGGAATTTAGCCAGTGGGATGTCCGTATGATACTAAGAAATGCCTCCAGGGAGAATCAAGCAAAGCCGACTGGTATCCCTCCGCTGAAATCCCATGTACAAAGCGACCAACAAGTCCCAAATCCCAACGGCTCTTCGCCCAGGTTTTCCCACAAACATGGGGGCGGGCGGCTTTCACGGGACCTACCACTGTCTGTATCCGTCGTACAGGAGGCTTGTACGATTCTGTCCATCGCACGCACTCATGAGACCGGGGATTGATTGGACAGAACTGTAGGCCATGACAAGGATGCCGCTCGAGGAAGAAGCGGCCTCTTGGGCCGGGGAGACTCTCACCTGAGAGACTATGGGAGACTCTGGAGGAGGAAGCCGTTCCAGGCTCTGACCAACCCACGCTCAGAGCGACATTCCGCATTTTAGCCGTGGCGCTGCTACGCGGGTTCGCGGCCCGGCGGGCAGCGCAGACGGAGGTCGTGATGGGGCCACGAGCGCTCGATCTGCCCGTAAGCTCCGCGGCGCCCCCTCCCGCCCTATCTTTTTCACCCGGAAGAAGACGGTTTTGGTGCAAAGTGAGGTTTTTGAAGCAATTTATCTCGTCGCAGATGGATGGTTACCCCCTCCAGGCCAAGCCCAGAACGGCCGGACCAGCTTCTCGGCTCTGCATCCTGTTGTTCCTATGGCCATGCTGACGCGAAGGTAGAGATGGGAATTGTGGACACATTCTGCCTTGTAGTGCGGGCCGCGACCTTGATGATAAAGTCTTCGTGATGCCCCAAGAGTACACGCGTTGTTTTATTTACTTTGATTTGAAAAGGGGTTTTCTGTGGTTCTATGAATTTCAGCCACACTAACACTCATGCCAATATTTGAGTCTGTCTTCTTCTGGCCACGATACAAACGACGAGGTCAACTACCGTTTCTTACCAATTCGGCCGTCTTGGTCCGCCACTATTTGCAACCCCTTTTGGGACAGTCACGAGGTGTCATTCTTCACTCGATTCGGAACTGCTGTCGAGAAAACCCCGAGCGACACTAGGCCCAGAACTTACTCTGTTCCTGCGCCGCCGCCCGCTGTCTGTCCGGGTTTTTGGATCATTACCTCTGCAGGACAGGAGTTGTGTCCGGTTTCCACCACTTGGGAATAACAGGCGCTGACAGCCCACGACATTGTGGTGTGGTTTGCGCCGTCACGAGACATTTCGGAATATATAAAAAGAAGACTATTGAGAGCTGGGTTTACGCGTTGCGTTTCGTTCGCTCATTTGAAAGGCCTTGCTTTGGAGGCAACGATCGGATCAACCGACAGCTTCAATCTCACCTCGGCCAGCCGGATACGATATTCGATCTCACTTCTCATGATTCTCAACAACACAACGCATCAGTCTGAGAGTCACTTGAGCACATGAGGTGTCTCTTTTTTCTGCTCTACCCGGGAACTAGACCGGCCCATACACAATATTGATCATCCATCGGGAATCGCATCTGTTGGCTAGCGAAAGATTCTGTTGAGCAGGACTGAGCTTGTACTGAGCAGCTGGAAAACCTTTGGTATCAGTACTTACTTTGACCCGTGAGTCGGCTGCAGGACTCGCGCATAGGCGTGTATCAGTGTGAGTGTGTGCATCCAAACACACTACTCACGCTGCTCTCGACTCGAGGTCTCGAGTAATAAGAGTCTCCCCCACCACACCACCCCCCTTTCGATCTCTGGACGACGGCAGCTCGGATGATCTTGGCCCGCTGGGCCGCTGGCCCCACTGAGGCGCCCCCCGCAAATGAGGAGGGGGGGAAAGGAGGAGGAAGAGAAGATGGAGATGAAGGAGAAGGAGGAGCAGCAGTTGGGGGAATTGGAGATGCCGGCAACACAGCGATCCTGACCGAGACGACCAGTAGTAATACGAGCTCAGGAAGCACAACACCAGCTCCCGCAGCACCCTCCTCGTCTGTCAAGTCCCCCAAATCACGGCTGGGGAAGAAGTCTGCTACTACTCGCAGGGGGCTTGGGTCAGGTACACGTACAGGGTCAAGCAGCAGCAGCGGGAGCGGACGCGGTGGGAGCATCGGAGGAGGGATACCGTTATTAGGAGGAGGGATACTAGGAGTAGGAGGACCCGGACAACCACCAGGAGGAGGGCAAGGAGGAGGAGGAGGAGGAGGAGGAGGAGGAGGAGGAGGAAGACGCAGGACCTCTTCCAGAATTATTAAGACGACCCCGCCGTCGTCTACCGCCGTGTCCCGGGCCACCTCCGTCTCCCCTACCTCTGCTCTCCTCACCTCGCCCCCTTCGTCTGCGGCCATCACAGCTGCAACCTCTGCCGCGACGACGCGCTCGCCCACCTCGACTCCCACTGCTGCAGTGGCCGGTGCCGCCGCTGCTGCAGCCGCTGCAAGCCGCAAGGTCTTCCCCAAAAGTATGGAGCCCCCCGTCGTCTCTTTTTACGGGGCCGAGCCCATCCCGTTGCCATCGCGCTTCGCTGGCGTCAAGAAGCGGCTCATCGCCGGCCACGAAGCTGCCGTTGAGGCTTCGTGGCACCGTCTCATCAATGCTCTGAGGACCGAGATTACAGATATCTCCACTCGTGGATCGGAGCTGATCCCGTCCATCAACTTCACCGACATCAATGACCCTGTCCGCGTCGAAGCCTTTGCGCACAGGCTGCGCCGGTATGGTGTAGCTGTCATACGCGGCGTTGTGCCGCCCAACGATGCTCAGAAATGGGTGCACGAAACTCACGAGTATCTCGACAAGAACCGCGAGTTCAAGCCACCCGCTCTTCACGACCCTACTTGCATTGATCTCTTCTGGACGCCCGTTCAGGTGCGTGCCCGCGCGCATCCCAACATGCTGCGCGCGCAAAAGTTCGCAATGTCCTTTTGGGAATCGACAGACGATGTGCACATCACCCGGGCACCTGTGAGCTATGCCGATCGTCTTCGTATTCACAACGACAAGCTCGGCGCCGTCGGTCAACCCACCGGAAACTCGGCCGCAGACTCTCTTATCACCACTGCCTCATCAACCGTTATCGCGCAAATCGACAGCGGCAGTCTAGAACGCTGGGAACCGGACGGTTACGGCCGTGGCGGCACCTACGAGGCCGTCTTCCGCGGCGACTGGGAGTCCTACGATCCCTGGGATCCGGCCGGCCGAGTCGGTGCCACGACGGATCTGTACAACGGCGCGGGCGCCTGCAGCATCTTCCGCATGTTCCAGGGTATTCTCGCGCTCACCGAGGTTGAGCAGGGCATGGTGCGCGTGTTGCCGTCGCCCAAGCTGGTGGCTGCGTACTTCCTCTTGCGGCCGTTCTTCTCGCCGAAGCGTGGGCCGCCAGAGCAGCCGGATGGCGGCAAGGCGGACCAGTGGGCTGCGTATCTTGATGCGTCCAACTGGACGCTTGACCTGGAGCCAAATACCATTATCCACGGAGCCGTCCCGGGTCATGCTCAGCGTCTCACGGAACGCTGGCACCCGCATCTGCATCTGCGCAGGAGTCTGGTCTCTATGCCTAGCCTACAGGCCGGTGACTACGTCATCTGGCATTGCGACCAGGCCTACTCCATCATCACGGGCGGCACCAGGTTAGGCGTCCCGCCGTCGTTGCAAAACGAGTCAAATGAGCTTTCCCTGCTCACGTACACCCCCGTTTGCCCCCTAACGCAGACAAATGCCCTGTTCCTCGCTCGCCAGAGAAAGGCATTCCAGACCGGTCAACCGGGGCCGGACTTTGACACGCTGGGTGGGCTGGGAAGCGAAGCCTCGCATCAGGATCGTCCCGGTGCCAAGGAGGTCGAGGAGTACGGCGGAGTCGACGGCCTCCGCGCAATGGGATTGGCACCCTACGATGTCGAACCAGCGGGTGTCATCCCGCCCAAGCATGCGGATGCCATGGATATTGATGATGAGGAGGGCATCAGGAACAAGACAAAGACGGAAGCGGAGACGGAACTCCTGCGGCTGGCAAACATCATTCTCTTCCCGAGCCGCTACGATTTCTACATTCCTACAAATGGCACCCGAGGCAGCGGCGATCGCACTCCTCGCGCGACTGCAGGACCGCCAAAGACGGTGGTGAACGGCAGTAAGAACGGCAGCAAGAGCTGACGGCGTTGGTTGAAGGGGCGATGGCGGCGCGGCGATCGGCGACAGGTGGACTCGTCGGGTAGAGAGATTGTGGGGGAAGAGGATGAGGACGACGAGGAACCGGAGACCATCGTCGAGACTGTGACCTCCAAGGGGATGAGTGAGGGGACCATCACAGTTACAGTCACCGCGGCGGAAGTCTAGATTGCTGTTTTTCTTACCGTGATACCCTGCAATCGGGCGACTCGTCGACGGAGGACTGGATGATAGAGGAAGAGAGAGTGTGTGAGGGTGGGACAGAGAGAATGGGAAGGCCGCCCCTTCAACGTGACGCTGGAAAGCACATATTACGCGTGTAGATGACGATCGAGTTCAGGATCGAGGAATGAAGGAAGACCTGTCAATATCCAGTACGACTGACTGTCGGACCGCGATTGAGGACTGGAACAATTGGTAGACGAAACTTTGCGAGATTTCATGCATCTTCATGGGCTTGGCGGGATCCGCCGTCAAGACCCGATACTTTGTTTTAGCCCTTCATCTTACCACATTTGATTTTGTATGCAATTGTATCTGCGGTCTGCAGACTGCAGACTGTGAGTGTACTCCGTACGACGTGAATAATTACGGCGAATATTGATCAAAGGGGCGGGCGTTGCATGATGGCGGCCGGGACGTAGCCGGTTCTTCGGCTGAGGAGGACCGGGACGTGTTCCCGGCTCACACCACCACACTTCCCTTTCTTAGGCTCTCATACCTAGTCTCACTTTCAGATGGCGCCGCCCCGAGAGTTTGGGACCGGGTCTGGCTCTGCGCCGGCCGCTGTATTGACCTTACAGCCGGGAATGCGCTTTTGGGCGATCCGATTAGATCCCCTGGCTGTTGGGTTGTCAAACGCGCGCCCTTGAAGGGTGAAGAAGCATATAAAGAAGCTCCTCCATGACCTACTGTTCATATTGATATTGCAATGGCAAAAACTTGTACCAAACTTGTACCTGTCTCGGTGGGCACATTGCGAGCACTTCACGCAATGGAGGGCACCACATCGCCGCATCTCAGAAACCCCACGCATGCGAGCCACTTCCCCGTGTTTTATTGCTCCCGGTCTTGATCATATATTTTGCAAACAGCATACCGGTCTGTCATTATCTTCCCTTAAGCCGAATTGGTCCCAGTTTGATCGGTCAAGCGTCGGCGCCCCTCTCGGTCTGGATCCTATCTTGGGGCGCATCGACCCATTTAATACAACCAAATGTACGTAATAAAACACTTTGAAAAAGAGGGTTCGCGCGGTGATAGTGAATTTCCCCGGACGACAAGACGGGGATGCGTTAGTGCCTGACACCACTCCACTGTCATCTAATTACTATCAGGTCTCTCTGCCTCGTCTCGAACGCCGCGTTCTGGTGATGGGTTATCGGCACGAATACACAGACCGTACGGCGTAGAGTTGAGACTTGGAGAAAGCCAAGACAATTTACTGGGACCAAGGCCAGCCAAACCTACTTGGTCTATAGGGGTAAGTTTAAACTCCCTACCAGGTAGCGTGGGTCTGGCCAGGGTAGAGCAGTGACTCTCAATGGCCAAATTTGTGTTCGACGTGCACAAGAATCTCGAAAGTAATACTGCTGATGTAATCTCGAGAAGCACGGGCGAAGATACCTGACAAGGGGGTTAAACTTTGGCCTGATACCGTAGTAGACAAACGCGCGCCCTACAGACAGACTAGGTACGGGATTCCGAATCCTGCTGTCTGCACTCTGCACTCTGCAGACGAGCGAGTCAGGCCCCGAACGTTCCCGCAAGCTGTGATTGGGACGATGGCAGACCGCGCTGTGTAGCCTGCGTGCCTGCGTTCAGGTTGGGCGTCTTGGACCCGGGGCTGGGTTCTTTGTCGGGGTTCTACCCGCTTTCTGTGCATCTTCTCCAGCAATGGCACCGCAAATCATCCCGCCATGCTCCTCCTTGTTTGATGGGAAGGGTACGGAACATGGACATGCCAGCCCGGAGCTAAGCAGGGCCTCCAGGGCTTCTGCTGCCGCGTTCCTCGAGGAAGCTACACACCTTTTCGGCGTGGCCGCCGGCAGACACAAGCAGTACAGAGCCGTCAGTCTTGCCAGAACGCGGTCGTTTGTCGGCAGTAATTGGAGCTAAGCCCTAAGTTTTTGCCTCTCACCCGCGCTTCTCCAAGGGTCTTTTCGGTCTTTTAGGTGCTTCAGCCAACCATCAACTCGACGTCTATCGGATAATGGGGGGGCTTCTTCCTGGTTCTCATGGCCGAATCCGACGTCGGATGTCGCTCGACCCATTGCCAAGATATTAGGAAATGGTCTGGCTCAAGACCAAAGGCTTGCGGCTTGAGGCCTTGGATTCTGGAGAGACTTGGAGACAAGCTCAGAACCTGAAGCACACCTCAGCCCGACGTCAAGCAGGAAGAACTGAAGGGAGCGAAAGGCGTGAAAAGTCCCAGCAAATGCTTGATGCGTGGGCCGCCCAATGGACGACTGCCGGGGATTTTCTGGGCCCCTTGTTCTACCCAGTACCATCTGTTCCACCAAGTCTCCTCTTTCGGATCAGTGGCTATCGTCGGCATCAGATTCAGATTTCCTCTTACCCCAATGCTTGAGGTGATTCTCAGCTCATGGCTTGCCGTTGGCCCGTTGCTGCAATGCTTCGACCAGGCGCGGAATTCGGATGTGTACGCCAGTGGAACCCTTGGACGGCTAATCGTAAACGTGGGAATGGGGGCATCTTCATCGGGAACGGATCAAAGAAACGCGTCAAGATGCCCTCAACGAGATGACTTTCTCTCCGTTATCGTCGGTATCGTCCGTTCTGACGTTGCCTCCCTTACCCCCAAGCAGGGATGCTTCCTCCTCTCTCTCAAGTCTCCTCCCCCCCGCGCCCACACTGCTGATCGCCCCAGCCAGCTGCCAACCATCCCCCGGCGCGGTTTGCTTATCTCTGCGGGGCCCCTATTAGATGGGGCACTTGGGCCCGTCCGTTGATCTTGTCTATCACGCCCCGAGTAAGTCGCATACTTACACACATACCCAGTGGTAATGCCTCCGTAACGCTCCGTATTGGCTTGTCTTTCTCCCAGGAACTGGGAGACGTCAGATGAAGGTTAGCAAGCTAACCATGGAGGGGAAGGGGGGCCGCCGGACGCAAGGTAGCGTCGGGCAAGGGGCACACAACGAACTCATCTATATAGAATAACTGCCCTCCTCACTCGTCCAGGTTGTTGAGTTGTGTTTCAGTCGCATCCCATTCGATCTGCTCGGCGTCTCTGAGAGTGGTACTACCCGACCTCAGCCAGCAATTACCTATACCTGGACGACTTGTGTTTTTAGACAGTCGGACGTCGGATCACCGAAGAAAAAAAAACAGATCTTACCGTCACCCGCCTAACATGGCTTCAGGGATGGAAGAAAAGACTGTCGGCCTCAGCCGTGCCGACAGCACCAACAGCAACAAGCTCGGGACTGTCATGTCTGGCACCAATGCTGCTGTTGCTCAACAGTATGGCGAGACCCAGCGTGGTCTCAGCCCTCGCCATGTCCAGCTGATGGCTATCGGAGGTTCTATTGGTACCGGTCTTTGGGTAGGTCTTCTCACAGCCTTACGATGTTTGCGATTCGCAGCGCAGCTATCTCGAGATTCTAATCCATCTTGACAGGTCGGTATTGGCGGTGTCTTGTCCAAGGCCGGCCCTCTCTCTCTCGTTCTCGGTTACACTTTCTGGGGTCTCCTCTTCATCTGGCCGCTCAACTTGTCTGTCGCCGAAATGTGCGCCTACCTGCCCATTCGCGGTACCATCTTCGAACTCGCCTCTCGCTTTGTTGACCCTGCTCTCAGTTTCGCCATGGGATGGACTTACTTCTTCGCCGGTCTCATGTTGGTTTGTACGGAATACAGCGCTGTCGCAACGGTCATTCAATACTGGAACGCGGATATCAACCCGGCTGCCTGGATTGCCGTGGCCATGGTCTCCTGTGTGGCGGTCAACTTGGTTGCAGTCAAGTACTACGGAGAATCCGAGTTCATCATGGCTTCGACAAAGGTCATACTGCTGATCGGCCTGTGCCTCATCACCCTCATCACCATGTCCGGCGGCAACCCTATGAACGACGCGTACGGATTCCGTAACTGGGGCGACGGCAACTACATCCACGCCTATTTCACCGACGGGTCGACAGGAAGGTTCTTGGGATTCTGGAAGGTTGTCATCTACGCTGCCTTCACCATTGCCGGTCCCGACATGATCGCCCTCGCCGCTGGTGAGATCCAAAACCCCCGCCGCACCATCCCTCGCGTCGCCAAGCTCATCTTCTACCGCCTTGTCGGTTTCTATGTTGTCGGTGTTCTGTGCGTCGGCATCATCTGCAGCTCCCGCGACCCTGGCTTGCTCGGCGCCATTGAGAGCGGCGAGCCCGGTGCTGGTGCTTCCCCTTGGGTTGTCGGTATCAAGAACCTCCACATCAAGGCTCTTCCCGATATCATCAATGCCTTCATTCTCCTCTCTGGATGGTGAGTACCCTTACTACGTGATGCTTACTCTCGAATCATGCTGACAGCTTTCAAGGTCCTGCGGTAACGCTTACCTCTACTCGACTTCCCGCACTCTCTATGGTCTCGCTCGCGACGGACAGGCCCCCAAGTTCCTCCTCAAGTGCACCAAGGCCGGTGTTCCCATCTACTCCGTCCTTGTCGTCACCGTCATCTCCTGCATCACCTTCCTTGTCTCGTCAAACAGCGCCGTCGATGTCTTCTTCTGGTTCGTCGACTTGACCACCACCGCCCTGATCATGACATACACCTTCATGCTCATCACCTACATGGGCTTCTACCGCGCCCGCATGGCCCAGAACTTCCCTCCCGAGACGCTCCCCTACCTGTCTCCCTGGACCCCGTACTTCCCCGGTCTGGCTCTGCTTTTGGGCATCCTGACTCTCATCTTTGTTGGTTTTGACAACTTCTATCCCTTCAGCGTGAGAGGCTTCATCACCTCCTACTTTGGTCTCATCTTTGGTGTCGTCACCTTTCTCATCTGGAAGGTTCTGAAGAGGACCCGCTTCGTTCACCCCAAGGAGGCAGATCTCATCAGCGGAAAGGCCGAGGTTGATGCCGAGTGCCGTCATTGGGAGGAGGGTGGCATCGAGGAGGTGGAGAGAGCGAGACTGGCTGAGATGTCTTTCGTTAGGAGAACCTGGGAAAAGATGTGGTAAAAGTTGCTGGTAGCATAACGATAATTATTTGATGTTTCAATGACTATAACATTCTGTCAAACGTGCGACTATCATTCTTTCTTGACGTCTGGGCTTCGTTGAACAACTTGCTCCAACTTGGTAATGTTTAACTAAGCTCAACCACTTGGACTCAGAGATATAGGCTACATCAGCGAACCACTGCTTGCTTACAGCTGTTGACTCATATCCAGATACGTTAATCCCGGCCAGCTTGTGCTCCCATTAGAGCCAATGCAACCGACACAATCCCTGGAACTACGCTGCGTCCTTCCATCTGACTGCATCAAGTCGCTCGCTCGCTCGTTCTTTGACGGACATGATTGCCAACATAACGTTCTGGTAGCTCAGCAGGGAGAGCGGCAGGTGCCGTTCACCGCGGTCCTGCAGGTCGTGTGTTCAAATCATACCCAGAGCCGAATATCATTTTTGCTTATTCTACTTACTCATTTCGATCTACGGTGTCATTACAGCGCCTATTCCAAGCCCCATAACAGTTAGTACATGAACTGACACCGTCGTCTCTCAATTACGTAAAGCTCATTTTCCCCGCCTCGCTTGGACTTGCGGGGAGGTTCGCTCGTCTCCAACTCTCCAAGGTGTCCATACAGATTCGTGTTCTAGATGCAACTTCAACTCACTTGGCGCGGCTCTCGTTGCGAAACCGGCTTATCCCACCGGGCCTAAGATGCTCAAATTTTCCAAACTCACGCGATCATTTACTGTAGCCGTGCTGGCCTAGTAATGCGGCCCGCCAGGTACTCGACCTCACGACAAAAGGCATGCCAGCCATGCGCGACCGCCAAAGCCAAATGTGACCGGAAAGCTGTGACATGTTCCCGGTGCCATCAGCGGGGCCTCCCATGTCTCTATCCACAGGCTCGGACGATCCCTTCATCCGCGCCGGGTGCTGCCGGTCTGCATTCAGAGGCTGAAGCCGAGGTCGATACGGACCGCGTAGCAACCACGATATCCGCGACTGTGGAAGCGAACGCGGGGTTCTCGCCGTTTCGAATCATTCCGTCAAACGAGACGAGCGCTTCCTTCCGGGCGGGCGAACTGCTGGCCACAGACACCGATCGATCAGACGTCCTCAAGCCTGATGTGTTCGACTTCTCGGACATGAGCCTTGTCTGCACCATCAACGCTGATGACATTGCCAATCGATGGCTGAATAACTTCGTCCCAATACCGGGACAATTGGCAAAGAACTACTCGCCGAGCATATCGGCTTTCATCCAGAGGATTCTGGAATCCTACGTAGATTGTTCCATACGCGGGCGCAAGGTTCCTCCTTTTGTACATTGGTCCCAGATAACTCTGCCATCCAGCCAATCCTTGTCAAATTGTCTTAGGGTCATTCGAAGCTTTGGTGGGCCCGATGTGGCAGGCGCCGAGGCCGTAGCCAACGAACTCAAGGTAGAGATGGCGAGGCTTTACAGCCAACACGCTTCCTACGATGATATGGCACTCCTCGCAGCATTTCAAACGCATCTTATTTACGCCATGGTCATCTTTTTCAAATTCGGGAAAGCTTATTACCCATTTCTACGGGAGGCCATGATGAGTACCCAGGAACTCGCATGTGCGGTGGCGAAGAAAGGACTCACGTGCGTTTCCGGAGATGAGCCCCGTCCCAGGTGGGAGTGCTGGATTGCCGCCGAGGCTAAACGAAGAACTCTGTTCACGATGTGCCTCTTCGATAGCGCCCTGCTGACACATGACGGCCTCTCAACTCATCTTGCCACCGAGTTACGCGGGTTATCAGCGCCGGCGTCCAAGGCGTTGTGGGAGACTCGAACGAGGCGCGACTGGAGAGGTGTATATGACCTTCAGCAAGCAGAATGGCCAGATAGTTGGCTGGCTATCGACGAATTATGGCCTGTGCCTGAAAATTTCAGCGAGACTGAAGTTATCCACAGGCGTACAAGAGTAAAAGCATGGCTGGAGGACCTAGACGAATTCGGCACAATGATATATGCTGTGACCAGCGGTACCCACGGTACCTGATTCCGGCCAAAGACATTTGTTATTCACATTAAGGTCAGGTGTCCGAGAAGCGTATAATAATTTCTTGGAATCAGTATTGACTGGAGACTGGATGTGGTCTCCCCCAAGTATGGAGGCTGAAACAAATACTCAGACTATCGTGATCATCTCTTCAGCGACATGCGCGAACCAGTCTCGAAGTGGATACTCTTCCGTGCGACAGAAGCCAACACGACGGAACTCTTGCGGCTGGCTTGTTGCCTCTAGCAGGAGCCCGTACCAACGGCTTGGCTCTTTGACTCTTCTCGACACCTGTAAGTAGTAGAGAGGGATGTTACTTCCGCAGTAATCCTTGTCGAACACTGCTAATCCGACCATGATCCCATTCTCCTTGAGCAAATCAATTGCTAACTCTTTCCGATAGGTCGAGAACCTCTGATAACCTGGGGATTCTGGGTTTTCTCTTGGATCGGCTAGTCTGAGCTTTCCTTCTAGCTGCAGATATCCCGATTTCAACATACCCCTCGGGTCCAAGCCGAGTGGCGTTGTCTCTGCTTGAGTAATCCTCACCACCACCTCCATCTCGTTTCCCGAGGGCAGAATGTTTCCGATCTCGGGCATCATGACAGCGCCTTCCAAAGACGCCCAACTCCAACTTGGGGCGCGAAAGCCATCTGACGGGGTTTCAAGCCAATTCTCGCTTCTCCTCTAAGCAACCCATAATGCAAGTGGTACTTCCACAACCCGGCAAGGTATCCCTGCCCGGTGCATTCCTCCATCACCTTGGCGAGACCGGAAAGCGCTGGTAGCCGATCGCAGGACTTGGTGTCACGTAATCCGCATCTTACGAAGTGCCCGTTACGTGCTGAATTACGTGTCTATCTTAGATATTATATATATAGACCTTTTCTTTTTATCTATTTTTACTTTAATAGTTAAGCTACTTTTATTATACTCTATATACTTATTATTACGTATTATAACTCGTAATAATCATAAACTTAGCTCTTAATTAAAACCCTATATTACGATAACGTACTTATTAATATAATTCTTATAATTTTTTTAAAATAACTAATATACTCGTACTTACTTTAGCCTAAGCTAAGTTAATTAGTTATAATAATTAAATTAAATAGTTTAATACTTTTTATATTATAAGCGAGAGTATAAGGGTTTAGAAATATATTAACTTAAATACTCTAGATTTTAATATACTCTTTAACTTTTTTATAGCGCTTATTTTACTTTTTAAACTCGGATACTTAGTCTTAATTTATAATAAAAAAGAGTTATAAGCTTACTAAGTATATTATAAAGCGTTCGAGTACGACTAAAAAAACTAAGAAATCCTTTACTAAGATCTTTTAAACTTAATTCTTAATATAACCCCTTTAACTTCTTTAAATATAAGTAATTTATAGGACTAATCCGGGGTTTTTTTTATAAAACTAGCTTTATTACTTATTTTATATAAATAAATTTATTTTTATACTATACTTATAAAAAGGATTTATATACTTAAGAGTATTTAAAAATAGTAAGAGCTCGATATTAAATATAAATAACTTAAGGCTTAGGAACGTAATATAGTTAATATATATATTAAACTCCTTACTTAGTAATTAGTAAAATTAGTTAATACTACTCTTTATAAATACGTATTTTAAAAAGCTATTAAGGGAGGCTCTAAGTTTAGTATATAATAACTTATTAAATAACTAAAATAAGAACTTTAGCCCTCCGAAGTAATAGTTAGGAATATAGTTCGAGAAGAATATTACTAAACTCTTAATAAAGTAAAGACCGGAGTTAATTTATAACGCTAATATAAGGAGTAGTAGTCTGCTTATTTCCGAGCTAAATTATATAATATTTTAGAAATTAATAAAAAGATCGCTATACTTAACTTTTTATTTATAGTTAAATCTAAACTTAATTTTATATAAAGCTAATATATATATAAGACTTTTAATAAATTAATAGCTTTTAAAACGAATACTAAGACCCTCGAGGAGATTACGTATATAGTTAGCCTAGTTACTTAGGACGTATATACTAGGCAGCTTTTAGGATAAAGAGGGGCTTATTTTACTTTTATAAGACGTTTTAATATAGTTAATAATATAAATAATAAGGATAATATTATATACTTTTATAATTATATATACTTATAGAAGCTAATGGCTTATTAAAAGTTAAAATAAGTACTTATAAGCCGAAACGCTAGTAAGTTATTAATATAAATACTAAAGGAATAAGTAGAGGAGGTCCTTATTATTATTAAATTAAATAAATAGAAATTACTTTATAATAAGCTTAAGAAAGTTAGATAGCTAAAGAATAATAAAACCCTTAAGAAACCTAGGTTTTTTAAAAAAATCTTTTAATTAACTAAAAGCGAGCTTATTAATAAATATTAACGAGGGTTACGTAGTTATTATACTTATAAAGGGTTAGGACTTAAAAATAAACGTAATTTTTAGTACTTTTATAAATAGTACTTATTTTTTATTTTAAAGTACAATAATAAATAGCTATAGAGTAATATATCTAGTTAATAATAAGAGCATTTTTAAACCCGAGAGTTACGTACTCTTTAGTAATAATAACTATATCGAATTAAGAACTATTATACTACTTATTATTATACGTAGTACTCGTATTATAAAGGGCGTTCTAAACGGCCCTAAGGAGAAGGGAACTTATAACCTAAAGTTTTAAAACGTCGCTTATATTAAGGGATTTTATATTAATATAGTTTCAAAAACCTTATTAAATAAAAACGTATTCTAATACTACGGTTTAGATTATACTTTATAATAAGGAACGTTTTAAAAAAGTATTATAAAAAAGTAGCTTATTTAAAAGAATAACTTAGTTTTTTTTAAATATAAGCCCTTTTAATCCTACTTTTTTTTTTATAATCCTTAAGTATTAGAATAGGGTGGGGCGATTAGTCCTAGTATTTCTTTTTTCTAAAACTAATTAAGTATAGGGACCTATAGGAGAGCTAATTAGAGGAAGATATAAAGAGAAGGGCCCCTGATTAGGGAGAAGAGCTTAAAAATACGGATTTTAATTTTAATTATATATATACTTTTTTAAAATCGAACTAGAGCTTTTTTAATAATTTATTTTTAAATACGATAATATAAGATAATTAAGAACTTTATTTTTTTAATCTAATTAATATTACCCTCTTTTTTTTTTTAATTATAACTCCGTTAATTAAGGCCGTATTAACTTAATTAAAAGAGGTATTTTATATTACTTTTATAAGTATTAGTAGTTCTTCCTAAGCACCGTACTGCGAAAGTCCTTTATACCCTATACCTTTTTAGTATATTTTATAGAGCCTAGTTAATATAATATTACTAGTTAGCTAAGGAAAATTTTATTACTCGTATTAACGTACTCATAAGAGGTCTAATAGTACGCTCTTATAGTACTTTAAAATAGGTTATTTTAGATTTAATACTCTTTATTAATTATTATATAAGACTCGTAATATATATATTAAACCTCTATTATAAATTAAGTATAAAGTATATATATTATCTAAAGCTAAGTTAGTAATCTTAAGAGGACTACCCTTAAAAAGAGCCTTACGGCTATAGTACTATATATACTAAGATCTATTCTACTTCGTACTATTTTTTAATAAATAATAGTATATACTTATAGTTTTTAAGGAATATACTAAGTAGCTTAGGGGGTTTTTTTTAAGGACTAAAATAGAGAAGGAAGTACTTTTTATATTATAAAGCCTCGAGGTAGCGATCCGCTATTAAAAAAGGACTCTAATTTACTTTTTTAAAAGTAATAATAAGACCGCCCTCTTAATTACTAATATTAAATATATATATAAAATATCCCTTTAGGGTCCGGTCCGCCTTATTAGGGGCCATCTTCGCCTTTATAAGCAAGCTAGTCTATTAGGGTTAATATTAAGTATTTTTATTACGTACTTTAATAAAACTTTATAACTAACTATAGCCGGCCGTAGTTATTATTAATTATTAATACTAACTAAACTTAAAATATTAATAACCCCGCCGCTATAATATATTAATTACTTTTTTAATAACTAAATACTACTTCTTATTTTCTCCCCTTATCTTATTTAATAATAACCTCTCCTTACTAATATTCCTATTTAATACGCTCACTTATGCTCTTTCTAAGCTCCTAATTATATTATTAAATCTAAGCTTATTTATATTATTTTATTATATTAAAAGGGCGCTAATAAGGATAATACCTATTATAATATATCTATCTATTTTTTATAAGTTAATATTACGAATATAATATTTATTAAGGCGGTTTTTTTATAGCTCGGGGTCCTCTAGTATAATATTTATAAGATCGAACTTCTAACTATTAAGGAAACTCTAAGGGTTAATAAGCTATTAGTAGCGTCTCGGTATTTTAATAAAGTATACTTAAGGTAAACGGTTAGATAGTAATAGTAATAATAATAGCGTAATAGTAATAAATAGTAAGGGAAGCGTTTTTAATTTTAATAAAAGTAACGAGGTAATAAATATATATATATATAAGTTAAAGTTAAAGATATTAGTAAAGTTAGTATTATTCTTAACGACGGTAACGAGGGCATCTCTAATACTATACTATTATAAGCTATTATTACCTAAAAAAGTAGCTAACTTAACTAGGTGCGCGGGCTCATAAGGTAGTAGCGTTAGGCGCCTAATATCGCTATTAATAATCCGTAGTTATAAACTTTATAAGAGGGAAAGTTAAAAAGTTAGAAAATCTAAAAAAATAGTTTAGCGAGATAGTATGAGTATTTACTAATACTGTATATTAATACTATATAAATAATACTAAGAACCGCCCGAGTAGCTAGTAAAGGCAGAATATATAAATAAATATATAAAATATAATATAATAAGCTAGGAATTAAAATAAAGCTTCTATTTCTATATATAAAAGAACTTATAAGTAATATAAAAAGAGTAGGTTAATTAGTAATTACTAAAGCTCGTAAGATATACCTTTTTATAAACCTCCTTATAAATTTATAAAATAAAATAGTATTAATAATAATTTTTATTTATAATATTACTTTATAAGAGGCTAATAACGGAAAATTGCTTATTATAATAGAAATTAATTAGTAAAAGCTATATTAATGCTAGTAGTAGATAGGTTACTAAGTACGTAATTTTAAATTAGTAACCCCGTATTTTAGTAGTTTTTATATATATAGCTACTATATATACCCTTTTTATAAAGATTATAAAAGGGGTATATATTAAAAAGAGTTTAAAATACTTTTCTATAAATATATAGAATACTTAATTAGATACGTATTAAAAACGTATAATTTATATAGGATCTAGGTACCCGCGCTTAAATAAGTATTTATTATAAAAAATATTAGGTTTAATAAAGAAGTTTTTTATAATTTTATATACGAGGAGTAAGCTATTATAGGCGAGTAAGTAAATCTAGTAGTCTAAGAGCTATAAGAACTCTTTAATATTAATAATAAGTTAATTCGAGTACTTAGGGAAGTGGATTTAGACTCTAGAAATACTAGTACTTAAGATAATTCTATAGTTAAAAATAGTATTATTATTAGATTTTTAACTATTTAGAACGCTAAGTAATTAATAAGTATACTATAAGCTATAGTTAATAAGACTAAAGAGATTATTATAGTCTTATTATATTTAATAATTTCTAAAATAACCCCCTTATATAAGCTCGGGAGTAGGGGTAAAGAAGGGGGTATAGTAACTAAGTTATAAATAGTTCTACATAGTTTACGTTCTTTTTTATAAGCGCTTATAAATATTATAAAAGTTTTTAAGTTTTTAATTCCTAACGGTTTTTAATAAAACGCTAGAATACGTAATAAACGAGGTACTAATTATAAAAAAGCGATTCTTAATACTAAAGTCGACGTTAATAAAAAAGCCTTATAATAAACCTCTAATATTATATAAGAGTAGAGTTCCCTTTTGGGGTCCGGTCCGCCTCATTGGGGGCCATCTTCGCCTTTATGGGCAAGCTGGTCTATTAGGGTTAATATCGAGTATCTTTATTACGTACTTTAACAAAACTTTATAACTAACTATAGCCGGCTATAGCCGTTACTAACTATTAATATAGCTTATCCTATTATTAATAACATAATATATTAATAACTTTTTAAATAATTAAAACCTACCTCCTATTTTTTAACTTATTTAATAACTTTAGAATATCCTTTTTAATCTCTCTAAACCTCTTATTCTACTACTACGATACTAAGGTATTAATTATACTCTATAATCGATTAGGTATTTTATTAAGGCTATATTATATAAGTTAGGCATTAATAATAATAATATTTATATTAATATACGTATTTTAGATTTTTAAGTTAATAATATCTAACCTATATTCCTTAAGACGACCTTATTATAGTTCGGGGTCTTTTAGTATAATACTTATAAGATCGAACTTCTAGCCCTTAAGGTATCCCTAGGGGTCGATAATAACTAGGCGTTTCGGTATTTTAATAATATATATTTAAAATAAACGATTCGATAGTAATAGTAATAGGATAATAGTAATAGATAGCGAGGGAAGCGTTTTTTAACTTTAATAAAAGAAACGAGGTAATAAATATATATACGTATACGAGTTAAAATTAAAAGTACTAGGGTAAATATCGTGCTTATAGAGGTTAATATTATTCTTAATAATAGCAACGAGGGCATCTCTAATACTACTATTATAAACTATAGTTACTTAGAGGGCGGTAAACTTAGCTAAGTAAGCGCAGGTTTATAAGGTAGTAGCGTTAAGTACCTAATATCGCTATTAATAATTTATAGTTATAAACTTTATAAGAGGAAAAGTTAAAAAGGTAGAAAATTTAAAAAAAATAGTTTATTGAGATAGTGGGAGTATTTATTAATACTGTGTATTAATACTATATAAATAATACTAAGAACCGCCCGAGTAGCTAGTAAAGGCAGAATAAAAAAACAAATAAGAGTAGAGTTTATAAGAACTACTTTATTAAGTACTAAGTAAAGCTCTATTAGGTCCTAGATATTTAAACTAGACCCGTAAACCTTTATAACGCTTTAATAATAATATTTTTATAACGCTCTTATATTTAAATATAAAAAACGGCAATTATTATAACTATTATTAAGACTACTTTTTTTTAATTTTTATACCTAATTAATAAAAAGCTATAAAATAAAAAGCTATAAAAAAAAGTAGTACGGGATATATAATATTTTATTAAGTAATAAAAGGAGTAGTTTATAAGACCTACTTAAAGCGCTCTAAAGGAGTTTAAAAACCCCGATTTATTAAAGTTAACTTTTAGAACTTACTAAAGAAGTTTAGTAATATTAAATATCTCTTATAGTAACTATAAAAACTACTTAGGGATATTATAAATATAGAAATAAAAAAGCTACGAGATATTAGTATATAAAAAGAAGTTAACTATAATTTTAAATAAGGGAGCCTACTTCTATTAAAGTAGGTATATACTTATAAGTATAATATTAATAACGAGGTTAGCGAGGTAAAAGTACGTATATATATAAGGGGGGATATATAACTACTTAACCCCTTATAAAATATATATACTTTAATACTCGTTATAAAGGCCTTTAGGCTTATAATAATAATAGTTACCTAATTCGACTTTAAGGCTAACTAATATAATATTATTAACGTATTTTTTAACGTACTTATTAAGGGTAAGAAACTAGTAATTATTAAACTCCTAGAGGGATATAAAATTATTAATAAAATAAATAAATTCTAACGCGCTCTATACGGCCTCTAAGACTTACTAATTTTATAGTTCTAAACTTTTATTTTTATACTTCGTAGTATAAATATAATATATAGCTACGAGGAGATTTATATTTACTAAACTATAAATAAGAAGGTAATATTAGTATTTATATTAATAATTTTATTATTTTATATTATTAAAATGACTAAAAAGTAGTTTAAAAAATCGTTAATAATATAAAAGAATATATTAATTTTAAAGAGAACGGACCGATTAATTACTTTTTTAGAGTACGGATTTTATAAAACCGTTTTATTTATAAGATTTATTTTATTTATAATATATATATTAAGCGAGTTACTAAACGCTTTAACTTTATAAATTCGCTATATCTAGCTACCCCTCTTTTTTAAGACGAGTTTAGACTAAACGAGGGGTAAGTAATAAAGGAGGAAATAAAGAGCTACTAAAAAAAAGTTAGAAATATACTTTATATAATTATTATAATTAAACTAGACGTCGCTTTTACTTATTTATAATTATTACGTTTTCTAACTAACCCGAGTATAACTTATATTAAAATAATTAATTAATATATCCGGTATTTCTATATAATAAAATATTTTACGCTCTATTATAGTAGCGTACTAAGTATATAATTATTATTTTTAGTTAGAAATACTAGCTTTATAAATAATAAAGTAATACGATAATTATCTTAGGGTTATATAATATTCTTTTTTAATAGCCTTATTTAATAAAAATTAGTATACTAAGCGACGGTTATAATATTAATTACTAAAGCTAAGCTTTTTTATTTTAAAAAAATTATAAAGGAGACTATAGCTCTAAAGCGCTTTTTTAAAAATATTATCCTTAACCTAAGAGAAGTATAGTTAGTTAACTACGATAATTAGTAAATAATTTAGCTCGTTATAGGAGAAGGGGAAAAATTAGTTACTTAACTTTACTATATTAATATTTAAAATATATAACTAAGATAAAAGTATACTAAAAGTAGCTTCGAGGTTACTTATATAATAATAAAAAATATATTTATAAATAGGCTTATTAAAAACTTTTTACGAGCTAAGTTCGAATATTTTTATATATTCCTTAATTTTTATAATACGTAAGAAGTTATTATAAATAACTAAAGTAATTAGAAATAATTAATTTAGGCTATACTTAGAAAAACTTAATACTTAAAAATAAATAATAAGCAGAACTTAGAGTGCGGCCTAGAGGTTTAAAAATAAATAAAATAGAACTTTTCTAAGCCTAAAGGCCTAAACTTTTAAAATAACTTTATTTTATAAGGTATATATATATAAAAATAAGTTTAAGTCTTATACTTACTATTTAAAATCTTAGTTTAAAAAGTACGAGATTATTAAAACTATAGTATTAATAGCGAGGAGACTAGTTATATTTATTAAAAAACGCACTTTATATACCTCGAAGTCCTCGAAGCTATAAATAGGGGGAGCGGGAGGTAGAATAATTATTAAGTTAATAACCTAGGGTATAGGAGCGGGCGGTATAATAAGAAATTAATTATAAATAATTATAATAAGTATAACTAATAATATAAGCGTACTTAGGAGAGGGGCCCGGGGGTATATAAGGAGGAAGTTCTTAGTATAAAAACCGATATAGTTCTTATATATCTTAGTATTATTATTTATTTAATAAATAATATTACGGAGCTTAGTAATATTTTATTAAAACTATAATTAAGAGTACGCTTTTTAATAATAAAAAAAGAGAATATATTTATAAAAAAGGGAGCGCTATTTATAATAACCTTAGTAAGGGCCTAGGCTATTAACTATAAAATAATTAATATATTAATATATTACGCGGCCGAACGGCTATTAAAGTAGTACGTATACTAATTACTATTTTTTATAAAATAACGACTATTATCCTTAGGATTAGTATACTAAAGGGCTACTTAAAAATAGGGTATATACTAGATTTCTTATTTTTTAAGAGCCTCTTTTTTAAGCTTTTTAGGGACTAAGTATATATTAAATAAGCTTAGAATAATAAAAAGAACTAAACTTACTACGGGGGGTACTTTAGTTTTTTAGCGTTTTTTTTTTTTATTTTTTATTACCTTTTTAAAAAGAGCTAGCCTTATGTTTTTTAGAATTTAGAATAATATTAAATACGAACTCTTAGGATAATAATATATAATATACCCTTTTTAAAAAGCTCGATTTTTAAACTAGACTTATTTTCATTTTTAAGCTCTAAGGGGGGGATAAGTAAAAGCTCGCTAAAGCTTTTATTATTATTATTTATTTTATTATTACTTTTATTAATATTATTAAAAAGAGCCTCGAACTTTAATAAAGTTCTTAGTATTTTAATTAGTAACCTCGATATCTTCTTAGTTAAGAAAAGAGAGCTTAGTAACTAGGCCCTAGTAAGTAGGTTAAAAAGTATAAGGGGGGATAACGACCTCGAGGGGCTCGTTAGAATTATTACCTATCTAAACTCTTAATAAACTATATAATTTATATATAAGAAGTATTATAAAAATTATATAAAACTTACTATTATTTTTAAATATATTAAATATTTATATTTAAAATAAAATTAATAAATAATTTAATAGTATAAGCGCGCGTATAGTAAATAGGGGTACTTATAATAACTATAAGAGGTTAAAAAGAGGAAAGAAAATAATTACTAAACGACGCTATAAGAATTTAAATATACGTAGGGTAACTAAGTAGCCTCGCCCTTAGTAATTTATATATTAAAAATAACGGGATACGCGCTATTTTAAGTTAGGATTCTATTTATCTTAAATAAAAGGATATATTTATAATAAACGCGGTTTAAAAAACGCGTATCCCTTGTGCTTATTTTTTTTTATTTATATTTAACTAAATCGGGCCTTTATAAGGGTATTTAGAGATTTTATTTTAAGTATAATAGCTCCTTAGCGGTAGTAATTAGGGGGTGTGTTACGTAATTCGTATTTTATAAAGTGCCGGTTACGTACTAAATTACGTATTTATTTTAGATATTATATATATAGACCTTTTCTTTTTATCTATTTCTATTTTAATAGTTAAGCTACTTTTACTACACTCCGTATACCCATTGCTGCGTGCCATAACTCGTGACACTTGGTGATGTCTCTTCTACTATATGCCGATACTATATCGTACCAGTCCCACACGAATTCTGATGTAGATAGACGTCCTTGCGCAAAAGGGGATGAAAGGTGAAGTCGTTCGTCCCACACTAACTTTTGCACTGCGAATGCATCCGTCTGTACCCCATCTTCTGCCAGACGAGATTCACGACATTCCCAAAGAAGTTGATCAGAGTCGTAGTGTACCATTCGGGCAGATAGCAGGCGCTCTTGCGTTACCCACGCACGTGAATGTAGGATGCTTTGTGGTAGGTGACTGAAGTCACGAGGTCTAGGTCGTAAGAATACGGGAATAGACACCGATTCATCGTTCGTCTTCCGAGTACACTTAACTTGAACGTGATTTGAAGTTGAACGCGGTAAGAAGCAACCCCCTGTGGAGTCTGCGGACGCTGAGGCAGCGATGGTCAGACATGAAGAGGCGTAGATAGTGCCCATCTTCACACTCTCGAGTTCCCAGTCCTCTTTTGAGTCCTGTACGATGCAGAGGGAGTCGATCCATAGATACTGAACGCCAAGTGACCTCGTTATCAAGACTGCGTCTCTGAACGTTGGAGGTAACTTGGACATTGGCAACGACTTGATGTGGCCATTAATTGTCTCGCTAGTGGTGCGAATAAAACAGGATGTAAGCCCCAACAGTGACTTAATGTCATGTATCGGCCGACTTCTCCACTCGTCACAACGAGCCGAGGCTCCCTCACTCCTTCGACACCAACATCTACAACTCGTGTGGGCAGAGTAGCAGGGGCTGAATGGCAATTCTGGTGGTGGTCTTCACACTCGCGCACCCAGTCTTTCACAAGACTGAGTTGCTTAGCGGGAGGTTTGATGGGTCTGCCTAGGATGGAGTCCTCTAGCCGGGTCGTCTCGTCTTTGGGATAGAAGCTGAAATAGCAGTATGCCCTCGGGCTCAGGCGATCGCAGCGGACCTTGACCCAAAAGAGTCCCCGAGACTCGTACTTCTCATCTTTGTACTGAGTGCCCCGCAAGATAACCGGCGAGTCTGTGTCATACCAAGCCTCTTGGTCAACACTAACTCCCTCGACCCGGAGCTTTTCGGTGATAGATGTGTGGAAGAGTTGACACAAATCGCACGCAGAAACATTTCTCTCGATATCAGCGATTGAAGAATGAAGAATAATGTCTTGAACTTCGTATTCCTCATCAACTAGGTCAGCAAGATCAAGCTGACGGCAATTTTGACAAAGAGACATGGTCGAGGGCTTCTGGGCGTCAACATGTTCCGATGAAGGTCGAAATGAGAAAATGAGCAGCTGACTTATGAGGGGTTTACCAGGAAGCCCCGCTGCACACATATAGACTTGAGCTCCATTCGTAGTGAATGATACAGGAGGTTGGAGTTTATGCAGCTCTGCGTGTGCACAAAACAGGGTTACATTCAGCCAGCGTATCTTCTGCGACGCCAAGCGCTTCACTGGAGATTTCAGAATTCCACTGTACTGTCGTTACCACTGAATCACCAGCTGTTGTCTAATTTTGTACCATAGTAGGCGAAGGTCACCAGTTGGTGGCGGTCTTGAACCTACCAAGTCTACATCAATTTCCGCGGGGGAAGAATGTTAGCAGCAACCATGCGATCAAAGGCGATGAGATAGCCTTCGGTCATGCCCAACTCTTCCTTAAACCCAACAGACCGGATCTTATCCAGACACATTGCCCGATTTCTCTGTAAGAGAGAAAAGCCGACCCCCATCGTGAATATCCAAGACGCAGCCGGTATATCACGGTGCTTCAAGCCATACTCGGCACACATCCTCTTGTAGTCATCTTGGTGTTCTTCCCACCACTTTTCGACGGGAAACGTTGCTGAAAAATATGTTAAGATATATCAAAGAGAAATGGCAGCGGTATAGAGGCTCACTCTGTGCTCCCTCAACTGGAGGCGTTCCCTGCAGCCCGAAATAATCGACCATGACAGGCCATCGCTCCACCCAGGAAACTGGAGTTGCATTATCAGCAGTATTGAAAGCTTCCCCGTTCAATCCTTCTGGCTTCACGGTCGATAAATAAATATGAGACTTTGCAATAATATCCTGCGATGAGTCTGTGTTGGTGTGGGTGTAGTTCGTAGCTGTACCAATGAACTTGATTTCGGCTCCGGGCCCATGGACATAACGCCAGAGCGCAAGGAAAAGAGCGATCGGCTCAAGAAACGTCATGATTGAAGTCGTACCAGGAACGAAGCCGACGATTGCATCGGGGCGAACTTCACACCATCTCCAGGACTTGCCCTTCTGTAACTCCTCGATAGCATCTACTTGCCCGTAGTAGAAGATTTCATCTCCGTATGGAGACGGAATTCGCGGCTGAGACTCTTTCAATGGAGGATTTATCTCAATCTTGTCCTGATGTTGGAAGACAGCCACTCCGTAGCTCTATTTCAGTATCGTAAGTAAGGTAGTGGCATACAATGAACACAGCAGAGTAGCAGATGGCAGATTACTAACGTTGGTGCCAGTCTGCAAACTCAGAAATTTCAGACTTGAGCAGATCTCATCAACCGCCTTGACAGCGTTTCGAGTCATGGTGACGTTGATATTACGAATCTCCATGACGTCGACTGAATATGCTGTCGCATTTGAGTAGGCTCTTTCCGTCTCAGTTCACATACCATATCTCGTCAACGGCTACAATACTGACCACAGTAGTACACATGCGTGATGTCCTGCATGTTGGGGATCTTGATTTTCATTTGCTCCTTGACAGTCTCGATATCCTCACGTAAGTTGATGCCAGAATAGATCTCCAAACGAGGATCATTCTTGGGAAGTTGGCTTCCTGACAGGTCCATCGGTCGGTTTGTTAGACCAATAATGCGGCAAAATGTGGATGCTGTGGGATAAATGAACAAATTGTTCGTGACTGCCCATCCGGAGATCCCACTAGCACCGAAGACCAGCGCAACATATTTGCTGGTAGGCTCCATAGTTGGGAAAGTCCTGATCGAATGATACGCCAGCCAGTAACTTGTTGTCAGCGGGAGGTTGAGATCTTGATGAACAGGGACTGGAGAGCGAAGAGAAGAGTTGGGATCAAAGAGCCTGACGGAGCGTGTGTCGCTTATTTATGACGGCGTAGATGGCCATGATACTTGGCTAGAGCCTGATGGTCTAGACCCCGAGTCTTGAGTGTTTACCGGACAATACTGCCTACAGCACCTTGGACCGAGCTGTCGGATTCGAACCCTAGTCGCCCGTTGCCTGGTCCGGGCCGCGGGGTTCGAACTGTGGAGTTACAGAGAGAGTGCGAGTGGTCGAATCACATTCTTCAGCGAAGAAGCGCTAGACCCCTGCGACGAAGCGTCGATGGGTAGGACGAGGTGAAGGTTCTTATGAAGCCTAACTACCTTATTATTGACTTCACTTCTTAGCTTTTGAAATCGTATGTTTTAAGATAGCAAGCGTCTCTAAGGAGCACCATGGTACATATCATGGCCCAACTAAACAGACTGAGGAGGTTCGGGAAGGAGATATGCCTCAAGAAGACCAGCACCAAGATAATGAGACTTGACTACAATTTTTGACGGAAATGGAATGTGCTTAAATCATTGTCTGCCGAGCGAAATGCCATTGAATGCTATTGAATCGTTGCTACCCTACTCCCCGCTTGTCTCAATAGCCCAGGAAATGTTTTCGTTCCAACTTTGAAGCTTGTAGCCAGTCCACTAGCCTTTCCCCCCACAATCTCGATGCGTGTCTATTCAGGGACCTATTAGACAAGAGAAAGTTTCATATGATCAGTGCCTAATCCGTTATGCCCGATACAGAAAAACAAGTACCCAATTTGTCCAGTCTAGTCGGCTCTTGATTGCGCGTTGGAACTCGTTCTCAAGAAAGGGCCGGCGGGCCGCCGATCACGCGATTCGAGACAATTAAATTGTCTTGGGTGGTATAAGCAATATTCGAGTTAAGATTAGTACTTGACCAAAAAGGCGTTTTTTTGAGGTTTGGAAAGCTCGGTTGAAGTATCCAGCCTCGCGGAAAGTAGCTACACATATTGAGACAAACGTACTCTCCCTGGGATTTAAAATACAAAACTCTACACGCTTAAGCTGCGATTACCAGCTGCTCCCGCTGACAAAATCGAAAAATCGCATCTACATATGTGTCAGGTAAGGTAGGTGAGTAGGTACCTCAAGTAAAGATGACTGCTGCACATGCAAGACTTGCCTATGGTAAGGCAGCTGAAATATTGTGTTCAATTTAAGAACCGACTGATAGCTTCTAATTCATACTAATCACACTTATACCAAAGAATTGAGGCCACTCCTTCACTTGTGTGTTGTTCACCTGACTTAATTGAGTTCAAACTCCCTTCTCCACCGCCACATGAGTGCCCAACGCATGTCCCGTATGACGCCATTCAAGTCGTATCGCTCGATACCTTATTTCCCCACGATCAATTCATGTGTTCACGCTCATGATTCCCTATTCATTCAACCCCGAAATTTGTTCCTTTGGTTAGAAGCATGTTGGTACCTATAGCTATTTATTCTCAGGGCCTTACTGCAACTTGATTCGAGAACAGCTATATTGCCTGCTGTAGAAGTAAGCATCCCTCAGAGCTTAGGGATTTTTGGAAATCGTTCAATCAGAAGTTTCTCTATTGATCGCGATAGTATCAATTTATTTGTCGTGCGTTGGTGAGTCTAGTGTAGGTGAACGGGCCGACCAGATGCTAACATGAAGACAGACAGCAGTCGCCTGAAGCAATGGCAATCCAATTAAAGCTGCTGTCGAGGCCAAGTCTAACGTCCTGCTCATCCTGTTACTATACTGAGCGATGGACGAGACAACGAAACAATATTAGAGCTCTAGAAGTTGTTGGTTATCGTTGTACCTCGTTGATCAGCCTATTGGTATCACTATCATAGGAATAGTAGTCGATTAGTTCGAACCGTAGGTTAATAAAGAAGGTTAATTAAACTATTTTAATATACTACGTAAGGTATAAAAAAGAGGTTTTAATTATAAGTTAAGTAGTTTATAATAATTATAAATAGGGCCCCTTATTAGCCTTTATATAGCCTCGGCTATATACTAAGGTCGAATTAGATTTCTAATCTAATATTAACTTTTTTTTATTAATTTAACTACTACTATTACTACTATTATTACTATTATTATTAGAAGTTTAATTTAACCTCGGGCCCTTTTACTAAGTCATCTCTTTTTATCCCTTTTTCCTACTCTTTTTATATAACTTATCTTTTTATTTATATTATTACTCTTTTTTTACTAATAAATTACTCTAACCCTTTATTAAGTACTATTTTTATAAAAGCGTTAGCGAGGTTATTATTATTATTAATTTAATAAATCTCGAGGATCTCTTGTTATTTATATAACTATTTAAGGGCTATAATATTTATTATAAGCCTCTTTTTTTCGTAGTACTTAGCTTAATAAGGTACTTATATAGCGAGTATAAATTAGTATAAACGATCGTAAGGATTATAAAAAAGTTAAGTCGATTAATAATTTTTTTAAATATAATTAAAATTACGTAAGTAAGGTTAACGCTATTAACTATACTATAGATTTTAAATATAAGTACGCTACGTATAACTCGCTTATTTTTTATTAATAAATAATAAATAATAGTACCCCGGATTATAAATTTATTTTTATTAAAGTTCTTATTAATAAGGATAATAATATACCTTAACTAGGAGATTAAGTTATTATTATTTACGAATAACTTATTAATAAATACGTAAAGCCTTATTAAAACGAGCTTAATAAGTTAATAAACGAGACCTCGGTTTTAGTTCTCTTATTATTATTATAATTATTAATTAAGAATATTAAAATCGCTCTTTATAAGCTTTATAGTTTGCGTAGCTTTAATATAATTGAAAATAGCCTTAAGTTAATAAATACTCGTAATATAAGCCCCTTGGGCGAGCTTGGCTCTATATTATTTTTTATAATTAGGGGATTTTAAGTTAATAAGGGTAATTTTCTTACTTTACTCTTTTTATTAAAATACTATATTATCCCCCTTAATTATTAAAATCCATTTGTTAAACGCTAATAAGGATTTTAATATAAGGATCTCTTTTAATTTAATTATAAATTTAGCTTTATAAAGCTCTTTATTCTCTTTTTTTATAAACTTAATATTTAATAAACCTAGGGTATTATTTATTTATATTTTTATAATACTAAAGGGGTTATTTACGTATATTAAAATTAAGAAATAAGGATTATATATTAATATAATTATTAATAGTTAGTTAGTATAAAAGTCTTAGTACGTTACTTATTAATAAGTACCTAATTTAGTAAGGCCGTATAACGGCTTAAGTACTTTAATAATCGTACTTTCTAAGTATTCACTAGTTATCTCTTTTAGGAAGTAAGCGAGAATCTTTTTTATAAGCCTAGTCGCTAATTAAGTATACGCTTACGTAATATTACGACTCTAAATCTAGTACTTTTTTTATTATAGTAATATTATTAATACTATTATAAAGCGCTAGTTATAGCGTTAAACTATAAGTAACTAAGTAAGTAATATTACTTTTTTAACGTTATTATATTTTTATATAACGTACCTCGATTTTTTATATAACTATAGGGTACCCTTTTTTTTTATTTTTTAAACTATATACGATTTAAAAATATATAGATTTGCGTATTTAACTAGATCGTAGAGGATAAATTAATAAACCCCTCGATTACGAAGTATTTTTACTTTTACTAAGTCTAATCTTTCGAAAGGTCTCCTAGCTATTATAATTATACCCTCTTTTTATAACTAGGTTACGAGTGCGTAATTAGCCCTCTTTTTTATTATATAGAATATATTACTTACTTTATTATTAGTAATAAAGTGCCGTAATAGTACTCTTTACTTAGGTTTTCTTATATATTTTAGTAATATAGGGGTTATCTCTTTTTCGTTATTATTGTTTATTTATTTTATTATAATAATTTTATTAAAGATAATTTCTTACTCCTTTTTAAGTTACTAAGGGGATTCTCTTAGCTCTTTTTCTTTTTATTAAGCTAATATCTTTTTATTAAAATTAGTATAGTACGGTCGTATTATTATAATTAATACTTTGAGTAGTTAGTCTTAATTTTTAATAACGATATATAAACGTTTATTAGCTAAGATTAATTTATATAAGCCTAACTATTATTTAATAGTTTCTTTTAAAACCCTAATATTCGAATTAAATAGTATATCGAAGTTAAGGCTTATATTCGGCCTATTACGAGTAGTAATAGCCTTATTAATTTAGCGCTTCGTATTTATCTCTTATAGTACCTTTACTACCTTATTAATTACTTAAGCTTACTAAGCTATATTTAGTAATAATAGCGAGGCTATTATCGTCCTTAGGTATACCCTAAATATAAGAAGCGTTAGAACTAGCCCCTTTGGGCTTATAGTATTATTATAGTATTTAAATATTATTTAAAAATACTTTTTATTTATAATATTAGGGCACTCGTTATAAATAATTTTAAACGCTTTTTTTAACTATTAATAAGCTTTTTTTTACTTTACTTATACTATAATATACTTTAATAAGTACGATTTTTAGCTAGATACTATATATAATAATATTATTTTTAAACTCCGCTAACTTAAAGCTTATATTTATATTAGTTTTAATCCCGTTTAGTAGCCTTTAGTATATATTAATTTATGCTTTTTTAAGTATTAACTAGATAGTTTTAATAAGTAAGTCCCTAAGGAATTAGCTTTTTTATAATAATATAGCCTCGTTAATAATATATAATACTAAGCGATTATTTAAATAAAAAATATTAATAACGATTTTTTGGTTAAAGTTAAGCTCGTTATATAATTTAAACTTAAATTTGTATAGGTTTTGGGCGTTTATTTAGTATTAGTAATATATCCTCGTTAAGTATTTTAGAGCTCTTCTTTTTATATTATTCCCTAATTACTTAAGGAAGTTATATAGCTTTATAACTAACGAGTAACTAAAGCGCTTATATAATTACTTAAGCTCGCCCTCTATAATATAGTTAATAAGTTTAATATTTAATTCGAGCCTTATAAACGTATACTCTTATTACTTTTTAATAAGTATAAACTACTTACTATTTAATAATCTATTTCTCGTATTATTAAATACGATACTTAACTAGTTTATATCCTTTATATATAATAAAAATAGTATATTAATAAGTAGAATATAAAAGACTATAGTACCTAAGCGTATGTTAACTTTTACTATACCTAGAGCGCATATTTCCCTACCTAAGCTAAAGCTAATCTTCGTAATACTTATTATTAACGTATTTAACGTAACTAGGGATATTTTTTTAAAATATATAAAATTACTCCCCCCCGACGGAGCAATCCGCCGGGGCCGTATTATGTATTACGTATTAAGAAAAACTAAGTATATTACGCTCTATACTTAATTACTAATTAAAACTCTTAACCTTTTACTACGTAAAGTCCTTTAAGTTCTAGTTATTTAGAGAGCGAGCTATACTTATTTTAATATATATAAGACCTCTTAGTACTAGCCCGCATAAGTAGCTAGATCTCGTATTATATACTCTTTTTTATTAAGGGTTAGGGAACTCTTTATATATTCCCTTATATTTATAATATAGCTCTTATTAAAGGAATTTATAGCGTTATAAAATATAATTTCTAAGCTAGTATTAATATATTAGATTTTAATATCCGTACTAGCCCGGTTATTTATAGTATTCGTACTATTACCTAGCTAGATTCTGTATTATTAAAAAGTACTACGCTACTCTTAAGGCATATTTACGTTAGTTATAATAACTATAGCGTTAAGTTAGCTAAAGAGGGTGCCTAGTTTAAGAGGGATAGACTTATTAACGGGCACTTTTAGAGTAGGTTCTTATTAAAGTAGTATTTTAACTAGTTAACCTCTTAACTAGTTATTTAACTAGCTATTTAAGTAGTAGTATATATATTAATAAGTTTATTTAATAAGTTTATTTAATAAATTTATTTAATAAGTTTATTTAGTAAATTTATTTAGTTTAAATAGAGAGTAGCTTTAAGTAATATTAAAGCGATAAGGATAAAAGAAATCTTTATGAGCTTTAAAAAGTAGTAATTATTAGCCTATTTAGCCCTTTTTTTAGAAACCTCTATGTTATTATTAAAGTTTAGAACTTTTATAGTTAAAAAAGGCCGCCTCTAACTATTATATCTAACTTCTACCGTTAACCTTTTTAGCTAGCGCCGCCGCAAGGTAGCTTACCTATCCTAAATTAAATAGTAATTTTCGTATTAAAATTATTATATTACGTTAAGCGCGTACTTAGGATATATTACGCGTATTATATAGTTAAAAAGTATACTATATCGTATAATTTCCCTTGAAAGCGTAATCCCGTTAAGGTCGATCTTTTGCGCCTATAAAGCCGGAAAAAAACCACTATATATAAAATTACTCCTTATTTTTAGCTAATTATTATAATACTCTTATATCCAGGATAATCCTCTAAAAAATATCTAGGTCGTATTATTTATTAATATAGAATGCTTATACGAGCTTAGCGTTTAAGTAACTAAGGGGGTATAAAAAGGGCCCCTCTAAATACCCTTAGAATTGCTTAGTACTATATTTCTTTTTAGTTATTAAGAGAGGTACTAATTTTTTTTTAGATATTAATAAAATAGAATTCGGCGCTATTAGATTTATCTATTTATTTATATTTATTATCTAAGGGATTTTCCTTTACTATTTATATATAAAGGCCTGCTTATTAAGAGTTTTTATTACTTTTTATTTATTTAGTTTTATATATTTTTTAAAGGCTAACGAGGTAAAAAAAGAGTAGTTAATCTCGTCGATTTTATTAAAATCTAATTTATTAATATAAGGGGTAAGACTTTCTTTTTTTTTTTTAAATTTCTTATTATATACGGATCCTCTAGGCTACTAATTACGCCTTTACTAAGTTCTATACTTCTAAATCTACCCTTATATATTATAAGGAATTAGTTAAATTACTAAGGGCTAGTTTTATTATTTACTACTCTCGATTTTTTATACTACTCGTACGATTTAGTACGTTTTTTTTTGGAGTAATTACTTAACTAATAACTATTCTTTTTATATATAAAATACTTCCCTTTTTATTACCTCTATCCTAAATCGAACTAATAGCTAGTTAAGGAGTCTATTTTTTAAGTTTAGTAGCTACTGTACTTAGCGTTCTTTTTTTGATTTTTATATATATAATTAACTTAGTACTATTAATAAAGACTATTATAGGATTATAAGTACGTTTAGTAGGGTATCCTAGCCTCGATATTAAAGCTAGACCTTAGTTTTAAAATAGAGGGTTTTATAATACTTAAGTAGTTAGTATAGGGTTACTCTTACCTCTAGGACTCTTTAAATAATAATATAAAAATATCCGATTTCTTACTTATTTATTCTCTTATTTAACGACGTTTTTGCTAGCTTATTAATATAATTAATAAGTGTTTTAAAAATCTCTAGCCTGGTCTTTTTTTTTATCGTTCTAATTATAAATCTAAATATTAATACGCTTAGCTCGGATAAGAGCTCTAAACTCCTATTTTAAGTCTTAAAGCGATTTCGAATTGCGTTAACTATACTTAAAAAGTCGGTTTAATTAATAATATATACTATTTAGTAATAATAATCCGTAGCTTTATTAATTAGTATAACGTTAATTACTAAGTAATATTATTACTCTTAGATTCTAATTTTTTTATAATAATTATAGGATATTATAAAGGTTTTTTATAAAACCTCGTATTTCTTTTTTGAGTATAATTTCTTTTTAAAAAAGATCTTTATAAGGTTAGTAAATTACTTTATAATAACGACTATTAAGTCGGTCTTTCTATATATTCCTTACGTATTAGAGTAGTCGTATTAACTTTATATAGTTAATTATATACCTCTCTAGTTAATAAGTAATAAGTTACGTATTAATAGCGTTACTAAGCTAGTTATTAAAGTTAATAAGATCGTTAGTAACTACTATTTTTATATAATCTCCGTAGCTCTTATTATAATAGGCGCTAATATATTATTATTAAGATTTTTTAATAAAAAGTCCGGTTAGTTTACCTTTTCACTAAAGTCGTTATATTTTATTACTACTTAGTTAATTTAATTCTAATTTTATAATATAAATTCGTTAGTAGCGACTATTATAGCGAGCGTCTTATAAGCTCTTTATCCTATTACCTAGGCTAGTAGAATACTTCGATAGTAAAGAAATTTAATAACCCTTTTTATATAGTAGTTTTTTTCTAGCTTTATAAGCGCAAAAGATCGACCTTAACGGGATTACGTTTTTAAGAGAAATTATATAATACGGTATACTTTTTAATTATATAATATATATAATATGCCCTAAGTACGCGCTTAACGTAAATATAATAATTTTAATATAAAAATTGCTATATAATTTGGGATAAGTAAGTTACCCTCTTTACTCACGCGGTAGCGCCGGCTAGAAAGGTCAATAATAGAGGTCGGCTATAAAAGTTAGAAGCGGCCCTTAACTATAGAGGTTCTAAACTTTAATAATAACGTAGAGGTTTTTTAAAAAAGGGCTAAAAGGGTTAATATCTAGCTACTCAGAGCTTATAAAGATTTTTTTTATTCTTATTATTTTTAATACTATTTAAAGCTCTATTTAAACTAAATAAATTTACTAAATAAACCTATTAAACGAACTTATTAATATATAAACTACTACTTTATTAAGAACTTATTTTATTAAAAATACCCCTCGATAGGTCCCCCCCTCTAGGGCTTAATAAATTCTTAAGCCCCCTCGACGCCCTAGCTATCGTAATTAATATAAGTATATTTAAAGAGTAGTATAATACTATTTAATAATATAAAATCTAACTAAGTAATAATACGAATATTATAAATAGTTAGGCTAATATAAACGTTAAGATTTAATATATTAATATTAGTTTAGAAATTATATTTTATAGAGCTAAAATCCTTTTAATATAAGTTATATTATAAATATAAAAGAATATATAAGGGGCCTTTTAACCCTTAATAAAAAGGAGTATATAATATAAAATTTAACTATTTACGCGGGTTAGTATTAAGAGGTTTTATATATATTAAAATAAGTATAGCTCGC
Organism: Colletotrichum cuscutae; assembly: GCA_030869315.1. Lineage (NCBI taxonomy): Eukaryota > Fungi > Ascomycota > Sordariomycetes > Glomerellales > Glomerellaceae > Colletotrichum > Colletotrichum cuscutae. The sequence continues at coordinate 316,562 of MPDP01000277.1, forward strand.
TCTCTAAATAGCTAGAACTTAGAAGACTATAGTAGAAAGTTAGGAGCTATTTTAATTAGTAATTAGGTATAGAACGTAATATACCTAGTTTTCCTTAATATATAATATATAGTACGGCCCCGGCAGATTGCTCTATTAGGGGGATAACCCTTTTTATAACGTTCGGATTAGCGCTTATAAATTACTTATTTTTTAATTACTTAAGTCGTTAGCGATTTTATAAAATAGGGGCTGCCCCTCGAGCCCTTTCTAAATATAGAGTTTTATAAAATAAATTAATACTATTTATTTATATATTCTGCCTTTACTAGCTGCTCGGGCGGTTCTCAGTATTATTTACACAGTATTAATATACGGTATCAGTGGATACTCATACTGTCTCGCTAGACTATTCTTTTTAAATTTTCTAACTTTTTAACTTTCCCTCTTATAAAGCTCATAACTACGGATTATTAACGGCGATATTAGGCGTAAATTAATAATATATCGATTTACTTACTATTAAGATTATTAAAATCTTTATATACCTACTTTTTTTTTAGTATTCTAGTTTAATTTCTATTTACTTATATAGTATAAGAATTTCTCTTTTCTAATTATATACTAACTCGCTCCTTATTATTCCCTAACTCGTACTTCGATTTATAGTAGTTAACGTATTTAATTTTAATAAGGTTATTTTAAAGCTACTTATTAGCCTTAGTAATAATATACTATGATTAATCGCTAGATTTATTAAAGTTTAGGACCTTCTTACTTTTTCTTATCTTTTTATACCGAGCTTCGTTATTATTTACTCTTAGTTTTTTTAGTTAGATACTATTTTAGTAGTCTTTTTTTAATTACTTAATTAATTAATATTAAAAATAAATTCGTAAATAGCTTAATAACGTCTTAATTACGTAGCGTTTTTTTTAAATTAAAACCTAAGAGGCGTATACGTTTATTAAACGAATTATCGTTAGTTAGTAGTTTATTTTTTACTTTTTTAAAAGTAGTAATTTATATTAAAAGTTAGTATTATATAAAAGAGCTTTTTAACGGTCCTTTAAAAAGCTCTTTTTTTATTATAATAATCGTAATTTTAATAAGAGGCCATAAAAAGATCTTTTTAGAGGTTGTAGCCTCTTAGTTAATTTTTAATACTTACGATACTAATAACTTACGAATTATTATTATTATAATTTCTAAATATCTTCTTTTCTTATCGTACCGTCCTTTATACTATATTTTTAAATAATATTTAGAAAATAGTTAAGAGGGTTACGAAGAGATTATATAGGTCTTCGAGGTCGTATTTATAAGACCTTTAGGGGGGAGTTCTTTTATATATTATAAATTTCTTAGCTTTATAATTCTTATACTTCTTATTATTTATTTATATATTCTGCCTTTGCTAGCTACTCGGGCGGTTCTTAGTATTATTTATATAGTATTAATACACGGTATTAGTAAATACTTATACTATCTTATTAAACTATTTTTTTAGATTTTTTAACTTTTTAACTTTCCCTCTTATAAAGTTTATAACTACGGATTATTAATAGCGATATTAAGCGCCCGACGCTACTACCTTATGAGCCTACTACGTACCTAGCTAAGTTAGCTACCCTTTTAAATAATAGTAGCTTATAATAGTATAGTATTAGAGATGCCCTCGTTATTATTATTAAGAATAATACTAACCTTACTAATATATACCTTTAATTTTAACTTATATATATATATATTTATTACCTCGTTGCCTTTATTAAAGTTAAAAACGCTTCCTTCGCCGTTTATTATTATTATACTATTACTATTGCGTTATTATTATTATTATTACTATCTAACCGTCTACTTTAAATATACTTTATTAAAATACCGAGACGTTATTAATAGCTCGTTAACCTTTAGGGTTTTTTTAATAATTAGAAGTTCGATTTTATAAATATTATATTAAAGGACCCCGAGCTATAAAAAAACCGCTTTAATAAATATTATATTTATAATATTAATTTATAAAAAACGGATAAATATATTATAATAAGCGTTACTCTTATTAGCGCTTTTTTAATATAATAAAGTAGTATAAATAAGCTTAGATTTAATAATATAATTAAGAGCTTAAAAAGAGTATAAGCGAGCGTATTAAATAGGAATATTAATAAAGAGAGGTTATTATTAAATAAGATAAGGGGAGAAAATAAGAAGTAGTATTTAGTTATTAAAAAAGTAATTAATATATTACGGTAGCGGGGTTATTAGTATTTTAAATTTAGTTAGTATTAATAATTAGTAATAGCTACGGCCGGCTATAGTTAGTTATAAAGTTTTATTAAAGTATATAATAAAAATACTTAATATTAACCCTAATAAACTAGCTTGCCTATGAAGGCGAAGATGGCCCCTAATAAGGCGGACCGGACCCCAAAGGGATACTTCTTATTATACTTACTAAGTATACTATACTTAAGGATCCTTTTTTTTTATTATATAGTACTTTTTTTATAGTACTTTCTTAAGTCCGTTCGGAGCGCTAATTAATTATATAAATAATTACGTAAGTAATTTCTTTTACTAATTAATTAATTAATTTCTAATCGTAAGCCGGCTGTGGGTAAGTTAATCAATAAGGGAAGATTATATAAGGTCGATAACAATAGCTCGGTCGCTTTAATATTCTTATTAATTATTAAGGGTTATTTTAATATAGTAAACGTCGGCTTTTTATAAATAGTTTAGGGCTACGATTCTTTTATTTCGTTTTATTATAGAGATTCTACGTCTTATTACGTTCTATTCGAAGAGGTCGTCTCTTTTATACTAAATACTTTACTAATTTATAATAATAAAAATTAATTACTAATTAGTATTAGTATTATTATTATAAGAATAGTAGTTAATTAGTTCGAACTATAGGTTAATAAAGTCCCCCTGACGGAGCAATCCGCCGGGGCCGTACCGTGTATTACGTATTAAGGAAAACTAGGTATATTGCGCTCTATACTTAATTACTAATTAAAACTCCCGACCTTCTACCGCAGGGCGAGCTATACCTACTCTAACGTACATAAGACCTCCTAGTACTAGCCCGCATAGGTAGCTAGATCCCGTATTATATACTCCTTTTTATTAAGAGTTAGGGGACCCCTTATATATTCCTTTATATCTATAATATAGCCTATATTAAAAAGACTTTTAGCTCTATAAAGTATAATTTCTAAGTTAGTATTAATATATTAAATTTTAATATCCGTATTAACTAAGTTATTTATAACGTTCGTACTATTATTTAGCTAAATTCCGTATTATTAAAAAATATTACGCTACTCCTTAGGTATATTTACGTTAGTTATAATAGTTAGGGCGTCGAGGGGGCCTAAGAATTTATTAAGCCCTAGAGGGGGGGACCTATCGAGGGGCATCTTTAGTCCTAGCCCGCTAGTTATTAACTATATACTAAGAGTAGAGTAGGTTCTTAACGAGGTAGTATTTTAACTAATTAATTTCTTAACTAGTTATTTAACTAGTTATTTAAATAGTAGTTTATATATTAATAAGTACGTTTAATAAGTTTATTTAATAAGCTTATTTAATAGATTTATTTAGTTTAAATAGAGAGTAGCTTTAAGTAATATTAAAAGCGATAAAGATAAAAAGAATTTTTATAAGCTCTAAGTAGCTAAATATTAGCCCTTTTAGCCCTTTTTTTAAAAACCTCTACGTTACTATTAAAGTTTAGAACTTCTATAGTTAAGGAAGGCCGTTTCTAACTATTATAACTAACTATTACCCTTTAGGGTCCGGTCCGCCTCATTGGGGGCCATCTTCGCCTTTACGAGCAAGCCGGTTTATTAAGGTTAATATCAAGTATTTTAATTACGTACTTTAATAAAACTTTATAACTAACTATAGCCGGCCGTAGCTATTACTAATTCTTAATACTAACTAAACTTAGGATATTAATAACCTCGCTACTATAGTATATTAATTACTTTTTTAATAGCCAAATATTACCTCTTATTTTCTCCCCTTATTTTATTTAATAATAACCTTTCTTTATTAATATTCTTATTTAATACGCTCGTTTATACTCTTTTTAAGTTTTTAATTATATTATTAAGTTTAAGTTTATATATATTATTTTATTATATTAAAAGGGTATTAATAAAAGTAACGCTTATTATAATATATCTATCCGTTTTTTATAAATTAATATTATAAATATAGTATTTATTAAGGCGGTCTTTTTATAACTCGGGGTCCTCTAGTATAATATTTATAAAATCGAACTTCTAATTATTAAAGAAGCCCTAAGGGTCGACGAGCTATTAATAACATCTTAGTATTTTAATAAAGTGTACTTAAGGTAAATAGTTAGATAGTAATAATAATAATAATAGCGCGATAATAATAAATAGCGAGGGAAGCGTTTTTAATTTTAATAAAAATAACGAGGTAATAAATATATATATACGCGAGTTAAAATTAAAAGTATATATTAGTAAGGTCGGTATTATTCTTAATAATAATAACGAGGGTATCTTTAATACTATACTATTATAAATTACTATTACTTAGAAGGGTAGTTAACTTAACTAGGTGCGCGGGCTTATAAAGTAATAGCGTCGGGCGCTTAATATTACTATTAATAATCTATAGTTATAAACTTTATAAGAGGGAAAGTTAAAAAGTTAAAAAATTTAAAAAAATAGTCTAGTAAGATAGTATAAGTATTTATTAATACCGTGTATTAATACTATATAAATAATACTGAGAACCGCCCGAGTAGCTAGTAAAGGTAGAATATATAAATAAATAGCTAACTATTATAGCTAATTATTATAGCCGACCTTTACTATTAACCTTTTTAACTAGTGCCGCTGCGTGAGTATATTACTTAGCTTATTATTAATAAGTAGTAGGGCAGCTTACCTATCCTAAAGTAAATAGCGGTTTTTATATTAAAATTATTATATTACGTTAAGCGCGTACTTAGGATATATTGTGCGTATTATATAGTTAAAAAATATACTATATTATATAATTTCTTTTAAAAGCGTAATCCTATTAAGGTCGATCTTTTATGCCTATAAAGCCGGAAAAAAACCACTATATAGGTTAATAAAATAGGTTAATTAAACTATTTTAATATACTACGTAAGGTATAAAAAGGAGGTTCTAACTATAAGTTAAGTAGTTTATAATAATTATAAATAGGGCCCCTTATTAGCCCCTGCGCAGCCTCGGCCGTATACTAAGGTCGAACTAAACTTCTAATCCGACACGGCCTATATTAATAATTAAACTAGTTCTAAGCCCTTAAAGAGCAGTTCTAAATGCTTTAACAAAAAGCTGTCTTTAATACTGCTACTAATACCATAATTTCGACTGTCCTCTGAGTGCGTATTATTAAGACTCAATTTACGCTAAGGCTCAAAATAAAAAAGCTTGTCATTAATAGTCGTACTTAAGGCCAAGGAAACACAGTTCAAAACGGATAGTAAGGGTCCCTACATTCAAGAGATTCTAAACTCGTTTCTACATACGATAGGCAGCAGCGTATCATACTACCTAGAGTAGGTCAAGACAGAGAGCCGCAATTAAGGCAACAAAGATTCCGCGCCGAATAGCAAAGTGGATTGGCATATCTATAGTTAGCGTTAACACTGTCTACCGTAGATTACCACCGATTAAATTAGCGGTCTGTCGTATAGTTATAATAGGGGCATCGACGTAAATAAGAGGACGGTTATCTATTAAAAATAGGAAATAGGTACGAAGCTCGCTTAATATAGAAGATATAAGTAAAGTAGGCCTCGGTAATTATATAACCGAGGTTACGTAATATATAATAAGGCTATAAATAGTTAAACCTATTATAATATACCCCCCTAAATAAATCTACGTTTAGAAAAAGCGTACCTAACTACTTATATTATTATAAAAAGGTCCGCTTAAAGCGGAAAATTACTTATTAATATATAGAAATTTATTTATAAAAGGAATTATAAAATAAATCGGTCTATATATAGAGTTATAAGCGAGGGGTAAATCGGCCGTAGATTAACCTTCGTATTTATTATTATAAGTAATTTTAAGGCTATATTATTAATAAAAAGTACGACCGAGGAATAGCTTCTTATTAACTAAATAATTGATTTATAAGTTAAGGGTAGTAGATATATAAATTTCTTATTACTATTTATAATCCTAACTTTCCTTCTTTTTTTAACCTATATTTATATTATTATTATTATTATATATATACCCTTATTTCTCGTTTTTATACCTACGTTTTTACGCGTGCGTATTATTTAGAAAAGATCTTATTTAGTAGTATCATTTTTATTTAAATATTATTTTATAAATAAATAGCTAAAAACTACGCTTATATTACTATATTATAAGAGGCTAAGAAATATAAGCTCGAGGTTACGGCCTTAAGGAAGAGCAGCGGCTCCCCTACCTCTAATAAGCTTAAAAAAAGTAAGTAATATTCCCTCGTTTTATACTTTAGTTAGTAATACGGCCTCGTTTATTTAATATTAATTTAACTATTTTATTTAATAAGTAACGGCGTTATAGCCGAACGAGTTACTTAGGAAAGTAATAGAAGTAAGTAGGGTTTATAGCCCCCTCCTTTGCTCCTTCTTAGAGGTTAAAAAGAAGTCCTTATTTCTTAAGAAAATAGTATAAATAAAATAAGTTTATTACCCCCTCCCTTACTTCGTCTTAAATAAAAAAAAAGACCTCTTTTTTTAGGGAGATAGTAAAAATAAAATAAGTTTATAGCCCCCTCCCTTACCTCTTTTTAAAGGGCGTAAAGTAGTTAATTATATATATAATACTTTTTTATCCGTTATTATTTATAAAACTAATTCTTAATAACGGACCTTCTTAGTACTATTTTTAGTACTTAAGTTCGATACGAACTAGTACCTCCACCTTCCCTATTTAGCTACGAATGCTTTAAGTATATTAAGAGCGCCCTTAGTAGTTATTTAGATAGTAAGTACTTCTTAAGTTTATATATTAATAATAAATACTAATACTATTAGATTTATAAAAAGTTAGATTATACCCTTATTTTTAAGGAGTATATACGGGACCTAGGTATAAAGTTTTTATACTTTAAATAAGAAATAATAAGAGAAGCGGTAGCGTTTATAATTATTAATATAGTTCTATTTATATTTTATAAAATATATTCTAAACTATCCTCGTTCTATTTTTTATTTATAAACTAATATATAAACCTTAACTTATATAATAATAGCATTATATAAGGCCCTTAAGTATAATTATTTTTTAGATAAAAATAAAAATAAAGGGGTTTATATAAGCGAGGCCTTAATAAAAAAAACGTTTATAAGCGCTCTTTTTATACTAGAGGTATTATTAAAAAAAGCTTATTAAGGACGTAATAGTATTAGCTATTTTATTTATAAAAGCGGATAGTATTTAGATTAAAATTAATACTTTTATTAGTTTATATATCTTTTTAAATATATAGCCCGTATTTAAGTCCTTTTTAAATAAGTACGCGCTTATTTTCTTAAGTAAATAGCCTCTTTTTAAACGACTCGACGGGGTTATTAAAATAACTTTATACTCCTTAACTATAAGCTACGTTTTTTAATTAAAAACCGGCCCCCCCGGGCCGTTTTATTATTTTTTAAACGTCTCTTTGTTTAGTATAATTATCTTTTATATATTTTTTATATTTAAAAGCGATATAAAGTACTCGAATTTCGCTTTAAAAAGATTCTTTATAAGACCGTTAGTTAATATTTTATTTATTAATATATAAACTGCTTAAAATAAGCCTCTTAAATACTCTTATTATAGCTATATATTTTAAATATTAACATAGTATAAGTAAGTTAAAATACGTTTCTTTTTTTATATTATAAGTCTAATTATTTAACGATTATTATAATATACTTTTTTTGTATTACCGAGCTTGAGTAAGATATTTTTAAAAAGGCGTTTAAGAGCGAGTATTTCTTTAGCTATATAATCTAAACTTAGTAATTCGGCCTCCGTAATTAACGTAATTATTATATTTTAATAGCCTACTTTTTATTAAATAAGGTTATTACAAAAGAAAATTATAAAACTTTATAAAGATCTTTAGGTCTTTTTATCGTTTATAAATAAAGTATTACTTATAATTAGTAATACCTAGCTACTCCCTAAGATCTTAAAATAAATTACTAAGTATTATATATTAAAAAGGTATTATTTAACTTAGTTTATAATAGAATAATACTAATAAAATAAGTTCGTTAAGAACTAATAGAGTAAAGTATATATAAAAGCGACGTTGGGCTAAATTATAATTACTATATATAATATTAAACCGACCTTTTTTTTTAAAAAAAAGACCTAGTTTTATTTAGGAATATAATCCTTAGGTTCTTTTTAATTAGGACTATTAATAATAGGGTTATAAGAGCGATAGAATTAATAAGATCGAACTTTTTAATTACTTTCTTAAGATACTAATTATAAGCGAGGTATATTTTTGAATTTAATTAATTATAAACGACCCTTATTTTTAAATATTATAAAACTAGCCCTTAGTTTTTTATTTTATACTTTTTTTAAGTCCTTTAGTTATTTAATGAACTTTATAAACGTAGTTTTTATAATAAAGAACGTCCCCCCGACGGAGCAATCCGCCGGGGCCGTACCGTATATTATATATTAAAGAAAACTAAGTATATTACGCTCTATACTTAACTACTAATTAAAATAGCTCCCGACCTTCCGCCGCTTTTAGCTATTTAGAGAGCGAGCTATACTTACTCTAATATATATAAAACCTCTTAGTACTAGCCCGCGTAAATAGCTAGATCTTATATTATATACTCCTTTTTATTAAGAGTTAAGGGACTTTTTATATATTTTTTTATATTTATAATATAACTTATATTAAAAAGATTTCTAGTTTTATAAAATATAATTTCTAAATTAGTATTAATATATTAGATCTTAACGTTCGTATTAGCTTAGTTATTTATAATATTCGTACTATTATTTAGCTAGATTTTATATTATTAAAAAGTATTACGTTACTCCTTAGGTATACTTACGTTAGTTACGATAGTTAGAGTATTGAGGGGGCTTAAGAATCTATCGAGCCCTAGAGGGGGGGACCTATTAAGAGGTATCTTTAGCCCGCTAATTACTAACTATATACTAAGAGCAAAATAGGTCCTTAATAAGTAGTAATTTATATATAAATAAGTTTATTTAATAGGTTTATTTAATAAGTTTGTTTAATAGGTTTATTTAATAGGTTTATTTAGTAAATTTATTTAGTTTAAATAAAGAGTAGCTTTAAGTAATATTAAAAATAATAAGGATAAAAAAAATCTTTACGAGCTTTAAAAAATAGCTAAATATTAACCCTTTTAGCCCTTTTTCTAAAAACCTCTACGTCGCTATTAACGTTTAGAACCTCTGTAGTTAAGGGCCGCTTCTAGCTTTTATAACTAACCTCTACTATCGACTTTTTTAGCTAGTACCGCTATATAAAGAGTAGCTTACTTATCCTAAATTATATAACGGTTTTTATATTAAAATTACTATATTACGTTAAGCACGTACTTAGGGTATATTATATATATTATATAGTTAAAAAGTATACCGTATTATATAATTTCCTTTAAAAGTATAATCCTATTAAGGTCGATCTTTTACGCCTATAAAGCTAGAAAAAAAACTACTACATAATAAAGAACGAGGATATTATTTATATAAAAAAGAACTAGTACTCTTTTAGTAAAATCTTAAAATAAGTACGGGTCCTCGTTTATAAATAAAAGACCTAGGTTTTTAAATGCGAATACTAGCTCTTTATATTATAATAATAAAGCGTTATAAGTACTATATAGGGCCCACTCGAGCTCTATATATATTCTTAGCTTATAAAAGCCGTTTAGAAGTTTATAAATAATAAGGGGGTTATTTAGCTTTTTAATTACGTTTAAAAAGGCGTTTATAATATTATACTAATAGATTTCTAATTTAAATTAAGTAGTAATAGCTATAACTATTCTAAACGTCCTAGTTATTAACGTTACTACGTAGGTCTTTTTAAAGAGTATTTTTTTTAAAGTCCTCCTTAACGTAGATTCTTATTTTATAATAATCGAGGTAATTATTATTATTAAGTTTATAATTAAATACCTATTTAAAGAGTATTAGTTTAAAAATAACTAACGCCTTATTAACTACTTTTTAAGTATTTATTTCCTCTAGCTTCCGGGTTTTTAACTATACTACTTCTATAAATTAGCTTCTTAGAGGTTTTAATATTTTAAAAATATTTTTTTACTTCCTTAGAGAGGTAATTAATTAATTTATATAGATTTAGTTAAATTAGAGTATAATTAATAAAACGTACTTTATTTTAATTATTATAGTATAAATATAATAATATAGTGTCCGATACCCCTAGGTCGCCTCGTTAACTACCTTTTATTAATTAAGTATATACGTATTAAAAAAGGAGTCCTAGTCTCTTTTTACCTGAGTATAAAAAGAGTATTACCTAAATCGCTCTTATTAACTCAGGTCTTAAATAAATACTTCTAATAATTAGTTCTTTAACCTCTAGTTTTATTTAGTATACTTATTATCCTCTTAGCTATATATACTAACCGTATTAGAATTATTACCTAGGTCGTTTACTACTTTTACTTCTTAATATAAGCTTGCTTATTAAAAGGGCTTATTAAGATTTAGTTAAGTAAAAAGATCTTTTTTATAAGAGCTCTAGGAAATTTTTATTTTTATTTATATATATATATTACGTTTTTAATCCTCTAAATAAGAATATCGACTTCTTTTATAGCCTTATTTACTAATTTAGTTAGCTAAATAAGGTTCGTATTTAACTCTAAACTTTTAAAATCTAAGGTTATTTTAAGAATAAGTAGTTACTTATTTTATTTACTTAAAAACGAACTAAGTTCTTTTATAGCTTTATTTATTTCTTATAGAGCGAGTATAAATAATAATAACTATTTGTTATTATTAATTAATACAGTATCCTTTTTATTTATAATTCTAAGTAATTAGAGCTTAGGTTCGATTATTATAAATACTTATTAGATCTTATTTATTACGGCCCTTAACTTAGGTAAATAAATTACGGATTTAGTATTATTTTTTAAATAAAAAGCTATTTTATTAAATATTATATTTTAAATAATAATAACTTTTAAAAACGAGGGGATTTAGATTTTATATAGGTTATAAATATTTAGTACGTAACTTACGAAGTACTTAATATATTCCCTTTACTCTATTTTAAAACGTCTTTTATTAATTCCTTCTTTATAATCCTTTTTAAAAAAGTACGCTTTATAGTTATATACGTACGTCTATTTTTAATAAGAATATAGATTACGGGCAAGCTTTAGTATATTTATTAGTTACTACTACTTAAAGTAATAAGCGAACTGGACTTTCTTAGTTTAAATTAGTAATAACTAGTTAGTACGTTACCTAGGGCTAATATTATATAAATAAGCTATAGCTAATATAGTTTTTACTTAGAGCTCGTTTAATAAGCTAGTTACTAATCTTATACTAATCACTTTATTAATAATATCTTAGCTAGCTCGTTCCCTTCCTCCCTTCGGCTTTTTTGTATATAAAAAAGTAGTTTTTAAGTCGATTCTCAGCTCTCGTATTTATATTTAAAAACGAGTTTTATTATTAATTACGATTATTATATATTTTATATTTTATTAAATTTTATAAACGGTTATGCCCTTTTATATACGTACTTATTATTTAAAAAAGTATATAACCTTAAATACTATATTATAAGTTTTTATAACTTATAAAAAGATAAAGATCTTACTTAAATATTTATTTTTCATTAGTATTAGCTACTTATTTTATTTATAAGTTAATAAGTAAATAAAGAGGTCTTATAAAATTTTATAATAAGGTCGGGTTCTTTATTTTAAAGTATATTATAAAATAACTTATTTTATATAAGTAGTTATATAATATTAATATTCCTCTCCGACGGAGCAATCCGCCGGGGCCGTACTATGTATTACGTATTGGGGAAAACTAGGTATATTGCGCTCTATACCTAATTACTAATTAAAACTCCTAACCTTCCGCTGTAGTTTTCTTAAGTTCTAGCTGCTTATAGGGCGAGCTTTATTTATTTTAATACGTATAGGACCTCCTAGTACTAGCCCGCGTAGGTAGCTAGGTTTAGTATAATCTCTTTTTTTATATAAGTATTATTATTACCCGGGGGGTCCTATAGGAGCTATCTAAGGTACCGGTTTATTATCTTAACTATATATACCTCTAGCTTATTTATCGTAGCTATTATAGCTAGGTTAGCGTCGATATATTAAATTTTAATATCCGTATTAGCCCAGCTATTTATAACGCTTATAATATTACTTAGCCGAATTTTATATTATTAAAAAGTACTTTGCTACTCCTCGGGCGTACTTATATTAGTTACGATAGTTATAGCGTCGAGCTAGCCGAGGGCGCCTAGCCCGAGAGGGGTAGACCTATTAACGGGCATCTTTAGCTTATTAATTACTAACTATATACTAGGAGTAGAGTAGTAGTTTATATATTAATAGGTTTATTTAGTAGATTTGTTTAGTAAATTTATTTAGTTTAAATAGAGAGTAGCTTTAGGTAATATTAAAAGCGATAAGGATAAAAAGAATCTTTACGAGCTTTAGTATAAAGAGTAATAAATATTAGCCTATTTAGTCTTTTTTTTAAAAACCTCTATATTATTATTAAAGTTTAGAACCTCTACGGTTAAGGGCCGTCTTTAACTATTATAGCCGACTATTATAGCTAACTATTACGGCTAACCTCTGTTATTAACCTTTATTATTAACTTTTTTAGCCGGCGCTATTATTAAAAAGGGTAGCTTACTTATCTCGAATTAAATAGCGGCTTTTATATTAAAATTATTATATTACGTTAAGCACGTACTTAGGATATATTACGCATATTATATAGTTAAAAAGTGTACTATATTGTATAATTTCTTTTAAAAGCGTGATCCCGTTAAGGTTAATCTTTTGTGCTTGTAAAGCTGGAAAAAAAACTACTATATAATATTAATATTCTAAATAGCTTAGTCCTTTAATCTTTACTCTCTGAGTAGCTAAAACGAGCTTTTTAAGTACTACTAGCGCGAGATAATTAGATCTAAAATACTAGAGCTAGGCTATATCCGATTAATTATTTTTTAATTAATATAAAGAACGTGAGTACTATATACTACGTATTAAATTATATTAATAAGTAAAAACTAATTTTTAAGTAGAGAATAGGATAAATAGGGTTATATTTTAAAAAAACTAAATTAACTTTTTTTAAGCTATTTAATAATAACGTTATTAGATTCGTTTTTAAACTAAAGGGTATAATTAAAGCTTAAGTATTAAATACTAGCTTTTTAGAGGAGTATTTTTAATACGACGTTTATATAAAAGTTCTTAATAAAATCGATATTATTAAGAATAAGGTACTCTATCCTAGGCCCCTTTAGTCTTATAAGGATATTTTATATAATCCTCGTTCCCTTAGTAATTATAAAATAAGAGGCCGTTTTAAAGTTTATATTCTCCGAGCTATTATTTTATTAAATAAACTCTAGTTTTAAAAATAATTAGTTATTAATAAGGTATATAGTATTATAGTTATTTATAACTATATTTTTAAAAAAGAGGTATAGGCTAGTAAAAGGAATAAAAAAGATAATAAAATTACTATTCTTATTAACTTCTGTACTTAGCTTAAGGAGTAGACTAACGTTAATAATTATAACTACGATATTTAAAAAATAAGTTACTTTAGAGCTTTTTTTATTACTTAGCTTAGTAATTTTAGTTACCTTTTTAGAACTACCTCGGTTACTATTATTCTATTTAGTAAGGGGTCTAGTATAGATCTAGCTTTTTTAAGCGAGGTTAGTACGGAGATTAGTATACTTCTCTTAATTTAAGTAACAAATTATTTTTTAAGCTTTATTATTATCTAGCTAAATATATTCTAACTTTCCCCCCGACGGAGTAATCCGCCGGGGCCGTACTATGTATTACGTATTAAGGAAAACTGGGTATAATACGCTCTATACCTAACTACTAACTAAAATAGTAGTTAACCGACTCGACTATTATCTTCTTTTTATTAATAGCTTCTAACCTTATACCGCCCGTTTATAGAGCGAGCTTTACTTATTTTAATGTATATAAAACCTCTTAATATTAGCTTATATAAGTAGTTAGGTTTATTATAATCTCTTTTTTATATAGGTATTATTATTATCCGGGGGGTCTTATAAGAGCTATTTAAAACGCTTATTTATTACTCTAACCCTACGTACCTCTAGTCCGTTTATTATAATTATTATAACTAGGCTAGTATTAATATACTAAATCTTAATATTTATATTAGCCCGGCTATTTATAACGTTTATAGTATTACTTAGCTAAATTCTATATTATTAAAAAGTACTTTACTACTTTTTAAGCGTACTTATATTAGCTACGATAGCTATAGCGTCTAGCTAGCTAAAGAGGGCGCCTAGCCCGAGAGGGGTAAACTTATCGACGGGCATTTTTAGAGTAGTAGTTTATATATTAATAAGTTTATTTAGTGGATTTGTTTAGTAAATTTATTTAGTAGATTTATTTAGTTTAAATAGAGAGTAGCTTTAGGTAATATTAAAAGCGATAAGGATAAAAAGAATTTTTATAAGCTCTAAGTAGTAAATATTAGCTTATTTAGCCCTTTTTTTAAAAACCTCTACGTTACTATTAAAGTTTAGAACCTCTATAGTTAAGGAAGGCTACTCCTAACTATTATAGCTAACTATTATAACTAACTATTACGGCTAACTATTATAGCTAACCTCTATTATTAACCTTTTTAACTAGCGCTACTATATAAAGGGTAGCTTACTTATCCCGAATTAAATAGTAGTTTTTATATTAAAATTATTATATTACGTTAAGTACGTACTTAGGATATATTATGTATATTATATAGTTAAAAAGTATACTATATTATATAATTTCCCTTAAAAGCGTAATCCCATTAAGGTCGATCTTTTATACTTATAAAGCTAGAAAAAAACTACTATATATTCCAACTTTATTTTATTAATTAGAGTAAGTTCTACTTTCATAGAGTTTATTAGTTTTTAATAATAGGACCCTTTATAGGGGTAGTTAATAAACGAGTTAGGAGTCGTTTCGTTCTACTTAAAGGAATTTAAGTAGCTTATTAATATTATAAATATTACTAAGGTTTATTTATAACTCTTATTATATACCGCTTTTTTATATAAAAAGTCGTTAAAGATCTTAATATAATACCCTATATTAAGGATTACTTCTCTTTTTTATTTTAGTTTAATAATATTAATAAGCTCTTAGTTAGACTAGTTTAGGATAAAGCGACGTATAATTATATAAAAAAAGACTTTTAAAATATAGGTCCCCTAGACTTCGAGTAGTTTAAGCTATATTACTTAATAATAAGCCAAGAAAAAGTTTTTAATCTAAGTTAATAAGTTAATACTAAAGTTCGCCCTATTTATAACTATATTAAATTCTTTTTTTATAATTATAAATAAACTAGAGTCGCTTAGTACGTATTTTTACTTAAGAACCCAGATTATAATATAAAAAAAGTAGTTTAAAGAATTAATAAGCTCTTTTTTTATATTTTCTAAGATTTCTTAAGTAACTATAAGAGAGATCTAGCGATTTATTAATTTATATAATCTTTTTTTTTATATAAAAGATCGTTTTAAATATAATTTACTAAATAAAAAAAGTATATTCTTTAATAAAACGTACTTAATTTATTATTATAGTCTTTAGTTTTATTAGAGCGACTAGTTATTTAATTAGGTCGTTTTTAAATTCGATTATAGTTTTACTTTTTATTTTTTACTTAGCTTATTATTAAATAAACTTTTTAAGTTATTATTAGTATTTACTTAAGGCTATTTTATATACTTAATCTTAAGTAGTATTTCGTATTTTAATATACTTCTTAATTTAAAAAATAGACTTAGTAAAGAGTAATAGGTTTAATAAAAAAGTATAGTCGTTTAGGTTTAATAAGTCCTAAACGTCCTTTAATTAGGCCTTAACTTAGAGAACGAGGTACTACTTTAACTAATCTTATTAATAATTAAGCTTTTACTTAAGAGTATTAATAGTCTTTTTAAAAAATATTAATTTATTTAGGACTAAGGTTAACGAACGTAATAAGGGTAAATAATATTATAAAAAAGGATATAATAAACCGTAGTCCTTAAGAAATAACTTTTTAATAAAAGTATATAGGGGTTTAAATTAGAGCCAGGTTTATAATTATTATATAATTATAATAGGGGTATTAATATAAATAAGAGAACGGTTATTTATTAAAAATAAAAAATAAGTACGAAGCTCGCTCTAATATAGAGGGTATAAGTAAAGTAGGCTTTGGTGATTATATAACTGAGGTTACGTGACGTGTGGTAAGGCCATGGATGGTTAAAGCTATCACGACACGGTCAAAATTGATGTGTATGTTGAAGCGAACGCGAGCGCGAGTTAATTGTAGGCTGGAATTTCCCCGCATGCTCGATTGTGACCTCCCGCCGGCGACCAACGTAAGCGCTCGCCGGCTTGCGCCAGTAATTATTGCCGACCGGACTTCTTGGATAGCTCGCATCGGCTACAGTGACTTCCGAGCTCAGAGTCGCATCAATTCAACGGCAATATGTGCATGCTGAGAGTTGGACTCAAGTTTTGAAAACGAGATGGCGAAGCTAAGGAGTCAGCAAACTCTTGGCTTTCTATTGCGATGCAGTAGTAGGTGTGATCAGCGGGTGAGGGGCTTTCGGCTCGACATGACCGGTCTCGTACTCCGTGGAGATCAGATTTCCGTGCCAACCTCAGACTCTGTGAGGCTCTTCGAGACTCTTGGCCGGGCTGTGCATGTTAGAGAACGTCCTTCAATGCGATGACTCTGTCTTGACAATGGTCATAACATGGCGCCATGAAATATTGACAAAAGGAAAATTCCCCAGCGGAAACGACAGCTCTTTTAGCCAAGAAACAAAGTGCCACACGATTCAACAGCTTTGCAACATGATCCCGCCCCTGAGTCAAAGCGCGCGCGGGAAACAGTACGGATGATGAACTGGAGCTTACTCCGCCCGAACACCGATGAGCAACCTACAGGAAGCTGGAAACACTTGTTGATCGGGTGGGGTTGCCCCCGCCCCAAGTGATTGCCAACAGGATGTCGCTAGAGGTGACGAGAGATGTTGACAGGGAAAGATTTGCCGAGGTCGTATCGACCGCACACGTGCTCCGCCTGACCTTCCATTGAAGCTCTTGACATGCCACCGACGACATATTGGAGAACTTTTTGTTTTTCCGTTGCCAAATAGGATTTGAGACCCCTCTTTTTGCCTGACTCTTGGCCTGTCTCCAGTGCGAGGAACAGAAGCAAAATCCATGCCATCTAGACTCTTGTCTGTCATGTACGGCTAAACCTTCCCCTCTCCTCGCAAACTCGTCTGATCCTACCATCATCTCGCTTATTCTTTGCTCGAAAATCCCTCGTTCACCCCTGTCTCTGCTAAGATTTCTGTCAATCCCCAAGCTAGTCTTCGCCTTTCTCGCCTCCTCCTTCCCGTTCTCTGCAAGCTTCACACCTCTAGCTACTTTTGATCATCAACCAGAGCTCCTGTGAATGCTCTCTTAAACTGCCAAGCCTGCATCATGTGCTGTTCGTTGGTTTCTGAGGCTGACCTGGGCCGCATTCCGGCGGGTCATCTCTCCACACACACGGTGCTATGCCTACTTCTTTAAGCTTGTCAGAACGATTTCCCGGCCCCAATCTACCTAATTCGGGCTTATCAGATGGGATCAGGAATATTGGTTCCTCAGTAATAAGTCTCTTGAAGTGTGGCAGTGCTGATTCGGCCGGGGTTTGAGTTCTTTTGCTTTTGCCGTTCTGTCGGAAAGTGGAGAGCTATGATGAAGGTGAGGTTGGATGGCTAAGCTTGAAAGAGGTAGCCCGGCGAAAGCTGCCCTTGGAAGAGTATTCATATTCTCTGGGCGCCGCTTGTTCGGCACGTCTTGCTTTCGAGCTCGACAGCACTTTCTCTTTTTCTACCGGGCTATACATGACATCCCTTCATGATGGCTGATAAGTTTCTCAGCCCCAACCCCCCACATGCGGACTCCCGTTCGCGGGCCACGAGTGATGCCGACACTATTGCCCCGGACGGGTCCAATCCGTTTCTCACGCCGTCCGGGACCACCGCTGCCCCCAGTACCGCCGGTGCGAGCCTCGATCTTGAAGATATTGAATCGTCTTTGAGGCCTGACCCAGGCACGGAGCGCGACTTTCACGTGGAGAACAACCCATTCGCGTTTTCCCCTGGCCAACTCAACAAATTGCTGAACCCCAAGTCCCTCTCAGCATTCAGGGCGCTCGGCGGGCTCCGAGGTATTGCTCGTGGCGTTCAGACCGATGTACGCAGTGGTCTCAGTGTCGACGAAGCAGGCGTCAGATCAAGAATCAGTTTTAATGAAGCAGTCGACAACCACAACGATAGCAAACCGATTTCCCCAACGACAGAGAAGCATGTGCCGTCTTCCGGGGCACCGTTCGTGGACCGTACCCGTGTTTACGGTCGCAACGTGCTGCCGCCAAAAAAGCCCAAGTCGATCTGGAAACTGATGTGGATCGCGTTCAATGAAACGGTACTAATTCTCTTGACGGTTGCCGGAGTCATCTCTTTGGCCCTCGGACTATACGAGACACTCGGCGTTGAAAGGCCTGCAGGCGCACCGGCTTCTGTCGACTGGGTCGAAGGCGTCGCCATCTGCGCTGCGGTCATCATTGTCGTCCTCGTCGGATCCCACAATGATTGGCAGAAGGAGAAGGCCTTCGTCAGGCTGAACACAAAGAAGGATGACCGTCAAGTCAAGGTCATTCGTTCCGGGAAATCAGTCATGATCAATGTCAACGAGATCCTGGTAGGCGAAGTGCTCCATCTGGAGCCTGGCGATATGGTCCCTGCCGATGGAATCTTGATTGAAGGACACGAAGTCAAGTGCGACGAATCTTCGGCTACTGGTGAATCCGATGTTCTCAAGAAGACTGCTGGCGACCAAGTCATGAAGCTTCTGGACTCTAAACACAACAATCATGACGACCTGGACCCCTTTATCATCTCAGGATCCAAAGTTCTCGAAGGTACAATCTTTACCCCCTATCCTTCAAACTCATAAGCTGATAGATTACAGGTATGGGAACCTACGTTTGCACCTCTGTTGGTGTCCACAGCAGCTTCGGCAAGATCATGATGTCTGTACGGTACGATATCGAAGCTACACCTCTACAAAAGAAGCTTGAACGCCTTGCCATCGCCATCGCCAAGCTCGGCGGAGGTGCATCGGCTCTGATGTTCTTCATCCTGCTTTTCAGATTCGTTGCCAGTCTTCCTGGTGATGACCGACTGCCTGCTGACAAGGCATCGACTTTCATGGACTTGCTTGTCGTTGCTATTGCTATCATTGCTGTAGCTGTACCTGAAGGCTTGCCGCTGGCCGTCACTCTTGCCCTCGCGTTCGCGACAACGAAGCTTCTCAAGGAGAATAACCTCGTTCGCGTACTTCGATCTTGCGAAACCATGGGTAACGCAACGACAATCTGCTCGGATAAGACAGGCACTCTGGCATGATTCGTTCTTCCTGATATGAACCGAGCAGCAACTGACAGTGTACAGACAACAAACAAGATGACGGTCGTGGCCGGCACCTTCTCCACCACTAGCTTCACTGCATTGTCCCAGTCCGACAATGAGAAGACATCGGGGACACCTCACGTCACTACATGGGCCGCTGGCTTGCCTACAGGAACCAAGGAACTTATCGTTCAGTCGGTTGCTGTGAACTCCACAGCCTTTGAGGGTCAAGAGGATGGTCAGGCAACTTTCATCGGATCTAAGACCGAGACAGCACTCTTACAGTTGGCGAAAGATCACCTCGGTCTTCAGTCACTTGCTGAGGCCCGTGCCAATGAGCAAGTCGTGCAGATGCTTCCCTTTGATTCCGGAAGGAAGTGTATGGCCGCGGTCATCAAACTTCGCGACACCTCGAAGGGATATCGTGTGCTGGTCAAGGGTGCCTCTGAGATTATGCTTGGGTACTGTTCATCTAAGACTCAGCTGGAGACTTTGACTGAAGAGCCCATGACGGTCACCGAGCGACAATCTCTCGAATCAACCATCAACGAATACGCTCGACGATCCCTTCGGACCATTGGCATCGTGTACAAGGACTACCCCCAGTGGCCGCCTGCAAACATGCCTTCAGAAGATGGACACGTCAAGCTTGAGTCTCTACTGACGCCTTCTGACCTAGTGTTCCTCGGCATTGTTGGAATTCAAGATCCCGTCCGAGAGGGTGTTCCCGAGGCGGTCAGGCTTGCGCAGCATGCTGGCGTCACAGTCCGTATGGTCACTGGCGACAACATCGTCACCGCTCAAGCTATCGCCATAGAGTGCGGGATCTTCACCAGCTCTCAGGGAGTGATTATGGAAGGACCAGCTTTCAGGAAACTTTCTGATGAGGACATGAATAACATTCTTCCCAAGCTACAGGTATTGGCTCGTTCGTCTCCTGAAGACAAGCGGATTCTCGTGACGAGATTGAAGGCTCTCGGAGAGACGGTCGCTGTCACAGGTGATGGTACGAACGATGCTCCCGCACTCAAGGCCGCAGATGTTGGCTTTTCGATGGGCATCTCAGGTACCGAAGTGGCCAAGGAGGCTTCCGCAATTGTTCTCATGGATGATAACTTCGCATCGATCGTTACTGCACTCAAGTGGGGTCGCGCAGTCAATGATGCTGTTCAAAAGTTTCTTCAAGTAAGTTCCTAATCGCTTGAGGCGACTAGTCACCTGGCTGTTGCCCCCAGTCACTCAAATACGCATCACCAGGTTGCTAAATGTTCACGATATAGTTTCAAATTACCGTTAACATCACTGCTGTCCTCTTGGCGTTTATCACAGCCATGTATGACCCTCATATGGAGCCGGTGCTGAAAGCTGTTCAATTGCTTTGGGTCAACCTCATCATGGACACATTTGCTGCGCTCGCACTAGCAACGGATCCTCCGACCGATAAGATTCTCGACCGGCCCCCTCAAAGAAAGGATGCACCACTTATCACGATCAACGTAAGCCTTCTCCGTTGCTGAATCCTGCAAACACAGCTGACAGCCAACTTTAGATGTGGAAGATGATTATTGGACAAGCTATTTTCCAGCTCATCATCACACTCACCCTTTACTTCGCCGGCCCCGAGATTCTCAAATACGACAGAAATAGCGAGGATCAAATGCTGCAACTCGATACGGTCATTTTCAACACCTTTGTCTGGATGCAAATCTTCAACGAATTCAACAATCGACGCCTCGATAACAAGTTCAACGTGCTCGAGGGTGTCCACCGCAATCAATTTTTTATTTTCATCAACCTCCTGATGGTTGGTCTTCAGGTGGGAATCGTATTCGTTGGCGGTCGCGTGTTTGAGATCAAGGAGGGTGGCCTCAACGGAACCCAGTGGGCCATCTCCGTCGTGATCGCCCTCATGTCTTTGCCATGGGGTGTGCTGGTCCGTATTTTTCCGGATGTCTGGTTTGAAAGAGTGGCTGTTTTCGTCGGAAAGCCTTTTGTACTGGTGTACAGATTCCTCGGGAGAATGTTTGCGCCTGTTGGCCGATTGTTCAAGCGAAAGCAACGAGATGCTACCGCAGCAGATGAGGAAGTACTTGCTACAATTATTGTCGCCCCACCCGAGGAAAAGGGGCAACAGCTTTGATGAAACCCCCATAAGCGGGAAGTGGCATGGTATGGCATGGTAGAGTAAGGCACGGAAAAACCTCTATCACAGAGGCGACGTTTATTGATTTGCGTGGAATGTTTGGGCGGTAATTTCGTGGCGTCCTTCAAGGTGTCTCTCTCATGGAGTCTGATCCTCGAATGGGAGACTCACTTCACGTTGGATATTTGGAACATACAACGACTGAAAAGACTGTCGCTACATATGAGTAATCGTAAAAGAAGAAAGAAATAGTAAAATTTCGCCTGTTACCTCCAAGAGTGCATATTGTTACCAATGCGAGTCTCAATCGTTTCAAGTTCTGAATATAGGAATTGGTATTTTTGAAGGTTTAGCATCCTCGTTTAACAATGCATGAGGTGCTCACATAGTGTCTTTGCACCTAGGTAGACTCAACTCCAACTGATGACAATAGATTTCTGGACGGAAGTGGATATTCTAGCTCCTTTCTCTGAAAATAGTTGATGTAATTACGACTTTTCACAGCACGAAAATTAAGTCCATCAACCAACCAGCCCTACACCACCTTGAGAAAAGACGCATTATAGCGAATTTGGATAGCCTTCGCTAACAAATAACAGACGATGCGTACTCTAGGAATTTTCGACCCCTTTGACGACCACAGGGAAACTTCCGGTGGAAACGAGGTCGTCTGCGTTCCAGAAAAGAAGATAGGTGTCTTCCCATTCAGATGGCTTCGCCCAGAATTGCGCTTCCAGCTGTGAGTTATTGTTGTACACCAGCTGTGTCGCAAAAAGCGCCCACCCATAGGTAGTTTGGTTAACAGTGACTGCCTGAGGGGTTTGAGTAAGACCCATTGCATTATCTTCGCTGTCGGTGATGGTCAAAGAGCCAGCAGATGTTCCGTTCACGAACGTGCCATTGACCTTCCAGTTCTCACCCGTGATGGACGGAAGATCCCAAGTGATCGGGACTAGGTTGGCATTGGCATCGTCAGGGGTCTGAGTGATGTACAGATATCCTGTGTGGTGAAGTCAGCAACGCTTGTTGTTACCCCAAAACTTGATTTATACGGATGACTGGAATACATACCGTCATCCAATCCATAAGCAATAGGCCATGAAGATGAGTTCGTTCCGTAAGCGTAAAGTGTTGCGTTTGTTTCGGCCTTTCGCTTGACATTGACGTTCCACGAGGGAGAGATGGCTGAGGCACAGATGAGACCGGCCTGCAGGAGAGCGAGAACTCCGACCTTGGACAAATGCATTTTGGTAACGACTGAACTAAAAGTAAGAACCTTTGGCGAGATCGGGGCTGAGGGGACAGGAATGTGGCCGGGTTAAGTCAGAAATCCAGCAACGAAGAACGCGGAGCACATAGGTGTCGATTCACACAACAGAGACTTTCCAGGTTGGCGTAATCCTTAAAGACCGCGGAGTTTACCACTTACACCCAACCCACAAGGAGATGCTAAGCATTGCCCCCCACATTGCCGATTTTGAGATGCCGCTTGCCCGGTGATCGTCGTTGGTTCTTTTGGCAAAGAGGGGCAGTTCCGAGCTCGTAAACGCAATCGAAGCCCACCCTCGGGAAGCACAGACAACAAAATAAACAAGTCAGAGTTGTCAAAGTTGTGGGTTTATTCCTGACTAGGAAGGCTCTGATGTTTTTACCCCTGGAGAAATGGGGCCGTTCCGGGATCCTCCATCTGAAGTTCTGTTGCGGCTGTCATTCTTCCAACGTTGCGGGTGCAGGTCAGCCTTATTGCATGGCTTAAGGTGAGTGGCTAGATCCATCACCACCCGCATCTAATTTAACGGTGAATCAACCATAATGCCCACGGCCACTCTGGAAATAGATATCCCCATCTGACCCGTCCTCACAGCCCCACCGATGCAGGCTTTCTTCTCACTTCACTGGCAGGTTTGACGTGTAGTCGACGTGTAATCTATCGCGGCCTGCTGGGCTGAGGAGGTTATCCCGCTGCGAAATCACCGTACTATGTGGGACAACTTAGTCTCTACAAAGCAGAAACTCTGTTTGCACCCACAAAACGACAATCATCTTGCACCCACAGGACGACAGTCATCTTGCTCCGCAAGACGCCCAAACCAACGGCAAAATCCGTTTTTTGTTGTTGCTCACCAAAGCCCACATCCCGCATCATGAAAGGCGGAGTGGTTCAATGATCTAAAGAATTGCGAAGAGAGGGATGGAGACATCAAATATTTAGAGTTGTCCCCAACTTCTCAGTGACCATCGAAACCTAAAAGGATATAAATGAGACCAGCAGACGGGGCAGATTTCGTTGTGTTTTCTCAACCACTTCTTTTCTTCAATCGTTGACTTCAACACTCGTTTCTCACTGTTTCGGCTGTGGGCTAATAGTCTTTCGTTGTTTCCTACTTGATATCACAATGGTTTGCGGGAAGCTTCTCGCCACTTGGGCAGTAGCTGTCATTACTGGTGCCACTGCGGCTTGTACATCAAACAGACACCAGACCGCCGGTGATTCTGCTGACTTATCCCCAGTCACCGAGGCTGTTGCCAGTTCAAGCTCGCCTAGTTCATCTGGCTCGTGTGGTTCGCCTGGCTCCGGTGCCGCGTGCGTCAACAGTCCTTCGAACAGAACTTGCTGGACTGAAGGTTTCGACCTATCTACAAACTACTATGATGAGGTCCCGGATACAGGCGTAGTGAGAGAATATTGGTTCAATATTGAGAATGGCACAGCCGCTCCAGATGGATTCGAGATGCCAGTGCAGCTCATCAACGGATCATTCCCCGGCCCAACCATTATTGCTGACTGGGGTGACACTGTTGGTACGTAATCACATACAGGGACACAAGCCTGTTCTTGATTTGAGGGGCTAACACTGAATTTTGACAGTTGTCCACCTGAAAAACTCGCTCCAGACAAACGGTACCGGTCTTCACTTCCATGGCATCAGACAGAATTGGACGGATCAAATGGATGGTGTCCCTAGTAATATCACCCAGTGCCCCATTGCCCCCAACGACACTTACACCTACAAATGGCGAGCTGTTGAGTACGGCACCGGTTGGTATCACTCTCACTTCTACGTTCAAGCATGGGATGGAGTCTTTGGTGGCATCACTATCAACGGACCGGCTTCGGCAAATTACGACGTCGACTTAGGCCATCTCTTCCTCAACGACTGGTATCACGTGAGTTGAATGCTTGGACTGTTTGGCAAGAACTCAAGAACTCTTGATTGACTTTTCCATCCAGCAAACGGCAGATGAACTCGTTACCAAAGCTGCTACGGGAGGTCCCCCCACAGCAGTCAACGGTCTGATCAACGGCACCAACACCTTCAACGACACCATGGGCTCTAGATTCGAAACAATTTTTGAACCTGGAACTAGGTACCGCCTTCGCCTAGTCAACGCCGCCGCAGATAATCACTTCCGTTTCATGATCGACAATCATACCATGGAGATTATCGCAACAGATTTTGTCCCCATCGTCCCGTACAACGCCACGCAATTGAGCATTGGTATGGGCCAGCGCTACGACATCATTGTGGAGGCTCAGGACCTGACCGACGGCGACTTCTGGCTGCGATCCATTGCACAAGAGTCCTGCTCCGAGTCTGATGCTGTTGACGATGTCAAGGGTATCATTCGTTACTCCAACTCTTCCACCTCGGATCCCACGACCTCGGCTTACAGTTACACTGACTCATGCTTGGATGAGGCATCCTCCAACCTTGTGCCTTACCTCGCCATCAACGCGTCTGACACTTACATCAGCACAGATGAGAAGGTTGCCGTTGAAGTCACAGACAACGCCCTCCTCTGGACGATGAACAAGACTTCCATGCATACCCAATGGGAGTACCCCACCGCCATGCAAATCTCGCAAAAGAACTCTACTTGGCTCACCAAGCAAAACGTTATCCACCTGCCTGACGCTGACAAGTGGGTGTACATGGTCATTCACTCGCCTTTTGCTCAGGACCATCCCATGCACCTTCACGGCCACGACTTCTGGGTTCTCGACTCTGGTTACGGTAACTTTGACAGCACTCAGACCGATCGTCTGACCTTGGTAAACGCTCCCAGAAGAGACGTAGCTATGGTGCCAGGCAGTGGATATTTGGTCATCGCATTCAAGACGAATAACCCTGGTGTAAGTACCTCTTCGATCACATTAAATTGCCTCCAGATCTTCAGACCACTGACTGCCGTCCGATTTAGGCTTGGTTGATGCACTGCCACATTGCTTGGCACACCTCGGAGGGTTTTGCCGTGCAAATCGTTGAGCGAGAGTCGGAGATCACCTATGACACGGATGTGCTGAACCAGACCTGCACCAACTGGATGAACTACGTAGTCCAGTCTGACTTGAATCAATATGATTCCGGTGTCTAAGGCTTGAGGCTAGTAATATCGAATGATTATGCGTGCTTAAGGGTCATAAAGGTCCATAATACAATGGGCAGAGAGGGCAGAAAACGTTCCATAATGTAATAGAAACTTTTCACTCAAGCACCTATCTATAAGGCTTGGACTACGTGTCGGTTGTCATGGCCTCGCTTGAGGAATTCGCCCCACTCCCATGTACCAAAACCGCACGCTCGATACTTCAGTTGAGATCCGATGCCTTCATTACTTATGATCAGCAGGACCAAGAAGCGTGACGGATGCATAGAAAATAGTGTCATGGACCAACGTGGGGTAGTGTCCATTACAGAGTATTACTAACTAACTCTCGAGTGAAGCTAAGTGAGCATTATCAACACGAAGTGGGCTGCCGCCTCTTGGATACTTACATCTGCAGCCTGATAACATATCTCAAGATATCACTATCATGCAGAACAACTCCGCGCCAATACTTGTTTGATAACATGACTTGGTTGCCTGTTCCTAGTTTGGACACAAGTAAGCTCAAGACATCTCACAAGCAACTGTGTTGTTCCGCCATCGGCTGGCTCCAGTACGAGGCTTAGCGAACAACTCTTCCTGCTTCAGGTCTTCAGTGCCGACACCGAGCATTCCCCGCAACCCCTCAACTGCAGCGCTGCGCTATCAGCTGAACAAGATAATGATAGGATGTCTGTATCGGCATTCAGACGTTTTTGCCGCACCACGATCGGGAATAAGATGATATCTTCGGGTCCTTCTTTTCCGGACTGAGAGATAACGACTACCGGGCCCAACCAACACCCCAGTCACCTTCCTGCAATGGCATGGTTCTCGGCGCAACGCAGCATTTAATTCGTCTGAACAGCAACGGCCTGACGATCGCCACATACTTATCGAGGGCGCGAATGGGGATGTTCTCCAACATGCTTAACATCTCCACGCGATCCTTACACCCCATTAGATATAGGTGCGTCATAGACAGCCGTGATATCAGTAGAGGCGCTTCGACGGGCAGTCCCATATAACGATGGCAGAGCCACTCGTCCCTACTATTGCTACAGCCTGAAGTTCCAGCCGCGTCTCCTCACGCCATCACCATGAGCTCCGACGGAAAGATCGATGTCGAAAAGGCCACACGCTTTGGTGGTGGTCAGTCCGAAGTATTGGTCGGAGAGGTCAAGGACATCAAGAACGCTGATGCTGCGCTGGTATTTCTTCGAGAAGGCGGGGATGTCACACCCATGACAGCGGAGGATGAGCGCCTCTTAAAGCGCAAGATTGACTGGCGAATCGTTCCCCTCATGTTTGCGTGTTACATTCTCCAGTATCTTGACAAAACCTTGATCAACTACGCGAACGTCATGGGGCTGCAGAGCGACACCAATATCACTGGCGATCAATACTCCCAACTGGCCATGAGATTCTACGTCAGCTATCTAGCATTCGAGTTCCCTCACGCTTGGGGTATGCAGAGATTCCCAACGGCAAAATACATTGGGATTATGGTCTGCATGTGGGGTACGGTGTTGGCAACTACATCAGCCTGCCACAACTGGGCCGGGCTAGTTGTGACGAGAGTCCTTCTAGGCGTTTTTGAGAGTGCTGTTGCCCCTTCACTCATCGTCATTACGACCATGGTCAGTTTTCGTCGTATTTTCACGTGCTTGAATCCTCCTAATGTTTCATCTACAGTGGTACAAACGTCAAGAACAGCCTCCTAGGATGGGCATCTGGTATCTCGGCACTGGTGGCGGCACCATCGTCGGCTCCCTCATTTCTTTCGGTTTTCAGCACTACCATAGCTCCGGCTTTACCTCATGGCAGATCATGTTTCTCATCTGCGGCTTGATCACCATTGCTATCGGTATCACGGTAGTTCTGATTCTTCCGGATAATCCGATGAGCGCACGCTTCCTCTCCCGCGAGGAGAAAATTTGGTCTATCGAGCGATTAAGAAGCAACCAGACTGGCATCGAAAACAAGCGATTCAAGCGCGAGCAGGCGATCGAGTGTTTCACAGACCCACAAACCTATCTTTTGGCGCTCATCACCATCGCTTCAAATGTGCCCAATGGAGCCGTCTCCTCGTTTCAGGCCACCATTATCAAGGGGTTTAGGTACGCGTCTAAGGAGACTGCACTTTTATCTATCCCTTCAGGTGCAGTCAGTATCGTCTCGATTCTAGCGGCTACCAACGTGGCAGGGAGATTCAATCAAAGAGCTATCAACATTATTTGCCTTCTGATACCCGGTGTCATCGGAGCTGCGCTGATGGCTTTCCTATCAGAGGACAGTAAAGCTGGTAAACTGATTGGAAACTATATGACGAATTGCATTGGGGCAACTTTGCCGTTGTTGTATTCTTTTGTTGGTGCCAACTACGCCGGTCACACCAAGAAGGTACGTGGGACCTTTTCTCGACAGTCTTTCTGTCAATCCAGAACTAATGCGTGAGGGCGTAGGTCACCATGAACGCCACTTTGCTCATCTGTTTCTGTGTTGGTAACATTATCGGACCCTTGACATTCACGGCTGAGTCTGCGCCCGGATACCTCCCAGCCAAAACAGCAATCATCGTAACCTGCGGGTTGGCGATGATGTTCACGTTGATGCTAAGGTACTATTACATATGAGAAAATAAGCGACGGGATAGATTTGTTCAAGCAGGAGAGCTTAGCCACTTGAAGGATGTCGAGTTCAGCGATATGACTGATCGTATGAACAAGGAGTTTAGATACACCCTTTGAGGTTATCTTTACCTTGACAATGACTGATGTAGTTAAGACGACGGCACGAGGCTCTGGGGACATATCTACATTTGGAAATTTACATGTAGAGTTTGCAGAGAACCTTTGAATATCAAGCAGCTTTCTGCATGCGCATTTACTTTAAGCAAGAGCTTTCACAGGAGGAAGTTTGTGTCGTAATACGACGAGCTCTTACGTAACTTCCTAGCCTGCCCAACGTCTTCTGGAAAGGTCATTCGATCTATACTTTATATTGGCCTTTTGGTAGATGCCAAGACTCAAGAGAATCCGAGGCGATGAGGTGTCAATGATTCGCTCATGAGAAGCTGGATGTGAGTACATAAGTTCGGCCTAACATCACGCGATTCAATTGATTACCAAAGCTAATCACGAAAGTACGCGGGTTGAATTCTGCGTACTTGGAATCTGGATAGTTTGGACTTAGAGTTTGAATCCTCCGGTCCTGTTATGGAACAGGCCCTCTGGATCAACCGAAGCCCGCACTCTTTCCGCCAACTCTCTCTTCTCTGGCTTCAATCTTCCCCAGTAGTCTTGTCGAAAGTATCCATCGTTCATGAACAGGGGCCTGTAGGCGTCTGGAAGAGTGCCGTCTTGGACAAATCCATCAACACGAGACTTCATACCAGTATACAGTTTGACCATGGTATCATCAACTGCAGCGTCATCCAGTTGAAACAAGTAGGAGTAATCAAACTCGAAGATGATTCTGTCGAACCCATCATCAAGATCTAGCAGATCGCCACCTCTCTCTCGGCTGATCCGGGCTAGTGACTTCGGTATGGGCTGAAAAGCCATCGAGGCAATGATCCCAGCTACTCCTGACTTTACAGCTGACGTGTTGTACCAATGGTCATAGTAAGATCGCATCACCTTTGCGCCTGCTGCAGCTGGCGGAAGAGGTGTCGTCTCCGTAGCGATAGTGTAAACACTACCTTTCAAGACGAAGACGTTGTTCGCTTTGAGCAAGTCGGTGTAGGACCTCGTCTTACAAGTGTTGAGCGACGATTGGATATCCAAGAATTCGTCAAATACTCCAGATGGAGGCTGTGGTCCGTCGTAGAACAGAAAGAAGATCCAGATGTTGACGCTGTTCAATACAGTCAACTCTGAAGTTGCGATGATGGCTGCCTTTGGATCATGATAATTCTCAGTAAAGTTTCGAATCGCCGCGAGTATCTCATCTGTTTTGTCGCCGCCAAATACCAAGTTTCCGCCCCATATCTGCCCCTTGTATTAGCAGATTCTGTCGCCAATGGGAAGTCGCTGGTTGAGGGACCAAAGCACTTACCTGTCCTATTGCATGCGCTTGCAAGTTATACCTTGTTACGATTCCGTACGCATTGCCACCTCCTTTTATGGCAGCAAGAAGGTCCGGATTGGAAGTATTGGAAGCGGTGACTATCGATCCATTCGCAAGTACCATCTCCGCTGACACTATGTTGTTCGATGCCCAGCCGTATTGAGTGCTGAGAAAACTGAGCCCCCCTTTGAAGAACGTTAGATACCTCATTCCATGCAGGCGCCAAAGTTGAACATCAAGATACCTCCTAGAAGATAGCCACCCACGCCGACTTTCCCGATGCGGCCCCCAACGACAGTCACTCCAGTTCCCTCGAGAGCTTCGTGAACCTCTTCCCATTTGTTTCCGGGACCGACGCTGACCGTGTTATTCTCCTTGTAGTACACGACCTCCTTTAGCCCTTTTGTAGAGATCAAAGGGCCACCTTGCACGCTTGCAAAGTAATTGTTCGGGTTATGTCCTCCCGACTTAACAGCAAACTGTTCTTTGTTATTAAGCAGGGCCTTGACAATAGCTGAAACCTCTGTAGCACTCGTTGGAACCAGGATACAGTCTGGCTTCAGGTTGCTGCAAGCAGTCGACCTACTGGCGATTAAAATAATTCAGCGCTGGATCAATGAGCCTACCAATAGTTTTGTTGTTCCTGGGTGTACTCTATCTCAATCCCCTGGTATTGTTGGATCTTCGTCGATGTGGATAGCTGTTGACACGTCGCAGATAGAGACTCAACGCATATTGCCAACCCTAAACACACGAAGAGCTTCAATAGCCTTGATGAATCAATATTCATGACGGGCAGGATGACAAGAGTTCAAAGTCAGTGATGCAAAAGTCTTGCGAGCGTAGTCTGGAGGAGGGGCACGAGAGGCCTATTTCATGTAAATATTCTAGACACATCATGTAACAAGCACAGCTGAGGTCAGATGGGTCTTCCCTCTGCATGTACCAATCAAAATTTCTGAGATGCGATTGCTGTCAAGTTGGACACCTTCCGTAAATGTAGAAATTGGGGCGCCACGATGCTGCTTTAGATGGCATCGCTTGTCAAGTGGATCAGACGATGCGGTCGCATAAGTGCTGACAATCACACACCTTCTTATACAGCCACATCGACTACAATAGGAAATCACATCGGCAGGCTGCTAGGTACAACGATGCTGGTGATTGTTCAAAGGCTCAGAGTTTCGTATTTTCGGCTGTGACTTTTCGCGTACTCGTGCTTTTCGGAAGTCCACACAACCTCGCGATGAAAAGCCAAATGTTGAGGGAACATCGCTGTACTCAAGTTTCAGCTCTACATGAAAGCTGACCCTAAGCGAGTGTCATTCTACTCAGACTATTGAAAGGTGTGGGTAGCTGATAGGGGCAGTCGTTACTTATTTCTTCGCTGGCAACATCGATCATTCGTCAATGCCTGGTGTCATGGATTTTGTCTCCATCCACTGCAAAGTACAAAACCTTCCTCTGCCCTCCTGCAGGTGAACCTGTGATCTTCTAGAAGGTGATAGGACGCTGATACATTGGTGGCCACCTTGGGCATCAAGAATCAATAGACAATAGGCGTGGGGGAGTGTTGCAACGCAGGAGGTCCGAAGCCACCTACCTACCCTGTGTGTGGATCCGCTGGTGGTGTGCTGCGTGACTGTGTGACATGGCCCAATGATTGCTTCGATTGTTGAGCTATCCACCGCAGTGCATGCGGAAGTCGGAGTCGCGGCCTAGCGAAAATCACAAAGGATGCTGCAGGCTTATTCATGTAGGATACCTAGATGAGAGGCCATGTTTCTTGAGAACATGGAGTTACATCTACCTCCCCATTTAGCGAGCTGACCATACGTAATGATAGCGATGGCCCCTCGGTGTAGTCGCCTGGGGGAATCCTTGGCTATATTGATTCAATAACGTGCTTCTCCGCTTACTGCTGCAGGTGTACCAGACAAAGATATGTCCATTATTGGCGTCCACTCACGATAACCAATTCGAAGGTAGCAGCACTAAGAAACAGCGACCTCGCCTCTAATTTACGTCCAATCACCTTTAGTCCAATACAGAAGTGGTGTCCAAATTCCGGATCCGCCAAAATACCACGAATATTTTCGGACTGTACATGTTTAGGTCCCATGCGATACCATCCAAAAAAAAAAGAGAAAGAAAACGCATCTCCGTGTTGTTGATGTCGCCGTCTGTGAAATCCAACGATCATTTCTAGGCGCACTCCCAGCTGTCTGCCAAATCAATTTCGCCGGTAACGTAACGAGCCTTGAGAGGGTAAGGACAAATAGGTCTCTGTCTGGCTATTCCTCGAAGGACATTGTCTTCATGGTATTTTGTAGCCACCAACTTCTGAGGTGCAATACCCTCTTCAACCCATCGCATGATGGCATAAATTCCGTTATGGTCGGCATCGTCGCTGCCCGGCACGCCATGGGTAGCTCTGCCAATCGTCGAAATACCGGTGTACCAGGGCGCGGCGGTGCTACCAGTACAATGAAAAAGACCCGGAACCAGAAACATACGGTAAAAGTTGTCAAGATTGATCTGCATAGCTTTGTAAACTTCCTCGTAAAAGTATATGCTTGCCCCGCTGCTGATTGTGTCATCTGCAAGGCCATGAAGATGGATCAGCTTGCCACCGCGGTTCTTGAAAGCTGTAGGTTTCCCTATTACAGGGTAATTAGTTCGAACCGTGGGTTGACAAAGAGATCAATTAAACTATATAAATTTCTATATATATATAAAAAGGAGGTTCTAACCGCAGGTTAGGCTAGCTATAATAATCCTAAATAGGGCCCCTAATTAGCCCCTACGTAATCGACTATATACTACGGTTAAATTAGACTTTTAATTTAATACTAACTTTCTCTTTTTTTTATTAATTTAATTACTATAATTAGAGATATAATTCGACCTCGGGCCTATTTACTAAGTCGTCTCCTTTTCCCCCTTTTCTCTATTTTTTTTATATAACCTATTTTTTTATTTATATATTAACTTTTTTATTACTTACGAATTACTCTAACCTCTTATTAAGTATTATTTTTATAAAAACGTTAGCGAGGTTATTATTACTATTAATCTAACGGATTTTAAAAATCTTGCGCCTTTTATATAATTACCTAAGGGTTATAATATTAATTATAAGCCTCTTTTCCTTCGTAGTTCTTAATTTAATAAGATATTTATATAATAAGTAAGAATCTATATAAACGACCGTTAGGATTAGTAAAAGGCTAAGTTAATTAATAATTCTCCTTAGCGTTATTAAAATTATATAAGCGAGGTTAACGCCGTTAATTATATTATAAACTTTTAATCCTAATATATTTCTTATTATTTACTTATTTTTAGTTAATAAGTAATAAATTATATTACTATAAATTATAAATTCGCTCTTATTTATACTCTTATTAACGAGAATAATAATATACCCTAATTATAAAATAAGGTCCTTATTATTTATAAATAAGCTATTTATAAATACGTAGAGCTTATTAACTACGAGGTTAATTAAGTAATAAATAAAACCTTAATTAAGATTTAAGTACTATTACTTAAGCTATTTATTAAGTACTTTAACGTCTTATTCGTTTAGTTTTATAACTTACGCTACTCTAGCGTAGTTAAAAGTCGCCTCGGGCTAGTATATACTTATAATATATACCCCTCGCACGAGCTTAGCTTTATATTACTTTTTAATATTAATTATATTTAAATTAATAAAGCTAATTTTCTTACCTTACCCCTTTTACTAAAAAACGACAATTTCCCTCTTAATTATAAAAATCCTACTATTAAATATTAATAAGTTATTTATTATAAGGACCTCTTTTAGCTTCGTTACAAAGCCCGCTTTCTAAAGCTCCTTATCCTCCTTTTTTATAAAATTAATATTAAATAGGCCTAATATATTATTAGTCTATATTCTAATAATTTTAAATTAGTTACTTACGTACTTAGAGACTAATAAGTACGGGTTATACGTAAATATAACTATTAATAATTAATTAATATAAAAATCGTAATATATAGCTTATTAATAAGTACCCGATTTTACGAGCCTATATAGTAGCTTAAGTACTTTAATAATCGTACTTTTTAAGTACTTATTAGCTATTTCTTTTAGTAAATAAGCTAGGATTTTCCTTATAAGCCCTGTAGCTAATTAGGTATATACCTAAGTAATATTATAGCTCTAAATTTCGTACCCCTTTCTCTATAGTAATACTATTAGTACTATTATTAATCGTTAGTTATAGCGCTATATAGTAAGCGATTATATAAATAGCGTCGCCTTCGTAACGTTACTATACCCTTAAATTACGTATCTAGACTTCTTATACGGTTAGGGTATTCCTTTTTTTTTAATTTTACGAACTATTCGTAATTTAAATATATAAAAGTTTATATACTTCTCTAGGTTATAGAAAATAAATTAATAGACCCCTCGATCGTAAAGAATATTTATTTTAATAAGATCTAATTCCTTATATAGCTTTTTAATAGTTATAATTACGCCTTCTTTACGTAGTTTAACTACTAGCTCGAAATTAGTTTTCTCTTTTATTATATAAAAAGTATTAATTACCTCGTTATTAGTAATAAATTACTACGTTAGTACTTACCGTCGTAGTCTTTTATAACGTCTTATTAGTAGTATTAGTACCTTTTTAGCGATTTCCTCTTCTTTATTATCTATTAGTATTATTATAACGATTTTATTAAGGATAATTTTTTATACTTTTACTATAGGTTATATAGTTTCCCTTAGCTCTTTTTCTTTTTATAAATTAAAAATTACCTCGCTAAGATCTATATAATATAGTCTTATTACCGTAATTAATACCTCGAGGGGTTAGTTACGATCCCTCGTAACTATATAAGAGCGCTCGTTAATAAAAATTAATTTATATAGCCTAGCTTATTATTAAGTAATTTTATATTATATTTATATATCCGAATTTAGTAGTATATTTAAATTACCCCTTATATTAAGCTTATTACGTATAGTAATTACCTTATTAACTTACTTTTTTATACTTACCTTACGTAGTACCCGTATTATTTTTTTAATTACTTAGGCTCGTTAACTTATATTTAGTAATAGTAGCGAGGCTAAGGTCGTTCTTAAATATATTCTAAATACGAGAAGCGTTAGTATAAGCCCGTTAGGCCCTATAATATTATTATAGTATTTAAGTACTATCTAGAGGTATTTATTATTAATAAAATCTAGATTTTCTTTTTTAATAATTTTAAATACCCTTTTTAGTTATTAGTATACCTTTTTTACTTTTCTAATATTATAATATACTTTAATAAGTACGACTTTTAGCTATATACCGTAGGCCGTCGTATTCTTTTTAAATTTTATTAACTTAAAGCTAATATTAGCGTTAGTACTAATACTATTTAGCGGTCTTTAGTATATATTAATTTAGCTTTTTTATAGGGCTATTTATACTATCTTTACTTATAGATCTCAGAGGAATTGCCCTATTTAAAAAGATATAGCTATATTAATTACGTATAGGACTAGCTAATTATTTAAATAAAAAATATTAATAATAATTTCCTAATTAAAGTTAAGCTTATTACGTAATTTAAATTTAAACTTGCGTAGGCTCTGCGTATTTATTTAGTATTAGTAATATACTTTTATTAATTACTCTAGTACCCCTATTTTAATATTATTATTACTTAATTACTTTAAAAAGTTATATAGCCTCATAACTAACGGGTAACTAAATCTTTAGTATAATTATCTAAGCTTACTTTCCGTTAAGTAATTAATTAACTTCGTATTATTAATAAGCCTTATAAACGCGTACCCCTATTATTATTTAACTATCTCGAAGTACTTACTACTAGAGATTCTGTTCCTTATATTATTAAATATAATACCTAGTTAATTTATGTTTTTTAAATATAGTAGAAATAGGGTATTAATAAGTAAAATATAAAAGGTCATCGTTCTAAAGTACGTCTCTACTTTTACCGTACTTAGTACGACGATTTCTTTACCTAGGCCGAAGCTAATTCTTATTATACTTACTATTAACGTATTAAGTATTATTAATATAATCTTTTATAGTACTTAGAATTACCCTTTTCTTTTTATTAACTATTATAATACCCTAGTATTTAAAATAATCCTTTAGAAATTATCTAGGCCGTACTTTTTGTTTATATAAAATACTTATACGAGCTTAGTATTTAAGTAATCTAAGTAGTATAAAAAGGACCCCTTTAGCTACCCCTAGATTTACTTAGTATCTTATTTCTTTTTTTTAAGTATTAAGAGAGGTAGCGTCTTCTCCTTAGGCGTTAAGAGGGTAGACTTTAGCCTTATTAAATTTACCTTTTTAACTACCTTTATATTTATTACCTAAAGGACCTTCCCTTACTATTCGTAAATAAAAGCCTACTTATTAAGAGCTTTTATTACTTTTTATTTATTTAGCCTCGTATATCTTCTTAAGGCTAACGGTATAAAAAAAGAGTAGTTAATATCGTTAACTTTATTATAATCTAATTTATTAATATAAAGAGTAAGATCTTCCTTATCTTCCGAATTTCTTAGTAAATACTTTAGGCTATTAATTTAGTTACCTATACTAGGTTCTATACCCCCGGATATACCCTTATATATTATAAGGAATTAGTTAAATCGATTAAGGCTAGTTTTACTATCTACTACCCTCGACTTTTTATATTATTTATATAATTTAGTACGCTCTTTTTTTAAGTAGTTACTTAACTAATATCTATTTTTTTTATAAATAAAGCACTACCTCTTACGTTACCCTACTCGTAAGTTAAATCTCTACTTATTTAATAAATCTAGGCCTCTTTATTAATAATTATTATACTTAGCTTCTTTCTTTTTTTTATTATACGTTCGATTAACTTAGTATTATTAATAAGGGCCGTTGTACGCTTAGAAATAAGTTTAGTATAGTATTCTTACCTTAATATTAAAACTAGATCTTAGCTTTAAATAGAGCGTTTCGTAGTTTTTAAGTACTTAATATAAGGTTATTTTTATTTTTAATACGTATTAAACTACGGTATAAAAATATTTAACTTTTTACTTATTAGTTCCCTTATTTAGCTAGGTTTTTATTAGCTTATTAATTCGATTAATAAGCTTTTTAAAGATCTTTACTTACGATTTACTTTTTATTATCCTAGCTATAAATATAAAAAAGATTATTTATAGCTTAGATAGGAGCTCTAGATTCTTATTATAGGTCTCGAAGCGGCTTCGGATTACGTTAATAATACTAAAAAAGTCGTTTCGATTAAGATTACGTATTACTTCGTAATAATAATTAGAAGCTTTACTTATAAGTATAATATTAATTACTAAATAATATTAATATTCTCTAATCCCGACCTTTTTATAATAATTATAAAATATCGTTAGGGTTTCTTATAAGACCTTATACTTCCCCTTAGAGTATAATTTCTCTTTTAGAAAGATCTTTTTAAAATTTATAAATTACTTTATATTTATTATTAGATTTTTAGTATTTATAAGCGATCCCTGCGTTATTACGTACTATTAGTGATTTTAGGTTGTTTACTTTCTTTTTTATTAGCTAATTAGTACCGAATTTCGTATTAGTAGCGGTAACGAGCTATAGATCGAAATAGGTAGAATTATTAATTATTAAACTTCTAGTACTATATTTTACCTCTATATATTTTTTTATAATAATAGATTGCCGTTAGTAATTATAAAAAGGAAATCTACGTCGTTTACCCTTTTTTTAAATATATTAAAGCGATTATATATATTATTAACTTATGCCTAGTTCTATAACACAAATTCCTTTTTTATAATCGTTATTACTAGGATTTTATATAGTTTTTATAATTATAATTACGTTAATAATACCCCTTACCTATAGAGAAATTTATTAACTACTTTTATAATTCCTAAGCTTATATTTATAAACTATTTATTTAGCTAGTAGCTAAGGTCGTTTACGATTTTATAAAATAGGGGTTACCCCTATAGCCCCTTTTCTTTATAAACCTTAGTTAAATAAATTAATATTATATTAATTTATTTATTATTAAGCTAATCCGCGATCTTATATATTTATATTCCTTAATATTTTAAGTTAATATTTACTTATTTATAAGGGATCGGGATTTTATTTAAAATCGGGTTTCTTTTTTTTTTTTTTTACCTTAACTCGCTAGGGGTTATACTCTAGCCTATGCCCGTATTAGTAATCGCTAGCGTATTTAATTTTAATAAAGATATATTTAATCTACGCATTAACTATAATAAACCTATGCTTTTACTACTTAATAAATTTATTAAGGTCTAAGAGATTCCTACTTCCTCTCGCTATTTTACTACTACTCTCGTTTTTACTATTTTTAATAACTATTATTACCTTTTTAAATCGCTAGCTATTATACTTACTAAGACCTCCTTTTTATTTAGTATAAAAGGGTAGGTTTTAATAGCCCCTTTTTAATAATAATAGTAAACGTTTATATTATTATAAAAAGATATAATAATTAGTTTTATAATCTTTATTAGTTACTAATTTCCGCTATTTTATATACTTCTAGCCTCCTAAGCCTCGTACTTTTTATAATCTCTAAATAGCTTCTTTTCTTAACTTACCTCTTCTAGTATAGTATTCTATAAAAATAGTTAAATATATATACTAAGTAGCTTATAAAGGAGCTATATAAGTTATTAAGTATAGTTAATAAAGTTAAGCTCCCTTTTTTTTATAAAATTATAGGCCTTAAAGACTTATTAAAAATACTACTTACTACTCGTACTTAGTAAGGTTAGATACCTTAGAGATTTTTTTCTTACGGCTCCTCAGTACTTTATTTTATATTTTTTTAAGTAATCTTTTTTTTATAATTTAATTATAATTAAGTAATTATTATTTTTTTTAATAATCCCTTTTATTACTTAGTTAATTTTTAATTACGGGCCGGTTATAAAAAAGTTATTTAATAAAAAAGCTACTTAAGGTAATAATAAAAGGCTAGTTACTTAAGTAGTTCTATTAATTAACGTAGTTTAACGTAGTAAATGTCGACCTTTTGTAAGTAGTAAAGGGCTATAATTACTTAATTCTATATAATATTCAAAAATCGCCTCCTTTTTTATTTACTTTTATAAAGTTAATTAATATAAATTTCTTATCTTATATAGTATTAAGAGGTCGTCTTTTTTACGTAGTAAGATACCTTACTAATCTACGATAATAGAATTTAATTATTAATTAGTATAGGTTTCCTTATTATAGGGTAATTAGTTCGAACTATAGGTTAACGAAGAGATTAATTAAACTATATAAATTTCTGTATATATATAAAAAGGAGGTTCTAACCGCAGGTTAGGCTGGTTATGATAATCCTAAATAGGGCCCCTAATTGGCCCCTGCGTAATCGACTGTATGCCGCGGTCGAATTGGACTTCTGATCTGACAAAAGCAGATAGATCGTATTTATCGGCGGTCGAGTTGCCGGGGTCAATGGTATCAATCAGCTTCACGGTGTTGAAGTCGAAACTTCGCCAGTCCCAGTCTGTGTCGTTCACCACCATGTTGATGACGTATTGTAAGCCGATCGCAGATGGCTCCTCCGTGCCGCTCGCTACAAACGCAAGACTTGACCCCAGTGATGGCTTGGGAAATACAAAAGTTTGATCAACGTCGACATAATCGCTTGTCAACTGGCGGAGAGTATTGATCTGCTGCGGCGTCAAGCAGCTTGAGGCGTTGTTGTTTGTTGAGGTGCAGAGCATGGCTTCAGGGCGGAAGTCGCAGGCGTAAGGATCCATAACGATGGAGTCCGTGATCCCGTCCTGTGGATCACATTGCTTGATCATCTCAGTCAAGATGAGCTGCAGCAGAGAGACTGGAATGTGCTTCGGATCATCAGTTGGCAAGTTGAGAATGCCTCTCTGCACGCCTGCTGCACCAAGGCGGGTTGTCCACCAAGCTGGCGCGTTCACAAGAACGCCGTCAAAGTCCTCGGGAAATTCCTGCACCTCCTTAAGACCTTGGCGGCCTCCAGTTGAGCAGGCAACGTAATAGGAATAATCCGGTACAGATCCATAGTACGCAGTTAGGACCGCCTTGGCCACAACAACTGAGCCGTGCATTGCACGATATCTGTTGGTTTCCCTATTACAGGGTAACTAGTTCGAACCGTGGGTTGACGAAGAGATTAATTTAAACTATATAAACTTCTGCGTAGTAGGTATAAAAAGGAGGTTCTAACCGTAGGTTAGGCTAGCTACGATAATTATAAATAGGGCCCCTAATTAGCCCCTACGTAGTCGACTATATACCGCAGTCGAATTAGACTTCTAATCTAATACTAACTTTTTCTTTTTTTTATCAATTTAATTACTATAGTTAAAGGTATAATTCGACCTCGGGCCCGTTTACTAAGTTATCTCTTTTTCCCCCTTTTTTTTATTCTTTTTATATAACCTATTCTTCTATTTATATATTAACTTTTCTACTATTTATAAATTACTCTAACCCCTTATTAAGTACTACTTTTATAAAAGCGTTAGTAAAGTTATTATTATTATTAATCTAACGGATCTTAAGGATTTTGCGCTTTTTATATAATTACTTAAGGGTTATAATATTAATTATAAGCCTCTTTTTTTTTATAATTCTTAATTTAATAAGATATTTATATAGCGAGTAGGAATTTATATAGACGACCGTTAGGATTAGTAAAAGACTAAGTTAATTAGTAATTTTCCTTGGTATTATTGAAATTATATAGGCGAAGTTAACGCTATTAACTATACTATAGACTTTAGATATTAGTATACTTTTTATTACCTATTTATTTTTAATTAACAAGTAGTAGATAATATTATTATATATTATAAATTCGCTCTTACTTATACTCTCGTTAGCGAGAATAATAATATACTTTAATTATAAAATAAGGTCCTCGTTATTTATAAATAAGCTATTTATAAATACGTAGAGCTTATTAACCGCAAGGTCAATTAAGTAGTAAATAAGACCTTAATCGAGATTTAAGTACTATTACTTAAGCTGCTTATTAAGTACCTCGACGTTTTATTTATTTAGTTTTATAACTTACGCTATTTTAGCGTAGTTAAAAATTACTTCGGGCTAATATATACTCATAACATATACCCCTCGTACGAGCTTAGTTTTATATTACTTTTTAATATTAATTACGTTTAGATTAATAAGGCTAATTTTCTTACCCTACCCTTTTTATTAAAAGATAACGGTTTTTTTTTAATAATAAAAATCTTATTATTAAATACTAAGGGGGTATTTATTATAAAGACCTCTTTTAGTTTTATTACGAAGCCCGCTTTTTAAAGCTCCTTATCCTCTTTTTTTATAAAGTTAATATTAGATAGGCTTAATATATTATTAATTTATATTTTAATAATCTTAAATTAGTTACTTTTATATTTAGAGATTAATAAGTACGGGTCGTACGTAGATATAATTATTAATAATTAATTAATATAAAAATTATAATAAGTAGCTTATTAATAAGTACCCGATTTTACGAGCCGATATAGTAGCTTAAGTACTTTAATAATTATACTTTCTGGGTACTTATTAGCTATTTTTTTTAGTAAATGGGCTAGGATTCTCCTTATAAGCCCTATAGCTAATTAGGTATATGCCTAGGTAATATTACGGTTCTAAATCTCGTACCCCTTTTTTTATAATAATATTATTAGTATTATTATTAATCGTTAGCTATAGTGCTATATAGTGGGCGATTATGTGAGTAGCGTTGCTTTTTTAATATTATTATACCCCTAAATTACGTATTTAAACTTCTTATATAGCTAGGGTATTCTTTTTTTTTTAATTTTACGAATTATTTACGATTTAAATATATAGAGGTTTATATACTTTTCTAAGTCGTAAAGGATAAATTAATAGACCCCTCGATTACGAAAAGTATTTATTTTAATTAGATCTAATTCCTTATACGGCTTTTTAATAATTATAATTATACTTTCCTTACGTAGTTTAATTACTAGCTCGAAATTAGCTTTTTTTTTATTATATAAAAGGTGTTAATTACTTCGTTACTAATAATAAATTATTACGTTAGTACTTACTATCGTGGTTTTTTGCGACGTTTTATTAGTAGTATTAGTACCTTTTTAGCGATTTCCTTTTTTTTATTATTTATTAGTATTATTATAACGATTTTATTAAGAATAATTTCTTATACCTTTATTACGGGTTATATAGTTTCCCTTAGCTCTTTTTCTTTTTATAAGTTAGAAATTACCTCGTTAGGATCTATATAATATAGTCTTATTACCGTAATTAATATCTTGAGGGGTTAGTTACGATCCCTTATAACTACGTAAAAGCGCTCGTTAATAAAGATTAATCTATATAACCTAGCTTATTATTAAATAATTTCGTATTATACTTATATATCTAAATTTAATAATATATTTAAATTACCCCCTATATCGGGCTTATTATATATAATAATTACCTCGTTAACTTACCTTTTTATACTTACTTCGTGTAGTACTTATATTACTTTTTTAATTACTTAGGCTTATTAGTTTATATTTAGTAATAGTAGCGAGACTAAGGTCGTTCTTAAATATACTCTAAATACGAGAAGCGTTAGTATAAGCCCGTTAAGCCCTATAGTATTATTATAATATTTAAGTACTATCTAAAGGTATTTATTATTAATAAAATTTAGATTTTTTTTTTTAATAATTCTAAATACCCTTTTTAACTACTAGTATACCCTTTCTACTTTTTTAATACTATAGTGCGCTTTAATAAGTACGATTTTTAGTTATATACTATAGACCGTCGTATTCTCTTTAAATTTTATTAACTTAAAGCTAGTACTAGCGTTAGTTCTAATACTATCTAGCGGTCCTTAGTATATATTAATCTAGCTTTTTTATAAAACTATTTATACTATTTTTACTTATAGATCCTAGAGGAATTACCCTATTTAAAAAAATATAGTTACGTTAATTATATATAGGACTAGCCGATTATTTAAGTAGAAGATATTAATAATAATTTCTTAATTAAAGTTAAGTTTATTACGTAATTTAAATTTAAACTTACGTAGGCTTTGTGTATTTATTTAGTATTAGTAGTATACTTTTATTAACTACTCTAGCACCCCTATTTTAATATTATTATTACCCAATTACTTTAGGAGGTTATATAGCCTCGTAACCAACGGGTAGCTAAATCTTTAGTATAATTATCTAAGCTTACTTTTTATTAAGTAATTAATTAACTTCGTATTATTAGTAAGCCTTATAAACGCGTGCCCCTATCGTTATTTAACTATTTTAAAATACTTATTATTAAAGATTTTATTCTTCGTATTATTAAAGATAATACCTAGTCGATTTATATTTTTTAGATATAGTAAAAATAGGGTATTAATAAGTAAAATATAGAAGGTTATTATTCCGAAGTACGTCTCTATTTTTATTATACTTAGTATAACGATTTCTTTACCTAGGCTAAAGCTAATTTTTATAATACCCGCTATTAACGTATTAAGTATTATTAGCGCGATTTTTTATAATACTTAAAATTACCCTTTTCCTTTTACTAACTATTACAATACCCTAGTATCTAGGATAAT
The DNA here is from genome assembly GCA_030869315.1 of Colletotrichum cuscutae. NCBI lineage: Eukaryota > Fungi > Ascomycota > Sordariomycetes > Glomerellales > Glomerellaceae > Colletotrichum > Colletotrichum cuscutae. The sequence goes on from MPDP01000277.1 coordinate 360,581, forward strand.
CCCTTAGAAATTATTTAGGCCGTACTTTTTATTTATATAAAATACTTATATTTATTTATATATTCTACCTTTACTAGCTACTCGGGCGGTTCTTAGTATTATTTATATAGTATTAATACACAGTATTAGTAAATACTCATACTATCTCGCTAAACTATTTTTTTAGATTTTCTAACTTTTTAACTTTCTCTCTTATAAAGTTTATAACTACGGATTATTAATAATAATATTAAGCGCCCGACGCTACTACTTTATAAGCCTACTATATACCTAGCTAAGTTAGCTACCTTTCTAAGTAATAATAGCTTATAATAGTATAGTATCGGAGATACCCTCGTTATTATTATTAAAAATAATACTAACCTTACTAATATATACCTTTAACTTTAACTCGTATATATATACATTCGTTACCTCGTTACCTTTATTAAAATTAAAAACGCTACTTCCCTCGCTATCTATCGCTATTACGCTATCGCTATTACTATCACTATCTAACCGTCTACCTTAAGCACACTTTATTAAAATACTAAGACGCTATTAATAGCTCGTTAACCCTTAGGGCTTTTTTAATAACTAGAAGTTCGATTTTATAAGTATTATACTAGAGGACCCCGAGCTATAAAAAGACCGTTTTAATAAATACTATATCCGTAATATTAACTTATAAAAAATAGATAAATATATTATAATAAGCGTCGCCCTTATTAGCGCCTTTTTAATATAATAAAGTAATATAAATAAGCCTAAACTTAATAATATAATTAAGAACTTAAAAAGAGCATAAGTAAGCGTATTAAATAAGAATATTAATAAAGAGAGGTTATTATTAAATAAAATAAGAGGAGAAAGTAAAGGGTAGTATTTAGCTATTAAAAAGGTAATTAATATACTACGGTAGCAGGGTTATTAATATCTTAAGTTTAGTTAGTATTAATAGTTAGTAACGGCTATAGCTAGCTATAGTTAGTTATAAAGTTTTATTAAAGTACGTAATAAAAATACTCGATATTAACCCTAATAGACTAGCTTGCTCGTAAAGGCGAAGATAGCCCCTAATGAGGCGGACCGGACCCTAAAGGGATAGAATACTTATATAAGCTTAGTATTTAAGTAATTTAGGTAGTATAAAAAGGACCCTTTTAGCTACCCTTAGATTTGCTTAGTATTTTGTTTTTTCTCTTTATATATTAAGAAAAGTAGTATTTTTTTTTTAAATATTAAGAGAATAGACTTTAGCTTTATTAAATTTGCTCTTTTAGCTACTTTTATAACTATTACCTAAGGGACCTTTTTTTATTATCTATAGATAAAAGCCTACTTATTAAGAGCTTTTATTACCTTTTGTTTATTTAGCCTTATATATCCTCCCGAGGCTAACGGTATAAAAAAAGAGTAGTTAATATTATTAACTTTATTATAATTTAATTCGTTAGTATAGGGGGTAAGATTTTTTTTATTTTCCGAATCTCTTATAGGGTACGGATATTTTAGGACGCTAAACTAGCTACTTTTACTAAGTTCCGTGCCCCCAGATCTTCCTTTATATATAATAAAGAATTAGTTAAATTAATAAGGGCTAGTTTTATTATTTACTACCCTCGACTTTTTATATTATTTATATAATTTAGTATACTCTTTTTTTAAGTAGTTATTTAATTAATATCTATTCTTTTTATAAATAAAGTACTACTTCTTATATTACCCTATTCGCAGGTTAAATCTTTATTTATTTAACGAATCTAGGCCTCTTTATTAGTAATTACTATACTTAGTTTTTTTCTCTTTTTTATTATACGTTTAATTAACTTAGTATTATTAATAAGGGCCGTTATATACTTAGAAGTAGGTTTAGTATAGTATTCTTACTTTAATATTAAAACTAAATCTTAGCTTTAAATAGAGCGTCTTATAGTCTTTAGCTACTTAGTATAGGGTTATTTTTATTTTTAGTATGCGTTAGACTACGGTATAAAGATATCCGACTTTTTACTTATTAGTTCCCTTATTTAACTAGGTTTTTACTAGCTTATTAATTTAATTATTAAGCTCTTTAAAGATCTCTATTTATAATTTACCTTTTATTATCCTAGTTATAAATATAAAAGAAATTACTTATAGCTCGGATAAGAGCTCTAGATTCTTATTATAGGTCTTAAAGCAGCTTCGGATTATATTAATAATATTAAAAAAGTCGTTTTAATTAAAATTACGTACTATTTTATAATAGTAATTAGAGGCTTTATTTATAAGTACGATATTAATTACTAAATAGTACTAATATTCTCTAATCCCGACTTTTTTATAATAATTATAAAATATTATTAGGGTTTTTTATAAGACCTTATACTTCCCTTTAGAGTATAATTTCTTTTTTAAAAAGATCTTTTTGAGGTTTATAAATTACTTCGTATTTATTATTAAATTTTTAGTATTTATATACGATCCTTGCGTTACTACGTACTATTAATAACTCTAAGTCGTTTACCTCCTTTTTTATTAGCTAATTAGTACCGAATTTCGTATTAGTAATAGCAACGAGCTATAGATCGAAATAAATAGAATTATTAATTATCGTACTTTTAGTACTATATTTTGCCTCTATATATCCTTTTATAATAATAAATTACTATTAGTAATTATAGGGAGGAAATCTGCGTTATTTACCTCTTTTTTAAATTTATTAAAACGATTATACGCCCTATTAACTTATACTTAGTTCTATAGTATAAATTCCTCTTTTATAATTATCGCTACTAGGATTTTATATAGTTTTTATAATTATAATTACGTTAATAATACCCCTCGCTCGTAGAGGAATTTATTAACTATTTTTATAATTCCTAGGCTTGCGCTCGTAAACTATTTATTTAGCTAATAACTAAGGTCGTTTACGATTTTATAAAATAGGACTTACTCTTATAACCCCTTTTTCTTATAAACCTTAGTTAAATAGATTAATACTACGTTAATTTACTTATTATTAAGCTAATTTACAATTTTATATATTTATATCCCTTAATAATCTAAGTTAATATTTACTTATTTATAAAGGATTAGGATTTTATTTAGGATCGGGTTTTTTTTTCTTTTTCCTTACCTTAACTCGCTAAGGGTTATACTCTAGCTTATACTTATATTAGTAATTATTAGTATATTTAATCTTAATAAAGATATATTTAATCTGCGCGTTAGTTATAATAAACCCGTACTTTTACTACTTAATAAATTTATTAAGGTCTAAGAGATTCTCGCTTTTTTTTACTATCTCGCTACTACTCTTATTTTTATTATTTTTAGTAATTATTATTACCCTTTTAGATCGCTAGCTATCGTACTTACTAAGACCTCCTTTTTATTTAGTATAAAAAAGTAGGTTTTAGTAGCTCCTTTTTTTTTTTTAATAATAATAATAGACGTTTGTATTATTATAAGAAGATATAATAATTAGTTTTATAATCTTTATTAGTTACCGATTTTTATTATTCTATATACTTTTAGCTTCCTAAGCTTCGTACTCTCTATAACTTTTAAATAGCTTTTTTCTTTAACTTACCTCTTTTAGAGTAGTATTTTATAAGAATAGTTAAATATAAATACTAAGTAGCTTATAAAAGAGCTATATAGGTTATTAAGTACGGTTAGCGAAGTTAAGCCCCCCTTTTTTTATAAAATCGTAGGTTTTAAGGACTTATTAAAAATACTACTTATTACTTATACTTAGTAAGGTTAAATACTTTAGAGATTTTCTTTTTATAGCTCCTCGGTACCCTATTTTATATTTTTTTAAGTAGTCTTTTTTTATAGCCTAATTATAGTTAAGTAATTATCGCTTTTTTAATAGTCCCTTTTATTACTTAGTTAATTTCTAATTATAGGCCGGCTATAAAAAAGTTATTTAGTAAAAAAGCTATTTAAAACGATAGTAAAAGGCTAGTTATTTAAGCAGTTTTATTAATTAATATAGTTTAATATAATAAATATTAACCTCTTATAAGTAGTAAAGGGCTACGATTACTTAATTCTATATAGTATTTAAAAATTACCTCTTTTTTTATCTATTTTTATAAGGTTAATTAGTACGAATCTCTTATTCCGTACGGTATTAAGAGGTCGTTTTTTTTACGTAGCGAGATACTTTATTAATTTACGATAGTAGAATTTAATTACTAATTAGTATTAGTTTTCTTATTATAGGGTAACTAGTTCGAACTATGGGTTAACGAAGAGATTAATTTAAACTATATAAACTTTTGCATAGTAGGTATAAAAAAGAGGTTTTAACCGTAGGTTAGGCTGGCTACGATAATCGTAAATAGGGCCCCTAATTGGCCCCTGTGCAGTCGACTGTATGCCGCGGTCGAATTGGACTTCCAATCTGACAATATCCCCAGTCGATCATGGCCTCTGGATTGTTCAGGGCCCAAGAGGTGTCACCGAACCCAGAGATGTGTCCTGTATCGGTTGACATGGATGCAAACCCGTACTGAGAGAACATTCCCATGTATGCCCAGTTGGTAAACCCGCCAAAGCCGCCGTTACCAGTGGCCATGAATCGTGAGTTCCAATTGGTGGGCATGTAAAGAGCGAAGTTGTAGGAGGAAGTAGCAGATGAGATGAGATTAACACCGACTGCGCATCCTTGTGGCAACGCAGTAGCATTTCCAACGGCTGCTTTGTCGCCAAAAGTACCATTCTCGGCGACAAAGTTGACATAGTTGATGGACACACCAGGAGGTAAAACATCTGTGATCGATTCGAGGGAGCAACGGCAAATGTCAAGATTTCGAGCCTGACAGTGGGCAAATGAGAATCCAGTAAGGAGTAGAAAATAGAGGTTGATCATGTTGTAACCGGAGAAGAAGAGGTTTGCTGTGAAGAAGGAGCGATATGTCTTAATTACAAACCTTTGATTAGAGTCGTATATATATACTTATGCTCCCAGAGCCAAGTTACTTGACTTGATGCCCGTGAGGCTGTGTTTTGCAAATCGGAGCTCGCCGTTGCGGTGGTCAAAACACCCGATCGGTACCATCCTGGCACCGATGCCGACTTTAAGGGATCTGGTTAATTTGACGTCGTTCTTGGCAGCTGCGTGGCTTCCCTCATTTCTCCCCTCTTGAGCACCTCAGAACTCATTCTCTCACGTGGTCGCTGTCTTGAGCCCTGGCTTTAGTCTCTACTTTTCCCCTCATTCTCATTATTCTTCATCGGCTCATTACTGATCCACTGTAAGTACTGAATTTGATCTTGCTTTACCTCAAGGTATATATAGTTACGTTCCAGTATCAAGTTTTTTTTTTTTTTTTGAGGTTTTTGTTAAAAAAGATGAAAGGAAGGAAGAAAGAAAGGATAGAAAGCCTTGGATTTAGTTTCAGCTCAGAGTTACGTGCAGTCAACGCACACGCCGATGTGCTTTTCCAGCAAAGCTACAACGCTGCAATCTTAAGCATGGTTATAAGCCTTGGTGGCTTCAGAAAGGCGCCAGGTATCCGCAACGCTGCGGTTCGTCCTAGAGCAGTCTATGTGAGTAAAACAGAGCCTACATCACACCACGTCAATTTCTTCTCGTTTCCCCTCACTCATACCGATAACGAACTGGCTGTCCGCAGAGTCTCATCTTTCATCCCGAGTATTGCCGTGACGGAGTGCGTCCGGATGATCTGACTCCCACTCCACAGCAATGCGCTGCTGTCCTGATGCATGTACTTTGCGAGCCTGAATTCGGGGACGGAAGTATGGTGGAGACGAAGTTGGTTGGAAGCAAGGATGATAACTCCGTTAGCGTCAGGGAGGTAATCACCACTGCATCTGAGCTATTCCACAGCCGGACCGGTGGGACAGAACAACCACCTGGTTGGAGAGGAGTTTAAGATAGCCAAGACACCCAAAGAGATTGGCATGAGGGCCTGATATATCTGTGGTATGGGTAGAGAATGATCCTGACTGTATTACCGAGTGCAACCAGTGCACGGTTCTCCCAGGTTCTACAACCGATTGCGCTGCGAGGTGATCTATTCGGAAAACACCTACTAGAGTGCCTTGGACGTCAACATTTACATCGAGGATATGGGTTCAAGAGGATTAGGCGGCGTGCATGATGTGGACCCAACCTAGGGCGATAAAGTTGCCGTCACGGGCTGTAACTTTCTGCTGCTATCAGACCATAACCAGAATTAGATCTTCGCATTTCAAGACTCCCGTTCGTGAGCACTATTCTAAGTACCTTGTTATTAAAGAAAGTTAATTCTTTTTAAGTTATGAGTTATTAATATCCCTATTGTAGGGATATTAGTTAATTAGTTCGAACTGTAAGTTAATAAAGTAGGTTAATTAAACTATTTTAATATACTACGTAAGGTATAAAAAGGAGGTTCTAATTATAAGTTAAGTAGTTTATAATAATTATAAATAGGGCCCCCTATTAGCCCTTACGTAGCCTTAGCCGTATACCGAGGTTAAATTAGACTTTTAATCTAATATTAACTTTTTCTTTTTTTATTAATCTAACTACTATTATTATTATTATAATTAGAGGTTTAATTCGACCTTGGGCCCGTTTACTAAGTCGTTTCTTTTTATCTCTTTTTTTTACTTTTTTTATATAACTTATCCTTTTATTCGTATTATTACCTTTTTTTTTATTAACGAATTACCCTAATCCCTTATTAAGTACTACTTTTATAAAAGCGTTAATAAGGTTATTATTATTATTAATCTAACGGATCTTAAGAATCTCTTATTATTTATATAACTACTTAAGGGCTTTAAAAAAAATTATTATAAACCTCTTTTTTTTATAATACTTAGCTTAACGAGGTACTTATATAGCGAGTACGAATTAGTATAAATAATTATAAAAATTATAAAAAAGTTAAGTTAATTTATAATCCTCTTTAGCATAGTTAAAATCGTATAAACGAGATTAATATTATTAACTATATTATAAACCTTAAATATAAATACGCTACGTATTACTTACTTATTCTTTATTAATAAATAGTAAATAATATTACCCTAGATTATAAATTCGTTCTTATTAAGTTTCTTATTAGCGAGGATAATAATATATTTTAATTATAAGGTTAGGTCGTTATTATTTATAAATAATTCGTTAATAAATACGTAGAGCCTCGCTAAAATAAGTTTAATAAGCTAGTAAATAAGACTTCGGTTACGGTATTTTCGTTATTATTATAGTTATTAATTAAGAGCGTTAAAGTCGCTCTCTATAGGCTCTATAGCTTACGCAGCTCTAGTATAGTTAAAAATAGTCTTAAGTTAATAAATACTTATAATATATATCCCTCGGGCGCCCCCCGACAGAGCAATCCGCCGGGGCCGTACCGTGTATTACGTATTAGGGAAAACTGGGTATATTACGCTCTATACCTAATTACTAATTAAAACTCCCGACCTTTTACCGTAGTCCTCTAAGTTCTAGCTGTCTAAAGGGCGAGCTATACCCACTTTAACGTACATAAGACCTCCTAATACTAACTTACATAGGCGGCTAGATCCCGTATTATATACTCCTTCTTATTAAGGGTTAGGGGACCCCTTATATATTCCTTTATATTTATAATATAGCCCGTATTAGAGGGATTTCTAGCTTTATAAAGTATAATTTTTAAGTTAATATCGATATACTAAATCTTAACGTCTATATTAGCCTAGCTATTTATAGTATTTATATTATTATTTAGCTAAATTCCGTATTATTAAAAAGTATTATACTACTCCTTAGGCGTACTTACGTTAACTACGATAGCTAGGGCGTCGAGGGGGCCTAATCTATCGAGCCCTAGAGGGGGGGACCTATCGAGGGGCATTTTTAAAGAGTCCTAGCCCGCTAGTTATTAACTATATACTAAGAGAGTAAGTTCTTAACGAGGTAGTATTTTAACTAGCTAATCTCTTACCTAGTTATATAACTAGTTATTTAAGTAGTAGTTTATATATTAATAAGTACGTTTAATAAGTTTATTTAATAAGCTTATTTAGTAAATTTATTTAGTTTAAATAGAGAGTAGTTTTGGGTAATATTAAAAGCGATAAGGATAAAAAAAATCTTTACGAGCTCTAGTACGCTAAATATTAGCCCTTTTAGCCCTTTCTTTAGAAACCTCTACGTCGCTATTAAAGTTCAGAACCTTTATAATTAAGGGCCGCCTCTAATTATTATAGCTAACTATTATAGCTAATTATTACGGCTAACCTCTATTATCGACCTTTTTAGCTAGCGCCGCTACGTAAAGGGCAGCTTACCTATCCTAAATTAAATAGTAGTTTTCGTATTAAAATTATTATATTACGTTAAGCGCGTACTTAGGATATATTACGCGTATTATATAATTAAAAAGTATACTATATCGTATAATTTCCCTTAAAAGCGTAATCCCGTTAAGGTCGATCTTTTGTGCTTATAAAGCCGGAAAAAAACCACTATATACCCCTCGGGCGAGCTTAGCCTTATATTATTTTTTATAATTAGGGGATTTTAAGTTAATAAAAGTAATTTTTTCGCCTTACCCCTTTTATTAAAAAACTATATTATCCCTTTTAATTATTAAAATCCCTTTATTAAACGCTAATAAGGATTTTAATATTAAAATCTTTTTTAGTTTAGTTATAAATTTAGTTTTATAGAGCTCTTTATCCTCCTTTTTTATAAACTTAATATTTAATAAACCTAGGGTATTATTTATTTATATCCCTATAATATTAAAAAAGTTATTTATATATATAAAGATTAAAAAGTAAGGATCGTATATTAATATAACTATTAATAATTAGTTAATATAAAAGTCGTAGTACGTTACTTATTAATAAGTACCCGATTTAATAAGGCCGTATAACGGCTTAAGTACTTTAATAATTATACTTTCTAAGTACTTATTAATTATCTCTTTTAAAAAGTAAGTAAGGATTTTCTTTATAAGTCTAGTCACTAATTAAGTATACGCTTATATAATATTATAACTCTAGATTTAGTATCCTTTTTATTATAATAATACTATTAATATTATTATAAAGCGCTAGCTATAGCGTTAAACTATAAGTAACTAAGTAAGTAGCGTCGCTTTTTTAACGTCGCTATACTTTTATATAACGTACCTCGATTTTTTATATAGCTATAAGGTACCTTTCCCTTTTATTTTTTAAACTATATTAATTTAAAAATACGTAGATTTACGTATTTAATTAGATCGTAGAGGATAAATTAATAAACCCCTCGATCGTATAATATCTCTATTTTTACTAGGTCTAATTTCTTAAAAAGTCTTTTAGCTATTATAATTATATTATTTTTTTATAATTAAGTTATGAGTATAAAATCGGCCTTCTCTTTTACTATATAGAATATATTAATTATAACGTTATTAGTAATAAATTATCGTAGTAGTACCCTTTATTTAGGTTTTTGTATATATCTTAGTAATATAAGTATTTTCTTTTTTTCGCCGTTATTATTTATTTATTTTATTATAATAATTTTATTAAGAATAATCTCTTACTCCTCTTTATATTACTAAAGGGATTCCCCTAGCTCTTTTTTTTCTTATTAAGCTAATATCTCCTCGTTAGGATCGGTATAATATAGTTATACTACTATAATTAATATTTTAAGTAGTTAATCTCAATTTTTAATAATAATATATAAACGTTCGTTAACTAAGATTAATTTATATAAGCCTAATTACTATTTAGTAATTTTTTTTTAAACCCTAACGTTCGAATTTAGTAATATATCGAGGTTAGGGCTTATATTTAGCTTATTATAAGTAATAATAGCCTTATTAATCTAGCGTTTTATATTTATTTTTTAAAGTATTTTTATTATTTTATTAATTACCTAAGCTTACTAGGCTATGTTTAGTAATAATAACGAGGCTATTATTATTTTTAAGTATACTTCGAATACGAAAAGCGTTAGAACTAGTCCTTTCGGGCCTATAGTATTATTATAGTACTTAAATACTATTTAAAAACACTTTTTATCCGTAGTATCGGGGTACTCGTTATAGATAATTTTAAACGCTCTTTTTAATTATTAATAAGCTCTTTTAACCTTATTAATATTATAATATACCTTAATAAGTACGATTTTTAATTATATACTATATATAATAATATTATTTTTAAACTCTACTAACTTAAAGCTAGTACTTATATTAGTCCTAATCCCGTTTAGTAGCCCTTAGTATATATCGATCTATACTTTCTTAAGTATTAACTAAATAATTTTAATAAGTAAATCCCTAAGGAATTAGCCTCTTTAAAACGATATAGCCTCGTTAATAATATATAGTACTAGCTAATTATTTAAATAGAAAATATTAATAATAATCTCTTAGTTAAAGTTAGGCTCGTTATATAATTTAAACTTAAATTTGCGTAAGCCCTAGGTATTTATTTAGTACTAATAATATATTTTTCTAAAGTACTTTAGAGCTCTTATTTTTATATTATTCTCTAATTACTTAAGGAGGTTATATAGTTTTATAATTAATAAGTAGCTAAAGTACTTATATAGTCGCTTAAGCTTACCCTTTATAAAATAATTAATAAATTTTATATTTAATTCGAGCTTTATAAACGTATACCCTTATTGCTTTTTAATAAGTATAAACTACTTATTATTTAATAATTTATCTTTTGTATTATTAAATACGATACTTAACTAGTTTATAGCTTTTAAATATAATAAAAATAGCATATTAATAAGTAAAATATAAAAACCTATCGTACCTAAGTATATATTAACTTTTATTATACCTAAGGCGCATATTGTTTTACCTAAGCCGAAGCTAATTTTTATAATACTTATTATTAACTTATTTAACGTAACTAGGGATATTTTTTAGAGTACGTAGAATTACCCTTATTCTTAGTTAACTATTATAATATACTTATATCTAGGATAATCCTTTAAAAAATATCTAGGCCGTATCGTTCGCTAGTATAAAATACTTATATAAGCTTAGCGTTTAAGTAATTTAAGAGGTATAAAAAGGACTTCTTTAATTATTTTTCGAGTTAATTAGTACTATATTCTTTTTAAACGTTAATAAAATAGAATTTAGTACTATTAAATTTATTTTTTTACCTTTTTTTATATTTAATATTTAAGGGATGTTCCCTTATTATTCGTATATAAAAGCCTGCTTATTAAGAGCTTTTATTACTTTTTATTTATTTAGTCTTATATATCCTCTAGAGGCTAACGGGGTAAAAAAGGAGTAGTTAATCTCGTTGATTTTATTAAAATCTAATTCGTTAGTATAAGGGGTAAGATCTTTTTTATTTTCCGAATTTCTTATTATATATAGATCCCCTAGGCCGCTAATTATACTTTTACTAAGTTCTATACTTCTAGATCTACTTTTATATATAATAAGGAATTAGTTAAATTACTAAGGGCTAGTTTTACTATTTACTACTCTCGAATTTTTATATTACTTATACGATTTAGTACGTTCTTTCTTAGAGTAATTACTTAACTAATAGCCGTCTTTTTTATATATAAAATACTTCCCTTTTTATTATTTCTATCTTAAATCGAACTAGTAGCTAGCTAAGGAGTTTATTTTTTTAGTTTAGTAATTACTATACTTAGTATCTCTCTTTTTATTTTTATATATATAGTTAACCTAGTATTATTAGTAAGGACTATTATAGGATTATAAATACGTTTAGTAAGGTATTTTTATTTTAATATTTAAGTTAGACCTTAGCCTTAAGTAAAGGGTCTTATAATACTTAGGTAGTTAGTATAAAGTTATTCTTATTTCTAAGACTTTTTAAATAGTAGTATATAAATATCTAACTTTTTACTTATTCGTCCCCTTATTTAGCTACGTTTTCGCTAGTTTATTAATATAATTAATAAGTTCTTTAAAAATCTCTAGCCTCGTTTTTTTTTTTTTATTATTTTAGTTATAAATCCGAATAATAATACCCTTAGCTCGGATAGGAGCTCTAAACTCCTATTTTAAGTCTTAAATTAACTTCGAATTACGTTAATTATACTTAAAAAGTCGGTTTAATTAATAATACGTACTACTTAATAATAATAATCCGTAGCCTTACTAATTAGTACGATATTAATTACTAAGTAGTATTATTATTCTTAGATTTTAACTTTTTTATAATAGTTATAGAATATTATAAGGGTTTTTTATAAAACCTCGTATTTCCTTCTTAAGTATAGTTTTTTTTAAAAAAGATTTTTATAAAGTTAGTAAATTACTTTATAATAGTAACTATTAGGTCGGTCTTCTTACGTATCCCTCGTATATTAGAATAGTTATATTAACTTTATATAGTTAATTATATACTTCTCTAGTTAATAAGTAATAAGCTACGTATTAATAACGTTACTAAGCTAATTACTAAGATTAATAAGATTATTAGTAGCCGTCCCTTAGAAATAGTCCTCGTAGTTATTATTATAACGGGCGCTAATATATTACTATTAATAATTTCTAATAAAAACTCTAGTTAGTTTACTTTCTTACTAAATTCGTCGTATTTTAATATTACTTAGTTAATTTAATTCTAATTTTATAATATAAATTCGTTAGTAACGACTATTATAACGAGCGTCTTATAAGCTTTTTATCTTACTACTTAGGTTAATAAAATACCTCGATAGTAAAAGAATTTAATAACCCTCTTTATTACGTTTAGATTAACGCTTACGAACTACTTATTTTTTTAATTACTTAGGTCATTAGCGATCTTATAAAATAGGGGTTACCCCTCGAGTCCTTTTTAAATATAGATTTTTATAAAATAGACTAATATTATATTAATTTACTTATTATTAAGATTATTAAAATCTCTATATACCTACTTTCCTTAGTATTCTAGTTTAATTTTTATTTATTTATCTAGTATAAGAATTTTTTTTTTTAATTATAAATTAACTCGCTCTTTATTATTCCTTAACTCGTACTTTAATTTATAATAACTAGTATATTCAATTTTAATAGGGTCGTTTTAAAGCTACTAATTAGTCTTAGTAATAATATATTATTATTAATTACCGGATTTATTAAAGTCTAGGACCTTTTTACTTCTTCTTATTTCCTCGTACTAAGCCTTATTATTATTTACTCTTAGTTCTCTTAGTTAAATACTATTTTAGTAGTGTTTTTTTAATTACTTAATTAATTAACGTTAGAAATAGATTTATAAATAGCCTAACGATATTTTAATTACGTAGCGTTTTTTTTTAAATTAAAACCTAAAAAGCGTGTACGTTCGTTAAATAAATTACTATTAGTTAGTAGTTTACTTCTTACTTTCTTATAATTAGTAATATTACGTCGGGAGCTAGTAGTATAAGAAAAACTTCTTAATAGTCCTTTAAAGTATTCTTTTTTTATTATAATAATCGTAATTTTAGTAGGGGGCTACGAGAGGATTTTTTTAAGGGTAGTAGTTTCTTAGTTAACTTTTCGTACTTACGATACTTATAACTCGCGGATCGCTACTATTATAATTTTTAAATCTCTTTTTTTTTTTATTATACCGTCCTTTTTATTATATTCTTGAGTAATATCTAGGGAGTAGTTAAGAGGGCTATAAAGAGGTCGTATAGGTCCTCGAAGTTATATTTATAAGCTCCTTAAGGGTAGTTTTTTTATATACTAAAGATCTCTTAGTTTTATAATACTTACGCCTCTTATTACGTCCTCTAAGTATACTATACTTAAAAATCCTTTTTTTTAATTACGTAGTACTCTTTTATACTATATTTCTTAAGCTCGTTTATCGTACTAATTAATTAAGTAAGTAGTTATATAAGTAGTCTTTTTTATTAATTAATTAATTAATTTAATTAATTTTTAATTACGGGCTAGCCGTAGGTAAGTTAATTAATAAGAAAGGATTATATAAGGTTAATAATAATAGCTTAGTTACCTCGATATTTTTATTAATTATTAGGGGTTATTTTAACATAGTAAACGTCGGCCTTTTATAAGTAGTCAAGGGCTACAATTTTTTAATTTTATTCTATTATAAAGATTCTACGTCTTATTACTTACTTTTTATAAGGTTAAGTAGTACGATTTTTTTATTATATTCTATTTAAAGAGGTCGTCCTTTTTATATTAAATACTTTACTAATTTATAATAATAAAAATTAACTACTAATTAGTATTAGTATCCTTATTATAGGGATATTAGTTAATTAGTTCAAACCGTGGGTTAATAAAGTAAGTTAATTAAACTATTTTAATATACTACGTAAGGTATAAAAAGGAGGTTCTAATTATAAGTTAAGTAGTTTATAGTAATCGTAAATAGGGCCCCCTATTAGCCCCTACGTAGCCTTGGCCGTATACTGAGGTCGAATTAGACTTCTAATCTAATATAAGTATAAGAATATAGTTTTAATAAAATAATATAGTACTTACTTAGTATATAAATTAAAATACTTTTTTAAACTTATTATAAAAAAAATAACTATATTATTAACTACTCATTATTAAGGTTTATAAGTAGTACTACAGTTTTAATTATAATAGCTTTGCTTATAATAACTTTGCTTATAATAGGCGAAAAGTCTAATTATAAGTCTTATAAAAGCCTCTTTTTAAGAGCTATAAGAGCTTTTAAGTTAAGTTAAAATACTTATTAAGATATTAATAACTAAACTAACCTTACGATAATAACTTTAATAAAAAACTTAGTAAATAATACTAGAATCCTTACTAACGTTAAGTACGATTTACGAAGCGTAGTAATATAGCTGTAGAGTATTACTAATATATCCTATACTAAAAAGGGTATTATTAGTACTAACGAAACGGATAGGGCCGTATTAATATAGCGCCTCGGCTTCTTCTTATAGCTCGAGGATTATTATTTTAAATAGTATTAAAAATTTATTAAAAAGCTTTTTTAAATACTTTAGTATATTTATTACTATTTTTATAATAATAAGACTCTTAGTACTTATATATAAAAGTAAGTTATTTCTTTTTAAATAATAATACTAGCTTATTAATAAGCTATTAAAACTACGATTCTAACGATCCTTTAACGAGAGAGAGGGTAAAATAGAAGAAAAGAGAAAAGGATAGGTAACTTATTTAAAAAGGGTTAAGGTTAAATAGTACGGAATTCGAGGGCAGGGTAGCGTCTATATATACTGCGGCAATCCTCTAGTAATACAAAACGATGGAGTTAAACAGTGCGTGAGCACTATTCATAATGAATCCCTAATCATGATCTATAGTACTCCACGGGAACCTCTTGCCCAGTCCCGGTTTTTACTTATGGGTCGTGATAGGCTTAGATCACTCGAAAGACCACACTCAACCCCAACTCCACCGCACCAAGTCATATTAAAGCTCATTCGATTGCCGCACTCCCCAACGCTCCACAACAAGCAGAAATATCCCATGCCTCAAGATTATAGATGCTTTCCCTGCCAGTTATCCGTATCCACAACAGCTCCAGTGCAATCTGGGCTCCTGGAAGGGTGGCCGAGTTGGTTATGGCGCCAGGTTAAGGTCAGCTTAACATCTATTTCCTGGTGGGGCAACCCGCGCGAGTTCGAGTCTCGTCCCTTTCAACATTGTCTTTTACTTCGCCCATTGATTGTACATTATCTTACGTTGGACAATTATCCTCCTTTTTGTCTGCAGGCTGCTGACTGATGAGAATAGTACTTGCGACAATCTCTGTTAGTAGTTGGCTTTCAGTATGTAAGGTAGCTCATACAAGTGTTTAATACATCATGTTGGTGTTTTTGGTCAAGCATGCGCGAGATGTATCTAATGAGTACCATGTAGCCGGAATCGCAATACTGCTTTAATATCTAGCATCAACTACTCAGAGACTCGGACTACGTAGCATGTTATCTTTCGAGGCACACTTTCTGGCCTAGTCAGTACTCATTGTGAATCAGGAGTCCTTGTTCACTTCTCGGTATATCTCACCGTGAAGAGCTTCAGTCTCCAACGAACCCCTGGGTCTGTGGGTTCGTGCAGCTGATCCGATTTCATCCCCCGCTGCCGCTTAAAATAGAGTTCACAGCGTGTATCAGCACGGCCTCGCTGGATTCGAAAGGCTGAACCATGGCAAAGTCAAGGTACTGTTACACCGAGTAATGTAGCATGCAATTCAGGATAAAGGACAGAAATCTCACTTCATCCCAAGGTCTGATATCTCCCCATCGTGTTCTTCATCCAGCGGCACGCAGGAAAAAAAAAAACGCTGCACACCCATCCATTTTTGACTTCAGACAACCAGTTACTTTGGGCAGAGGACTAAGAGCAACCTGGAGCCACAAGATCCTCATTGACATCGAGGCACAACTGCCGAGCTTCCCCGCGTTACCAGCCTACGCTAAGACGGTCAAGACTAGGATCACCATCGCAGGGCTTCCAAATCTCCGAAACAACATGGGCATCCTCCTACAGCCTCTCGTTGACTACCATCCATGGAACCAGCTTGGAACCTTGACGACACTATTACTCGCTTCTCTCGGTGCTGTAGGACTTTTGGCTTGGAATTTCCGCGAAGATAAGCCGTACGCGGGATTCATATTGATCGGCAAAGAACGAGGAGAATGGTCATATGAGAAGGCGAGAGAAAGATGGAACAACAACGCCTTCGAGCTCTTGCAGGCAGGATTCAAAGAAGTATACTGAAATTGACTTCAATCTTTGAGAATTCACGATATTGACCTGAATTCGTAGACACACGGCCGGCCATTTCAAGTGATATCCCCGTTTGGTCCCTTGGTGATGCTGCCTCCGAGTCTATGCGACGAAGTTTGGAATGACAAACGCTTAACATTCACCGGATTCATCGACCGAGTAAGTCTGTAGAATAGGGAACTTTGAAATGACCCAAGGTCAGGGCCTATGAGCAAGATTCTTCTAACCTCGGCGGTCATAGCAATGGCTCACGCGGTATCTCGGCTTGGATATCCTGCAAGATGGGCTTAGGGGAGAAATCATACAAGAAGCCATGCGGAAGAACCTCAACCAAGAACTGAGTAAGTGAGCTCCTCGAAACAGCGAGAGACAGGCAAAGACATCAAAAGCGCCAATGCTGATCGGTATTTCAGTGTACTTGACGGAACGACTCCGCGAAGAGGCGTCTCTCATCCTCAGAGAACAACTCCCGTCAAGCAAAGAATGGCAAGAAGTCAAATTCTTTCCCGTGGCCACTCAACTTGCTGCACGCTTATCTGCAAAGATCCTCCTCGGGGATCGTCTCTGTCGCGACAAAGAGTGGATAGCAGTCTCCATCAACTTCACCGGTGTCATTCTCCGCGCAGGCCGAGCTCTGCGCGCCTGGCCTGTTCTTCTCCGCCCACTGGTGCATCGCTTCGTGCCGACGCTGAAGTACCTGCGAAGTCAAATCACGCAGGCACGAAAGATTATGGAGCCGGAGCTTGCGGCGCGAAGGCTCGCGAGGGATAAGAAGGAAAGACCTATGGATTCATTGTCGTGGATTGACGATGTTCGGCGCGGACGAGAGTTTGATGTCGTCGCTGGGCAGCTATTTCTCACATTTGCGGCGATTCACACGACGTCTTCTGTGGTGACTGCCATATTGTATGATTTACTGGCGTATCCAGAGTATTTCACTCTGCTGAGAGAAGAGATTGTCAAGGTGTTTACCGAAGATAGGGGTTGGAGCAAGAACAGTCTGTTCAAGTTGAAGTTGATGGACAGCTGTATGAAACAGAGCCAGCGATTGCACATATTGGGTCCTCGTAAGCACATTCGGGTCCTACCGCGAGGATCTTGGACCGAGGACCTGCTAACACGCCCTCTAGATATCATGAACCGCAGAGTCGAAGAGGCCATGACCCTCTCTGACGGAACCCACCTCCCAAAGGGCACCTTGATCACCGTAGCCACACACAACACCCGCGATACAGCACTCTGGGGACCCGACCCCGAAAAGTTCGACGGCCACAGGTTCCTGCGTATGCGTGAAGAGCCGGGGCAGGAGAACCGGTGGCAGTTTGTCTCGACGAGTCCAGAGTTCCTCGCCTTTGGCCATGGAACGCACGCGTGCCCGGGACGATTCTTTGCCAGCAACGAGATGAAGATTGTGTTGGCGCATCTAATCATGAACTACGATTGGAGGATTGTGGAAGGAAAGCCCCCGGCAAGCATGTTCGTCAGTCGCTTTGTGCCGGATCCCAGGACGGTTATTGGGTGCAGGGCGAGGACCCCAGAGATTGAGCTGTGAGAGAGAGAGACAACACACGAGAAGCAAGACATGAATGAGCAGAAACGATTCAAAATTTACTCAACCACAAGGTGGACAAAAGTGTCGAGAAAAGCAAAAAGAGATTGCGTCAATCGCTGACGGGAATTGAGCCCGACGGGCTAGGCAGAGTCAGTGATGATGTTCCATGATCATCATGTGGCATTGAGCTATAACTTACGGGTCGAACCCACAACCTTGAGATTAAGAGTCTCACGCTCTACCGATTGAGCTAGCCGGGCGGATAGAATCCAATGGCTTGGTGTGTTGTCGTGAGCAAGCCGGAATCAGTTGATGGAGCCTTTGGTGGATTGGACCGGACGAGGTGGTGTATATAATTTTCACGGCCCATCTCTAGACGTGTTGTGTCTTTTGACAGGGTTACCGCGTTTCCGGAGGGTAGGGCTTGTTTGCTATGAACTCCGGTGCGGGTCCTGGAGATTGTTTGAGAGGGGCCGGACGAAGTCCCGGGATCAAGAGATCTGCCATGACACCAGCTTTTTACCTTTGCGCGAGTCGAGTAGTCAGTTTCCAGGCCGATGTGCTCTCAATTGGGGTTGGTGGACGGTCCGGTTCGCAAAACGTGCCAGCTCAGCCTTCTTTTCCGTTTCAGACTGACAGACTGACAGACTGTCTGACTATCTGACGGAACACATTACAAATCCTGGAATAACAAGGAGAATACGTCCGAGTAGGATACATTCGAGTAGCTCGTTGTGCCGGGGCTCTTTGAGTTGCCTCATGGGTAGAAGTAAGTTGCTTTTACCTGGTAGGTGAAGTAGGGATGATGGAGTATCTCAACTCATGGGCTCTGGAAATTTGATGAACCACGACAGATGCGATGGCTCATTGTATCCGATCGAATCGATGAGGCATTTCGCCGTGTTGTTCAGATTTGGCCGTCCTTACGTAAGAATCAAAGAGGGTGAAACTGCAGCAGCACACAACTGGCAACAAAAACACATCTGCTCAACATAGGAAAATTCATTTTGTAGAGTATATGCTGGTTATACACACTCGCAGACCGTTGTGGCCTGCCCGTTTTCATCCATTCCTTGAACCACCTTGCACCCCTTTTGCATACCGATACAGATTGAAAGGTGGAAAGCAATAACCACCGCTATTACCACATCGCCCATGAGCTCGTGTCTCCAGTCGAGACTCAGTGTCCGCCTCCTCTGGCTCGCTTCGCGCCAGCATTTCCGCCGGCCTCGGAATCTCCTCTAGGCCGCTTGTTACCAGGCTGGAAATCGTTGGCACCAGGGTTCAACGAGCCGGCATTTTGTCCTCCTCGGCCACCACCACGTCCGCCACGTCCTGCTAGACCACCTCTCTCTGCACCTCCGCTTGACACCCTATTTCCGGCAGCGTAAGCGCCACCCCGACCACGACCAGCTGCACCGCCTCGTCCTGGAAGAGGGATGCCACTCCTTTGGCCTGGAGCAGCCTGAGCCGGTGGTTGCGGTAGCCCATGACCTTGCGGTGCGGTCTGACCCGCCGGTGCCCCTTGTGTACTGGAAGCGAAGGGGTTCTGTTGCTGTTGTGGTGTTTGCTGCTGCTGCTGTCCTTGTGTACTCTGTGAGAACGGGTTGGCCTGGGCCGGAGTGCCATTAGCAGCACCGGCCGCGAACGGGTTCGCTGCAGCATTGTTGCCTGCCGGCTTGGTATCCCCAGGAGTAGGTATTTGTCTCTTCTGAGGGATGCTACTGCCCGGCGCAGGGATTCCGCTAGTAGCAGCCCCGGTTGATGGTTGTGCTTGGTTGGTTGAGGCTGGTGGGGCTTGAGGACGGTTAGAAAGAGTAGAGTGTTGCACGTTCATTTGGATAAACTCACCAGGTGTCGGGGCAGCAGCTTGGGCTGGTGTGGCAGCTGAGGGCGCCGAGATCGAAGGACGGGGTGCGGCGGGTTGTGCGTTGCCAGCGAGCTTCGCCGGGCTTTGCTGCGGCGCGGCGGGAGCTGGTTTGGCAACTTTAGCTTCCTCCCAAACTTCCCCAACGGGTCTTTGAGGTGTCTTTGTTGCGGCCGTGGACACGACTTCGATCTTGGCGTTGGCACCTCTGAGCTGATTGTCCTTCATGTTGATCTGCAGCGCAGACTTCTTCTGTGCCAGCAGCTGACCTTCCTCGCGAGCGTTTGCGATTCTCTGCTCGAACTCGGCCCTCATACTCGTCTCTGTCTCGTTCTTAACCTTGGCAGTCTGTTCCTCGAGTTTCTTTCTAAGATTTCCCGACATAATGTTCCGCACGGTAGCATTGGTAGAAAGGAACTTCCGAATCTCGGCATCGGGGAGTTGAGATAGATCCGCAGCACCAGCAGGTGTACCGGTCATTGGCGTTGCCAGAGCTGCGTCCGGGTCTTGCTGCTTGATGGGCGTCGCAGGCACAGCCGGTTGTTCTCCCGCAGGCTTAGCAGATGCGGCGCCTTGCTGCTCAGCCTTCCAAATGACCTTTTCTTGCTCTACCCTCGTGGCGAACTCGGCTTCCATCTTCTCGCGAGACTGGCGTAGCTTCTCATTGAGTGCGTTGCGCATCTTATCAGACCGCTCCTTGATGGTCTGGGTGATGTTCTCTTCGAGCTCCTTCGCCTTGCGGTCAGCCTCTGTAGCCTTGGCTTCGGCGGTAGCAATCTTCTCCTCCAAAGCCTTCCGCTCAGTGTCGGATAAGCCACTCGCGCCGTTTGTGGCAACAGGCTCCGCCGTCGACTGGGCGGCGGGCTGAAGCTGCGCCTGGGCATCCTGCTGTGCAGCCTCGACAGCCTGGTCTCTCTCGGAGACGGCTGTCTGCAGTTGCGATCGCAGGGCCTCAAGCTCCTGCTCGACGGTCGTCTTTTGAGCTGAGATGGCTTCCAATTGGGTTCGCATCTCGGCGAGTTGCTGCTCCAACTGGGCGACTACTTCCGAAGATACTGGTGGAGACCCGTCTGTCGTGGGTTGAGCGGCAGGAGGTGGCGCGCTAGATTGGTTGGCTTGAGCATCCTGCTGTAGCCTTTGTACCTGTTGCTGGAAGTTCTTGACTTGCTGCTCAAACTCCGCACGCTGCTGTGTTGTCGTCTGCAAATTCTGTCTTGTTGTCTCGAGCTCGGTGTTCATAGATTTGAGTTGCTGCTGCAGTTGTTCACGCTCAGCAATCGCAGCGTCTTTCTCCGTGACCGCCTCGTTCCGTGCACCAATTGCCTCATTCTTCTCGCCAGTGATCTTACGTGACCGCTCTTTGAACTGATCGGTCATGCGTTGGCGAGCGTTCGCCCAATTGGTCCTCTCCGTCTCCAATGTCTGCTTGATCTCCTCGAACTCTGCTCGCAGAGGGCCTTCAGACTCTTTGAGAGCGTCGCGCTCGGCCTGCAGATCATTGATGGTCTGCTTGAGTTGCTCCATCTCGGCGGGATCAACGCGGCCGTACTTTGTAAGGATGCCCTCGGTTCGCTTCTGCCACCTGTCGCGGTCCTCCTGAACTTG
Source organism: Colletotrichum cuscutae (assembly GCA_030869315.1). Taxonomy (NCBI): domain Eukaryota; kingdom Fungi; phylum Ascomycota; class Sordariomycetes; order Glomerellales; family Glomerellaceae; genus Colletotrichum; species Colletotrichum cuscutae. The sequence continues at coordinate 382,287 of MPDP01000277.1, forward strand.
CTTGATTTCTTCCTCGAGGAAGCCCTTTTGAGTCTGGAGCTCCTCGATCCTAGCCTCCAGAGGCTGTACCTTGCCTTCCAATTCCTCGATCCTGGTGTTCTTCTCGGAGATTTGCGTCCGGGCGTGGGCGAGCTCGTTGCGGAGGGTGGCACTGCTCTCACGGTAAAGGTTGAGTTCGTTGAGTTTATCCATCAGATCCTTGTGGGCAACGGAGGCTTGGCCGCTCGCAGCTTGTGAGCGTCTCTCCTGGTCGAGCTTCAACCGAGCCTCATCGAGCTGGGATTGGGAGTACTCGAGCTGTTGCTGCAGGCGTTTGGATTCCTGCACCTTGAGGTCGTACTGCACCTCCAAGATCTCCTTCTCCCGTCTTAGATAATTGTTGAGTTCCCGAAGACCGTCGGCTGCACCGTCGCTGCTAGTTTCCGCGCTATCGTTGCCGTCCCCGGCCGCCGCATTGCGACCCTCCTTGAGCGCAGAGAATTGCTTCGTGATGCTCTCCAGCTGCTCGTGCAGAAGCTTGTTCTGTGCGTTGACATCATCGCGGCGAGCCTTGATTTCTGACATTTCCTGCTCGATTCGCTGTTTCCTCTCTTCCCAGGAACTTTCACTTTGAGACAGGGCAACTTTGGCCGACTCCGCCTCGGCTCTCAGAGTCGCCGTCTGGCTCTTGAGCTCGTTGTACTCGGTGCGCAACTGTTGGACGAGCTTCGCAGCCTCGGCGTGCTTGACAAGTTCGTGTTCGTAGTCCTGTTGAGCCTTGGCGGTGATCTCTGACTGAGCACGAAGGTCCTGTTGGTGGAACTTGGCGGCTTCTGAGTGGCGGTCCGCTTCTTCCTTCAAACGCTTTACTTCCTCGTCTAGAATCGTCTTCTCGTCCTCGTACTTGCGGGCAACTTCGGCTTGGGAGTCGCGGAGGTGGGACAGTTCCTTGTTGGAGCTAGCGAGTTCCGATGACAGATCTTCAACACGCTGCTCCATCTCCTTAATCTTGGCGTCCTTGGCCGCGAACGCAGCATCCATCTCCTCCCTGAATTGCTCTGTGGTGGTTGTGAATTCGGTAAGAGCTTCTTCATTTTGTTCGCTGAGTTGCTTGTATTGCTCTGTCTGTTCCCTGGCATTCTCGAGCTGAGACTTAGCGATGTCAAGCTCCCTCTTGAGGTCGGAAACCTCATTGATTAACTCGCGAACCTCGGCCTCGCTGTCTTGGTCAGTCTGGGTAGGAGGTGCCATCGTGCCGGGCCTTGGCGTTGGCCGGGGCGCCAGGCGACCAGCTCTGTCTTCCGCATTGCGAAGTTCGATGGTGAGCTCATCAACGCGAGCTTGCAGGTGGTCGCGGCTGGTCTTAACAGCGACGTGCTCCTCGCGAATCTGGCTCAGACTGGTAGAGAGCTCATCGATGCGCTTCTGGGCTTCGCGAGCATCGAACTCCTTCCTGAGCTGAAGCTTCTTGCCTTCTTCCATTTCATCAGACAGCTTGCGCTTCGTGCTGTTCAGCTCTTGTTCAAGATTGTCGATCTTGGACTGAGCTTTCCGCCTGTACTCAGACTCAGAAATGTCACGCTCGTTCTGCATGGATTGCTGGCTTGCCAAAAGATTGTTGAGTCTCGTCTTCTCCTGCACAAGACTCTCGTTGTCTTGATTGAGACGATCCTGGATGTCCTTCCATAACTTCTTCTCTGCCTTGAGGTTGGCCGCCTCGTTTCGAACGCTCTCGAGCAAGCCCTTGGCATCGATGAGTTCTTCGGCAACTTGCTGGGTTCGGATTTCGTGCTTGATGGAGTCCTCTGAGAGCGTCTGGTTGCGCTTCTGAATCTCCTTGTTCTCGCTCTGCAGCGCAACAAAATTGGAGTGGAGCATCTCGTATCTCTCGGAGGCGAGGGTAATCTGACTGGTAATCTTTGCAACCTCGCCCTGGAGGGAATTCTTCTCGCTTGAAAGCCTGTCAATCTGCTCCCGCAAGGAGCGACGGACAGATTCCTCGTCGTTTCGGTAAGTGTCGAATTCCACTTGCAGATTACGCAGCGCAGCTTGTGGGGACAGGCCGTCACCTTCCTCAGTCTCGATACTAGTGAGGGGGAGGCGCTGGCCGTCGTCGGAGCCAAGGATAGAAGCGAGCTCGCCGGCAGAGGCCTTTTGCTGAAGGAGACGTCTGAACATGTCGCGCTCGGACTTGAAGCTCTCCATTGTTGATCTCAGGGACTTGGTCTCTTCAATCATGTTGGCGAGCTCTTGTTGCAGTCGCTCAACCGATTGGTGATCTTCCACAGCCTGGCTCTTGGCGGCAACAGCCTCTTCGCTCTCCATCTGCTCTGCCAGCTCGCGGGTTACCCTCAGAAGCTCTTGGTTCTTGGCTTGCAGCTCCTGAATGTCCTTGAAGACGACGAACTTCTGGGTAATGAACTGGTGGGTATCCGACATGTCGTTGAGAGCGCCCTCGGCGATTTCTCCACGGGAAAGTTGCTCCAAGCGGACTGTCTCCTCGCGAGTCAGCTGCTCCAAGCCCTTTTCGCGGGCATGCATGTTGAAGACCAACATCTGGATCTGTGTACTGAGGTCACGAAGTTGTGTGCGGAGGATCTTGGACTCGGCCTGAGCATTGGCCAAGGCACTCTCAGCCTTTCGCGCGCTCTTCTTTGCTGCGTCGCGCTCTTCGAAGCTTGACTGAGATAGTTCGGACATCCTAGTAATTTCGGACCTCAGGGTATCGGCCTCATTCTGGAGCTCCTCGATCTCGGGTGTCTTGGCTTCCAACAGAGCAATCATATTGTCGAGCTCCTCGGCGAGTTGTTGATTACGGCGCTTCTCTCCGGCCAGCTGCCCCTTGACCTTGTACAATTCGTCGATAGCCTGTGTTGCGGTGATGGCGGACTTGTTTCGCGCAGAAGCAGGAGTAGCAAAAGGCGAGGCAGGCCTTCCGAGAAGGGATCCATTCATACGGGGTGTCTGAGGTGCAGATCCCGGTGGGGGTCCTTGTTCAATGCGGGCGTGAAGCTCGTCGACCTCGCCCTCAAGCTGAGTCACCCGTTCCTCCAGGGCATGGCAAGTCTCCCTCTCGCGTTCGAGCTCGTGCTGTATGCGACGGACTTCGTTTGCATGCTTCTCCTTCAAGGCTTCCTTCTCGCCCTCCAGGGTCTGCACACGGGCCTTGTGACTGTCGGCAAGTTGGTTGGTCATATCAACGACGCGCTGCTTGCTCTCGATCTCGTGCTTGTAGCTCTCCTCGCTGCGGGCGAATGCTTCCTGTTGTTGCTGGACCTTGGTGAGAGCCTCTTCCGCCTTGGCTTGAGCTGCGTCGAGGCGATCTCGGAGCTGTTGTTCACCTCGCTTCAGGGATTCGATACTAGATTTCGCGTCTTCGTTTTGTCGTTGTAATTCGGCGATCCGAGCGCCCTTCTCGCGGCGGTACTTGAGAGCTTCTTCGCTCTTGGTCTTGAGCTCGGTCTCGAACCATTCGCCATTGCGTCGAGCAAGATCGAGTTGTTGTTGTAGTGACTCCTCTCGGTACTTTGCGCTACTCACAGCGGCCTGAGCAGCCTGAACCGACTGCTGCAGAGCCGTGATCTCCTTTTGGAGCTGGACGTTCTTCTGGTGCTGCTTCGCCAACTCTTCGGACAGCTCTGAATCGCGGGCGTTTCGAGACTCAAGCAAAGCCATATTCGCGCGATTGGACGATTGTAGGGACTCGACGCGGTCGCGGAGAGTAGTGATCTCGGAGTCGTGATCGGATCCGCGGGACTTGAGCGACTGGAGCTCGTTCTCGACCGTTTGTCGCTTCGTTTCTGTCATAGTCAAGTTAGTCACCTAGAAATTGATACCCCAATCGAACAATCTCGTCATTGTACGAACCTTCTTCTTTGAGCTTCTGGCGAATCTCCTCGACATCCTTCAGGGCCTTGTCGGCTGTCGCCTTGAATGTCTGGCATCTTGATTCGGCGCTGTGGTGTGCGCTTTCGAGCTCGATGTCGACCTGAAGCTTCTGAGCATATAACTCATCGTACTCGTGTGCCTTCGCAATGACGGCTTCGAGGAGGCTCGCGACGAGCTCGGGGGTCGGGTCGGTTGTGGCTGTCGAGACCGTCGACTCGGACAGCCCTAGGTGACCGGCCACATAGCCTACATCCACCGCCGCTGCCATGTTGTTGTAAGCTCAGGGTCTAGTCATGGACATCGAAAGAGGATTGCGAGGTCGTTTGTGGTCGGAATGTAGGTAGGTTTGTTTGGCGATGGGCTCGCTGCGTCGCGCGTCAAACACCCCACCGGTCGGGAAGGCTGAGGTCGGTGTTGCTGTGATGGAAACAGAAGCAGAGAGGATAGCCCCAAGGAAGAAGATGAGAAGTCTCTCGAGAACCGCCAATTTTGGTAGAGGCGGTCAAGAGTTGATTCCAAGCGACAAGGAATTGGGTGGGATTTGGCGGCTAATTGGCAGATCGCAAGATTTTGGGAAGAGCGCGACCAGGCGAATGTTTTCTGGCCAACGCACAGTGCAGGCAGGTACAAGGCTGGGGGGAGCTGCCTGCAACCACGGGCGACAAAGGTACTCGTTAGGCCAATCAGAGGGCCTTGCAGAAGGAAGCTGTAATGACACCCGAGGATCATCCGGCTGAGTCATCGACAGCTCCGCTCAACCCTGGTGGGGCCCTCTCTCGGTGAGTTGATGGAGTCAAAGCTTCCTGACCGAGAACGCCGATCTTCACCTCTGTCCTTGCTCGGTAAGACTTCACCGAAACCCCAAGCCATCGAAGGGTGAGCTCCAGACTAACCAGATGCATCCCCAACTTTGACCCTCAAACAGGCTCCAATATTGCCCTCTATCTTATGGCTCTTCTTGATTCTTAGCTTTTTCCCTCCCTCGACACTCTTTTTCCTTCAAATGCGCATATAGCTAGTTTCTCGCACCGATGCTTAAAGTTTAGTCCCCTTGGTGTGTAAAAATGGGTATATCTCTTCTTACGTCGTTAAACTAAGCTAAAGATTCAACAAGGATAAGTATCTTCCTGTCGTCTTCATTAGGCCTCAACTCCCTTCCCAGTAATCCACCACCAGCCCAGCCGTTATCAGTGCCATCATTGTTGTCGCTGCTGGCCCCCACCCATCTCAGAGTAACCTGGTGTCGGGCCTGCATGCCATCCCATCCCTTGAAGCTCCGCCCTGTCTCGTCCCTGCCCTTGATATACCACCGATGGCCCACTCGGAATCTGATGAATCGGTTGCCCATGAGCCTCTGCTAAGGTATTCTGCACATGTGGCTGGTTGTAGCTGTTCTGAAGCTCGGGTGGGAGAGGCAGGCTCTGGCCATATGGTTGCTGTTACGGATATGCCGGTTGGCCATGCTGTCCCTGGAGTTCCGAAGGCAGGTATTGTCCGGCAGGCTGCAGCTGGCCGTTGGTGTTGGCTGGCATCTCGGACGGCAATCTCGTCTGGCCGTGGAGTTCCACGCCGGGGGAGGATTGGGCCCATACACCACCAGCATTTGACGCGGGCGATATGGTGTCCGGATGTGGAGAACCAGTCGTGTAAGAGACGCTCATCTGAGGGCTTTTGGGTGGCAGCTCGGATAGCATCGTGCCGCCTAGTTCAGGTTTGCCCGCCATTTCAGGAGGGCCGGCGGCACCTGGAAGCGGGAACCCAGCCTCGTTCTTCTTCCGACGGCGGTAGATGATGAACGCGATGAGAGCGGCAATCGACAAGGCACCAACGACAGCAATAACACCTCCGATGATGGCTGCAAGGCTTGGAATGCTGGACTTCGATTTGCCATTGGTATTCGTACCGTCGCCAGAAGTACCCGAAGAGCCAGTAGCAGTAGCAGTAGCTTCGGCGCCCGAAGTCCCTGACCCCGTGCCGGCCTGTGCTGTTGGATAAGTCTGAGCAACTATCGCTTGGTTAATCAAAGCCGATGCGATCATGGCGCATGATCTACTCACTTGATTCAGCGATAGTGGCCACCACCTCGTTTCTAGCTGCCTTACAATAGTAATCCAACACGGCAACTGCAGAAGATACATCATCCGTAGCCGTAGATGAGCAATACCACTTGATATCTGAGGTCACCGTGCTCATGACGATGTTAGTCACTCCATCTTTCAAGCACATACAAGATGCCAAGGCCTGAGGGCCCGTCGGGCACTGGTATCTCGTAAGCGAGTAGATAGCATCCGAAAACCCTGACTGTGCGCATGCGGCCAGCGAGCTATATTGGGGGAGCGCCGTCATGTAGTAGGTCATATCTCCTGGAGGCGGCGAAGGCTGCGGGAACGATGTGGTGCCCTTATTCATGGCACAGTACGCATCGTAGAAAGCGAGACCCGAAGTCACGTCGGCGGCGTTGGAGCATGAGTACCGTACAAGCGATGCGATGGACCGGCTGACTCGTGCTGAGTTGTCGTTCTTCGAGCAGATGCAGGGCGCCATCAGACTTGCGGCTTCAGGGCAATACGTTGACATTGAGCTGATGGCGTACGACACGCCAGACTGGGCACACGGGGCCACGTTGGCGAACTCGGCGATATCGGTGGCATACTTGGTAACGATGTTGGTCGTAGGGGTCGAAAAGTTGACTGTCGTATCGGGGTTACAGTACTGGCTGATGACTGCCGCGGCGCTGGTCTGGTCATCGGATGCGGTTGAGCCACAGCTGTAGCTGATTGACCTGGCGATGGATGTTGAGATGGCGGCGAGGTTGTTGTTCTTCGTGCATATGCATGACTGCAAATCTGTCGGTGCTTCACCGCACGCCGAGTAGGTCTGGGAGAAGATATTGTACGACACGGCAGTCTGAACACACGGCGCCTGATATGGGTCAGTATCGTTTAATCACCATTCCGGCAAAGGTTTTGGACATACCAACAAGGTGTAAATGGAAAGATCAGTGACATAAACGATACTTGCGGCTCTCCCAAGGCCGATGAGGAAGAGAGACAGCCATAGCTGGGCTGATATCCGCGACATCTCTCCCAGGCAAACCACAACAGCAATCAAAGGATATCAAGGAACGGAACGTCGACAACGGTCAACAGAGTCAGAAAAGACAGGAGGAGCCTTTCACGAAGCATGATGTGAAGAGGACGAGGGGGCCAAATGGCAATGTCTCTGCCTAGAGTGACTGGCTAGGCATGGGAAGCTAAGCGCGGGGGAGAGACAGTTTCTAACTCGCTGCAAGGGGTAATGAAGTCCACCGTTGAGCCCGTGTACCCGTGAAAAGCGTGAAAGCTTACCCAGTTTCTCTACTTCGGCTTAGGCTGACTTGGTGTTTTGATGGTCAATCATCACCACGACGGTCACTAACCCCTGTCACTATGGCGCTAAAGTTGCACCACCCCCTTGACAGCTGAAGGGCTGAGCCAGGGATAGCTTCAACGTGATCGCCTCTGCGGTTCCGCAGTGGAGATTTCATGTTCCGCGTCATTTGTCCGGGAGAACACGAAAAAGCCGACTCATCGCGGAGTCTGCCGGAGTCTTCGCTACCCTGGAGATATCAAGCCTCATCATTTTCTGTGACAATGCCCAAGTTGAACAGCATGAACAGGTGAAGAGCTTTCGCACGTTTCAACGAGCCTCTTATCATCCTACCCTCGCGGAAATAGGAGCAACGTTGGAGGTGTCCACAAGACAGCTTAGCTGCAGCCGCGATGGCGTTGTTTAATCAAACACTGGTTCAGCCTAGGCCAAGCAAGCTAGACAAGCTAAGTTGATGATTTGGTAATTAGTGTACAGCCATGGACCTCGCACTCGCAGCAAGTCACAACTCATTTGCCTCGCTGGCGGGGAAAACATCGCTTCGGAAAGTCGAAAAGTGATCCAAAAAAAAAAAAAAGACAACACTGGTTGTTCGATCTGTCGGTATCCGTACTTTCCAGACCCATCGTGATGGCGTCAGGATGGTAATATGATGATAACCTACGTGCCTTTGACCTTTGCTGGCGGCAGAATTGACTCAGGAGCCGGCAGGCGCCACAATCCAGGGGCGACAGAAACCGGTAGACGCGATTGGCGTGCCCAGATGAGACATTCCGTTCAGAGCTAGCCTTGTATATTGTGGCAGGCCAACATAATTTGTTGGCGTGAAGTTGAAAGAAGCACAGCAGCCTTGAGTGACTGTGTATCGTGGGTGTCTGGGTTCATAATTAGGTGCTGACTGAGAGGAGGGTCTATCAAAGATGGAGCACAGGCACCAGGGCAAGAGTAGGACAATTTCAGCTTACATAAGGCAAGTCAATAACTGACGGCAACCGGGTCATCACCCGGCCGAGCTCGGCGCGATTTGTCCGTGGCATAACCAAAATGTCGCTAATAATCACCGTATTCAGAGTAGAACTTGAGGATCAACGGAGTCAGTGGTGCAGAACTGCAACCAAATGGATCAACCTTCCACAGACTATCCAGGTTCCTGAATACAGGAGTCTCTCATTCTCACCATGATGGTATCATTCTGGGCATCCTCCTCCACCTACATTACTTCCCGAGCCATGATCTGTACAAACGGTACTCATCGATGGCATCGATCCATGTCAACTGACTTCTGCCACCTTGTTCCGGAACGAGAGGTCCCTATTGAACATTGAGAGGCCCGGCCAAACACTCTCAGGATGGCAGAGCCTCCCCTTGCGGCTCGCCACTCAACTCAGCACCCGGCCGCCCGCGCCACCACCGTACATGTAGCCAGGCGCGAGACCCTCACCGAACTTTGTTAGAGTCTGGTTCACCTTGAGGGACAGCCGCCTCGAAATGCTGCTCCGCTTTTTCACTTGCCTTTCCATGCTGTCTCTCGCCTCCAGTACCTCAACGTCGCCATTCTCTCGCATGGTGCTTATGTCCACATCGCAGTTCTCGTCCTCATCGGTTTGGCTTTGCTCTTCGTCAGATTTGTAGTCGGGCATCGCACGGCTTCCGCATGTTGTGCACATGATCTGATTGGGTCGAAGGGTCGGCATTTCGCTCTTTCGCCTTGTACGATCTGTGGTGGGCGGAGCCGAGTGGTTCAAGGACGGCGTTGGTTCAGTGAAGACATCCCCCTCCGTCGCCCGCCTCCTCATCGATCTTGCTCTGCGTTCGGCCACCTCTTTCTCGATGGACCACTTGATGACAGAAGGTCTTGGTGTCTCCTCCTTCTCGGTCACTGCAGCCAGGCTCGTGTTGGCGAACTGTGTGGTCATCTTGTGCCGGCCAATCTCATTTGCCATCTCAAGCCAGAGAGCATGGCCGATGGCATCGTGAAGTACCGGAGCCGTGATGAGCTTTCGACATTCTCTTGTGCCATCTGCCATACGTAGTCTACCAAGCTCTCTGATCTCGTCCAAGGTCAAGTTGCAGACAATCTTGATGTATCCCGCCTGCAATTGCGTCTCCCATCGTTCCATGATAAAGCCTTCCAGAAAGGTGGATGCCTCTGCGACGTCCCTTTCGTGTTGTGTCATCTCCTGTTCTATATTCTCTTCCTCCACTGTCTCTGGGGATTGCGCGGCTCGGGTTTCATCGGCATCGTAGGGGATCTCGAAGTAATTGTCGACGCTAGACTCGTCGGAGGGGCCGCCCTGGTGCTGTCGCCGAGCTGGGCTGGTCACCTCGTCTTTCTGTATAGGCGTCATGATCAGAGGCGTTCGTGGACTGTAGGGCTGGTATAGCTGCTTATCCAACGCCATCATCAAAGGGGCGGCTTTGCTGATATTGCTGGCGGAGAAGCAGCTCATTCTCCTCTCGAGCCCAACCGATTTCCTCGCCAATGGAATCTTGCTTGGGGAAGAATCTCGCGACCTCCCGAAGACTGTTGATTGAATGCCGTACATGTTCAAAGTTGTTATGCTTGCTCCTTCCTTTGACGACTTGGCTTGCCCGAAACCACATGAGCCAGGGTTTAAATATATAGATACTCATAGCAGTGTTATAGTTTCTCGCCCATAGAGGTCTCCGAACGGCTCACATCGGACTTGAGTTTGTCGGGGCCACCACGCCACTAGATCATGTCATATTAGATCTCCATATCCTCATGGTCGAGGCTGACGACGGAAGCAGGAAACCTTGCGAGCCATCGACTAGGTCTAGGCTGGTGAGGCGCAAGGCTTATTCTTATTCAAAGTGAGGACCTTGACCCCTCCGCCCTCCATCTCCTTGACGCTAAATGAACGACATCGGTCAAGACGTGAGAATGAGAAGCTGCTGTGGGATTTGTGCTCAGATGATTTGCAACATCTTGTTCGAGGCCTTGATCACGTTCCTCGGATGTTCCAGACTCTAGAGATACTTCATGTATGAAGATTGCGGCAGAAGACGGCTAGATCTATCAGCCCTCGCCACACAAGGTAGCCCAGTAGATAGCTATAGAGATCAATGAGTCAACAGGGTCCTTGGGGGATTGCGATGATAATGTAGCCTCAGCAGCTATTCTCGTCCCTAATACCTGCTTGGCGACTGCTCTCATTTGACCTGATTAACTTGATGTGTCGTTGACGCAGGGTTGCTACCGTTGATAGGAGTGCCGTTCTCACGGTGAGTAGATCTTAACAATCTCATAACGATGTTCATGAGTTCTATATATCCTGCAACTAGCTCATCCATCTCGTGGAGATGCCTAGTCATCGTTGGCGATTCCTTATGAGCATATGTTTGCGTTACCCCGCCACCCCGCGATGGTGTGCCGGTATTGTGGCATTTTTTTGGTTCACGATCGGGGTAATTGATAGGCCGGCGAGATCAACACCGGGATTGTAACGAGAAGTGGGTTGAGGTCTTGGCACAAGCATTCAGTAATCCACAGCCTGCAGAGCAACGGCTGGGTTTGCATTGATCAAAGGGCAGATATTAATATCGATGAACTCTAAATACTCTGAATTGCCGCCAAACGCAACCGGTTTGGACTCGCTTATAGAGACTCTCCGAATTATCCCGAGCATTTTTCTGATTACTCCTCTATGTACAAGCGGGCCTTTGAGTAAGAGTGGAAGATCCTTTGATTAGGTGCTGCTTCGAGCTTGAAACGATGCCATTAGAGAAGGCCTGGATGGCCTGTGGAAAGCAAGCTCAACGATATGAAGTGTTTCTATTACAAAGGCTATGATAGAATGATTAATCAGGTACTATTAATCTAGGCACTTGAGGCAAGACATGATTTGGAGGTGACTTTGATGGGCGCTGAAGCGTCAGCACTACACAAAGACGTTTTCCAAGAGATACTCGATCTCTGTCGCCCTGTAGTTGTCCTCTTCAACATAGGCCAGACCGGTACGGTTTACATCAAAGACGATGTTGTTAGGCTCATCCACCGTGTACAATGGCCACGTAGGACCTGTCTTGGGGCCGCTGCAGACATTGGGATCGGTGTCGTGGATGAACGCGACCCACATCTTGCTCATGAGGTCCGCCAGCTCGACAAAGGTCTCTGGCTTTCCTGCAAAGGGGTTGGTAGCATATCCCACTCCGTTCACGTTGTTGAACACGAACGCGACCTCTTGGAAATGGGTCGCTCCGTAGACGGCCGCGATGCCGTTGACATAGACGTTCCACAGGTAAGAGTAAACGGATAGTCCGGCGCCAGCGTAGGTGCTGGCCAGGAGCCTGCGGCCGCTGTGCTGTTGGTAGTCGCCGGCAAAGGCAGCTGCCCGCTTCCACTGAAGGCCGAATGGGTACGCCGCAGGTCGGCCAACCTGAGAGACGGGGATTCCAACATCGGGATCGTCGGGGTAAAGCTCCGAGATGGCGGCCACCTGGTCGCTGTCCAGCTGAAGGGCAGTAAGCCAGGCCTGGAACTGCTCAGTGGTGTTGATGCCCTGCTTTGCATACGCGGTGCCCTCATCGAAGTTGTTGCCGAGCAAAAGAGGAACATGTGCGAACTTGTCCGCAGCCAAGAGCTCGGATCCCTGGGCAGTGATGAAGTCGCCGTCAACCACAGCGCTGATGGTAGGCGGCGTTACGCTCAAGGGGTTGGTGCCGTTGTAGATGGCGTTGATAGTCTGCCAGGGAAGGCCTCGCAAGCAGCTCAGCTTGTCAGCGGCATCGGTACAACCCGTCTTGTCGACGAGAGCCTTGAACCACGGCTGCCAGTCGTCGGCGTCGGCAAAGCTCGCGATGGGACTGCCACTCTCGAGGATGGCGCTGCGGAACAGGTTGTTGTATTGACCATCGTAGGCGACGAGCTGCATGCCCAAGGAACGAGCACCCGCAGACTCTCCCCAGATGGTGACTTTGTCAGGGCTACCGCCAAAGGCGCCAATGTTCTGCTGGAGCCATTCCAACGAGAGGCGCTGGTCGCGGAGACCAATGTTGCCAGCACCGGCGTTTTGCAGCTCGTTGCTGAAGAGGAAGCCCCAATACGAAACACGGTAGTTGATGGATGCAGCCACAATAGGCTTTCCCTCCTTGACGGATTGGTCGACAATGTAGCTGAGGTTGTACCTCGGGTCGCGCGAGCCTCCGTTTACATAACTCTGTTTCGACAAAGTCAGCAAAAGTACCACGTAAAGGTTGTCTTACACTTGGCAGAAACTTACGCCGCCGTGAACCCAAACGCCAACAGGCAGATCATCTCCTGGCTGGACACCGGCCGGACGCACGACGTTGATGGTCAAGCAGTCCTCCGAAACAGGGTTTCCCAAGTTGGCAGTATCGGAGCCATACCCTATGCACATCCAGCCATATTCGGAAGCTGATCGAGTCCCCTCGAACGTCTCGTTGAGCGGTTGAGGAGCAGCGAACCGGAGAGGGCCAACGGGGGGTTGTGCATACGGGATACCAAGGAAGAGGTCCTGCGCATACTGCTGGTTCCGCACTCCGACGTAGGTCCCGTCTGAGAGGTGCACCGCAGGAGGTCCAGGCGGCGTGGGCTTGGGACGAGGACCCCAATAGGCGGGCGAGGAGGACTCGGACACGCCCAAGCACGACGAAAACGCCAGAAGAACTCTAAACGCGTGGGAACGCATGGTGGGCAAGGCTCAACGGGCGAAGAAGTGCAGCTTCTAGAATGCGGTGTAGAAGGAAAGGGAGGCTAACACCTGCGTGTGTCTCATGTCAGTCGCACAGAGATTCAGGTAGGGAGATTTTGATCAAGCCCGTCGACGCTACTCGGGAACCAATCATGACATATCGTCTAGAAATTGCCTCAACGTCCGCTGGCGTGAAAAGAAATTTCCGTAAAGACGGCCTCTTAGTCCCTGCACTGCCCGGAATATTGGGTTACGACGACTCTAGACTAAGAGCCGTTTTGGAAAATAATCACCGGCTCTTCCAAGGCTCTGCCGATCACCCCTAGCAGACTTAGTCCATACCTTAGATTACGATGACACATACAAGAAGTCCGTACCGTCTCATTGCCCCTGCGGATGGCACTTGGCAGCCCTCCAACACGATTTACGTGCTTCGGCTCAGGGGGCTCGATCAGATGCTACTACGTAAGTTCATCCTTGTGTCGCATGGCGAGAGCATGGCGAAGCTTCCCCATCGATCTCTCGGCCGAGGAATTCATTCATCACGGGTTCGACGGGTTGTGGCCTGATGCCCAGCATCCCCCGCAGATTGGAGCCGTAGTTGGTAACCGTCCGTGTTGCCGCTGCCCCCAAAGACCTGGCAGAACATCGGAGAAGCATACCTCGTTGTGGTTAGCAGAATCGATGGTGAGACCACGCTACTGCGCAGTAACGGCGCAGCCAATATTCGTGTTGGTGAGTAGACTCTTTTAGTGTCTTCTAGAGCCCCGAAAACTCCATATGGGTACCGTTTAAACGAGATATGTAATATTGACCATCGGCTATGATCCTGGGGAAAATCGCTGGCATGGGATCTCTCCGCTCAAGCCCCAGGATTAGAGTTCGGCACTAGAGACCGGTACCCCAGCCATCTTGAGTTGAGGAGTGGGCACATTCCCACATTCCTCAGCTGCCCCGGCATAGTTGGGCCGGCCTGGCAGGGCTAAAGGAACTTTGGTAGCAGAATCCGTTAACGAGACCACACACACCTTAACATTCTCATTGATTACAGTTGCGTGATGCCAGTGGACCCTTTATGCGTCTGTAGAGGAGAACGTGGTCCGTATGCGGAGACGCTGTTGGAGCATGGCGCTGGATCTCCGATTGAGATGGACCCCGAGCCAAAAGCCCATGGGAACGTCCCAGTCCTACCTTACTGTTTAAGTAACCAACTTCGTGTTCCCATCAGATCATTCCAAGACAAGTGTGGTTGCAACAAAACAGCCACAGCGTCAGTGGTGAGCCGTTGACTCTTGTGAGGCTGCTGGTTCCCCTGCATCCGTACCTCCCGGTGGATTTACAGACGCAAAACAAACTTGGCCCAGCGATCCAACAGTTGCGTTTGAAGTAAGTGCCCGTAGTAGCAGAAATCATACGTTGGTCCCAGCACCGCCGTGTTGGCGGCCGGCCTCGACTTTTCCACTAACCCAAATCTCCCGCTTCCGCCCGCCGTGATATATGTCGTGCACCGGTCGAAGCCTGATCTGTCTTTCGCCTGCCCGTGACGAGGTGTTCCTTGGGGCAGGTGGCGGAACTTCGTCCGAACTCCGCCTCCCTCCCTGCTTCTCCCTTTGAGGGGGAGAATCCTATCACCGACACAGGCAATACTCTCGCCGGTTTCGAGGGGGGGCACATAGCGTGAAAAGTCGGTTGCACTCCCCGAAACTAAGGACTGTTCATGGAGGGTAGGAGGCTTTCTGGTACCTGGGGCCCCCCTTGTTAAGAACGCTGATCTTAGATTTCATCATGTGCGATGCCAATGTATAATATGAGGGAGTGATGCACTTCCCGCGTGTGCGCTGACCTCGCCCGACTTTGAGCAGAATTCCCGGGGATCCACTGATTGACTCCCGTCCTTGATTCTTACGACGCCTTCTATCATATCTCGTGGCACTGTGCATCTGCCGTGAGGTTGACGATGGTCGACGATAGAGGCACCAGACTCCTCGCCGTAACATGGTCTCTCTGTGTCGCTAGCGCTACGCTGCTTTCATTGCGTATCTATTGTAAGCTATGGCGTGGACGTGGTTTATGGTGGGATGACCATCTCTTGATTGCGTCAATGGTATGTGAAGAATGGCCGTCATTGTCCTACCCCCCCTAGCTCATAGTTGCAGGTGTCACTGGTGATATCCATCTCGATAAACTCCTACATCGTCTCTCTCGGATTTGGACGCCATATCGATACGATCAGTAGCGATAACCTCAAGCTCATCAACCTCAACACGATCCTCGTCGCCACGTTCGGAATCATCGCAACGACGACCAGCAAAAGCTCGTTCGCCCTAACGCTGTACCGCATCGTCACGAACCAATGGTTGAAATACTTTCTCATCTTCATCATCGTTTCCATCAACATCTCGATGAACTTGGTATGGATGTTTGGCTTCGCCAAATGCACACCGTTGCAACGAGTATGGGACAGCAGCGTGCCGGGAAGTTGCTGGGATAAGAAGAAGCTCGTCAAATTCCAGTTGTTTGCTGCCTGTAAGACTGCCGCGAAACGGTGTTCTCGTGAGGCTTGCATGCTCACTTGCTTGCAGATTACTCCGCCATTCTCGATTTTGTTTTGGCATTCCTCCCGTGGCCAATTCTCATGGGTGCAACGATGCGGCGTCGCGAAAGACTTGGTGTCGCCGTAGCAATGAGTTTGGGTGCTATGTAAGACTTTCGGATCCCACCCTGGCCATTTTTGCGGTGAACTAACATCGACGACAGTGCCGGAATATGCGGCATCGTGAAAGCTGTCCTGGTGGTTAACATGACGAGTCCAGACATCACCTACGAACGCGTTGACCTTACGATCTGGACTTTGACAGAACCTGCCGCCTCGATCATGGCAGTGTCTATCCCAGTCTTGTATGTGGTC
The DNA here is from genome assembly GCA_030869315.1 of Colletotrichum cuscutae. NCBI lineage: Eukaryota > Fungi > Ascomycota > Sordariomycetes > Glomerellales > Glomerellaceae > Colletotrichum > Colletotrichum cuscutae. Next base: position 398,106 of record MPDP01000277.1, read on the forward strand.
TCCCCCCTCATCAATCATATTGGTCCTTCACCTCTGACACCGTGTAGGAGAATGTTGTACCGAGAGCTCAAGTCAACTCAACGAAGTTATGCACGAAACAAGTCACAATCGCATGCACTCGACACAGGAACGAGGAAGGAGGTCAGATCAACGAAGAGATATGGCCCGGGGTCACAATACGGCCGGAATTCTGTTGTTGTCATGTCCACCGGAGGATGGCAAGAATCGCAGGAAGCCCTCCAAGAGGCGGAGGGCGGCCAGGCATCGCCGCTCCCGGGCATGAATGGGATCATCAAGACCGAAGAAGTGAGAGTGCGGCATGAAAGATTAACAGGACTCAGTGAAGGCGAAAGCTCAATTGAGCTCGACTCGCTCAAGGAGGGTCATAGATGAGATCATGAAACCGACAGTACGAAGGTTTACACTATAATAATCATGAGTTAGCGCCACTTGATACCAGATATGAATGATTTGAATAGAAATTGATTGGATATGGCGATCAAATAAACTACTCGTAGTCAACATGCAATCGTATGCCCGTGGGCGCCTGATGAGCCGACAATGATTGGGGAGAGATTTGAAGCAATCGTGTGAGCAAACCTGCGGATGATATTCTCTAACCTTGCTGATGCCACTGAATTTGGAGAATGCTGCCAGAATCGATGCTACCAGAATCGATGCTGCCTTGTGGCTTTGGGGCCTTGTCGTCACTCGTCACCCGTCACCGGCTCACCGAATGCTTCCATTATTGGCCTTCCGGTGGGAATCAAAAGCCAGAATTGCATGCCGCTATATGGTGCCTGACAGAAAACTTGACACCATGTATTATTCCTATTTATGATTCCGGAATACCCTGATGCTTGTCGAGCCTGGCCAAGCGTGGAGATAGACGCTTTGCATTTGAAATTAGGGACCTCGGTGAGGCCAAGGTGACTTCCAACATCATGAGATCGGAGTTCCACAATAGCTAAGGTCGACCACACACAACATGTACCGATCTTGAGAATCTTTCACATCAAGAATCAGAGAATCGAGTTTATGTGCTAAGCCATACATTTTAACACCTTTGAGATAGAAGTTCTGAGCCAACGAACTCTAGACTGTATGACATCGCGTTGGTTTCGCGATCAACGTCGTCCCCGACCTAGAAAGTCTTTACCTCTGATCAATTTAGGCCAAAAGAAGATGGCCGCTTTGAAACACAGCAGCTCGTGTCAAAGGAATTCGGTTTGAAATGAGTGAGCTCGTTTCTCTTTCAGCTCATCCTCTTTGTATGCCCAACTCATTGTATGGAGAGGCGAGAAGATGCAGGACAAGACAGCTGCCCTCGATAAAGAAGCCTGTGAAATCCAAGAGATCGACTTCTCACCTTATACAAGTGAGTAAAAGATGAAGAGGACCTCGTAGAAGCCTTGCCCACTGCAAAAATTCTGTCGCTTTGTCAATTCGCACCTGCCTCACCTTTGCGCCTTTCTCCCGACGCACCTTCCCTCAACATCAGCTTTTCCCAACAGCGCCTTCCTCATCTTTACATCCCTCTGAATTTTCATCTTCGATTCTCACTCACACCCTCATCTCACTCGTCCATCCTTCCAATTTTCTTTTTTCTTCAACCCCTACGTGAGCCATCTTCTCAACTTCACGCCGAAGAAATCAACTATCGCAAGAACCTCCATCTGCTTGCCCACGAGATCCTTCTTCAGACAATCACTTTTCATCAGAAGATTGCATTTCTTCCTTATACACCCCAGGCCTCATATCCCTCTCTCATCCATCTATTCATCGCTCGCCGAGGTTCGTCTCATCCGCCACCGGTGTCATCCCTCTAACGAACGCCGAACCGACATCATGATCGACCCGTTCAGCGTCGCTCTCGCTTTTGCCGGCATGATTGCCATTTTGATGGCTCTCAGCTATCTGGGCAGTCTGATCTACCAGCTCTTTCGCGAGAACGGCCTGCTCGACCCCAAAAGCATCGGATGTCTTATCTTCGTCATCTTCATCCTGGCTTCTATTCATCCTCTGACGGGAGACCACGCCCTTAGCGTCTTATCCAGCGTGGGCGCGGTCATATTGGAGGCTATCCGGGGGCTCAAAACTGCTGTCATGAGTCTGTCTGATACGCTTCGCCGAGCTTCTGCATCTCGCCAGCCGGCTTCGCATACAGACGTGCAGCAAGTTGCCCTCCGACAGCTCCCGGAGCAAACAACTGAGCAACCAGTTCCTACGCCCACGCAAGAAGACCTCGAAAGATGCTACCGCCAACGAGAGGTGTGTGACAATTCCGAGGAACGTCTGACGAAGACCTTGAGGCAGTCCAACTCCTACGCATCGGAAGTTAGCGAGATGGATGCGAAGGTGTTGGAGCTTCAGCACGCTATCAATGTGCAGCAAGCCCGTGCTCAACAGGCCGAACACAGTTTCCGGGAAGCAAACACGAGACTCCTTGCACACGAGACAGACGGAGCAACCATCGCAAGACTCGAGGCAGAGCTGGAGTACCAGAAAGCGCAGGCCCACGACGCCGATGTCTGTCGGGAGGCATCCAATTCGCAAGCGAAGTATCTCCAGAAGAAGATCGACACTCAGAAGGAGAAGTTCCAAGAATATGCCCGGCGCAAGGAAGACCAGATTGGCGTGCTACGTACCGATATCAAGGCACTGCAGCGTCAGAAAGACACTCCCTCTCGGGTAGAGCTGTTGGCAACAGGAACCCAATCTGAGGCGGTAGAGACTGCTCCCAAGCCAGCCCAACAGCACCTCGAGGAACAGCTCGCCATAACCCAAGCCAGGCTTTCGGTAAATCAGGCATTGGCGACCTCGGCCACGTTCGGGCGTTTCATCAGCAAGACCCAGATGAACGATCTCAAGGCTGATAGCCAGAACACGGAGCACAACTTGTTGAAGGTCATTGTCGACCTTCGCGGGGAATTGGCCAAGGCCCAAGCTCAAGCAACTACTGCCACGGAGTGGCAAGTCACTCAGCAAGATATCAAGGCATCAACGTCGGCAGATATTCTCGCGCTCCAGACAGAGTTAGCCAATGTCAAGGCCGAAGCCAAGGCAACCATTGAGTCGCAAGGCGCCCAGATCCAAGAAGCCGCAAGCTTCAAAGCGGAAGCTGAGAGAATGGTTGCTGACCTACGAAGCGAAGCAGAGCAACTGCGCGACGACAAAGATGGCTACAAGCAACAGATGGAGCAAATGGTTGCCCTGAGCCCTCAGATTGCTATGTTGCAACAAGAGACAGAGCAGACACGGGTTGAAAGGGATACCCTACAGCAGCAAGTGGAGCGATTGATGGACCAGGCCACCCAGATTGCTCCATTACAGCAAGAGAGAGACGTTGCGATTCAAAAGGCCCAGCTGGTAGAGCAAAAAGCAGTGGAGATTTTGCAAGTAAAGGCGTTGCAAGTCACCAAGTTGGAGATCGACCTGCGCACTGTCCGCGAGGAGAAGGAGAAGGCGGAGGAGGAGATCGAGGGATACATTGAGGAGCTCGCAGAGGAGCAAGAGAAGCTTCGGAAATCACTGGAGGCCGAGAGAGCTTCAATTCACACCATTGGCAACCTGAAGGTGGCCAATGATGATTTCTGCGCCGAAACCGAACGGCTGAACGTGGAGGTGCAACGCCTTCTCAACGAAAACACCAACCTGACGGCGAGGATGAGGAAGTTTGCCAACGAAGAGCTCCTCAAGGCCAACATGGCTAAAAGAAACAAGACGCAAGAGTTGTCCAACAAAGAAGGAATCTTGGACCTGATCAAGAAGACCCACGAGGACGAACTTTTGAAGAAGGAGGCCGAACTTGCGAAGAAGGATGAGAAAATTGCGAAGCTGGAGTCTCAGTACTCCATGAGCTGTACGGGCAGGCTTACCTTACGTGACAAGACGAAGAAGGGACGCGAGGACCTCACACTCTTGGCCTCAAGAGTCAGAGATCTCGAGGACCAGATTCAAAACCCCAAATCCGGCCCCAGACTCACTGCCCTGCAGACCGGAAGTGTTTCTACGGTCTTGCAGCAGATCGAAGAAGGCAAACACCTTCTCTCACTCACCTCAACTCCGGACAAGAAGCCTGAACGCGCGCAGTCAAGCTCAGGCGCGAAGACGATGCGACCGATGAAGTCACTTCCGAGTAGGAGAAGGTCTGAACAGCTTCCGAAGAGTGAGGCGGGTCCTTCGTCGGTGATGGAGGAATGAGCGAGGCCACGAGCTTCGGTTTTTTATTGTTCAGTGCGAACAAATTTTTTTCTTGTTGTATTATACTTCTGTGACGAGGGCCGGCGAGCCCAGTTCACGGATACTGATATGGTCGTGGTTTCGGTTCGGTTTCGTTTATACTAGGATGGTCACGATCAAGGACATGGTCTACGGTTACGGTTATGGTTACGGAATCCGCTATGGATATAATAATTGGTCGTGGTATCGAGCCGAACGGGTAGCTCAAGAGTACCAGGAATGAAAAGTTTTGATTGCACGATTGAAATCAAATGGTATTGTCTTTTTGTGAATGCGTGAGGCTACCATCCTACAGATCTTCCAAGTCCAAGCCATCAACCTTGCCCAGGAAATCTCCCGTGCCGCCTCGTAACAACTCCTCGATGTCGAGATTACCCGACGTGATGTACTTTTCACTGACGCCGGCATTGACGCGCTTCGACAACAGCTCGCGCAGCTGCGCCCTCATGGCTCCCATCTCCGCCTTGCTAATGTTCTTGTCCTCTTGTTGCTTCTTCTTCCGCTGACTTCCACGACCCGTCCACGTCCCTGCCTTCTCCAGCTCATCGCTGTCGTACTCTACACCTAGCTCCTCGGCAGCAGCCTTAACCCAGTCCTCGTCCTTGTTGCCCTTCTCCTTGGCGAGCGTCGCGTCAGTGAGCTTCTTCGCCAGGTCGAGTCTCGGCTTGAGGCGGGAAGCGATGCGGCGATCTATATCGATGGTGCGCATAAAGTACTTCTTCTTGCTCGAGTGCTTCTCGTGAACCTTAGCCGCGAGTCTGCGCGTCGGCACGACCTCTTCCGGCCCGCAGAGGATGATACTCAGACCAGTCTTCTCGGCACGCGCGGTACGACCGGAGCGGTGGACATACATGTCGGCGGCGCGGGGAACGTGGTAGTGGACGACCTGGTCGATGCCGGGGATATCGAGACCGCGGGCAGCGACGTCGGTGGCGATGAGGACGGACGTGGTGTTTGCTTTCGTGGCCGTGAACTTTTCGACGGAGCGGAGACGGGCTTTTTGGGCCATTTGGGAGTGGAGGCCCATGGCATTCAAGTTGAGGTTTTGGAGCATGGGGGTTAGGCGACGGACGGCGCTGATGGAGTTCGTGAAGACTAGAGTGCGGCGGTTCGGGTTGAGCAGGAGGATTGTGTAGAGGTAGAGATCCTGCAACGTGTTAGATCAGATCATCATGATAGATTGGGCGAGCGCTTCTTTCTTACCTTTTCCATGGCACCGCACTCGATGAGACCCTCCTTGAGACCGGCGGCCATCTGCTTGGCGGGGTTGGCGTCAATGAACTTTGGCTTTTCCTCGCGGAAGTTGAGCTTCTTCAGCAGATACTCCATGTTCTCCGTCTCCGACATGAGGCCCCATTTGCCCTTGCCAGCCAGCTTCTGCTGCAGTCCCTGGTGGAACGTCGCAGAGAAGACCAGCGTCTGTCGCTCCGAGAGCTCCTTCTCATCCTCATCATCCTCTTCGACAACCTCACGGTCAAGGGCGTCTAGAATCTCTCCCGCCTCCTTGAAGTGTCCCTCGCTCAGAAGCCTATCGGCCTCATCGACAACCAGGTACCTGATTTGCCGGAACCCCTTCAGAAGCTCCGTGCTGGAGCTGATGACCTCCCACAGACGACCTGGCGTACCAATAACGATATCTGCTTTGGCTAGTTGTCTCTGCTGTTTGAAGACTGACAGACCTCCCGTCACCGAGCAAACGAAGGGCGCGTGGGTCAGACCGGCGCAAAGATTCTTGATGTGGTTGGTGATTTGGTGTGCCAATTCTCTTGTCGGCGACAGAATGAGCGCAAAGGGTGCATTATCCGGCTTCTTCTCGTCCTCCTTTCCCTCAAACTTCTCGAGCCATCCCTCCACGATGGGAATCGAAAATGCAAGCGTCTTACCGGAACCCGTAGAGGCCTTGCCGATGACGTCGTGACCGGCGAGAATTTCGGGTATCGAGGAGCTCTGGATCTTTGTTGGCTTGGCGAACTTGAGCTTAGCAATGGCCGCAACAGTCGCCGGGGAGAGACCGAGGTCCACCCAGGGAGCCGTGTCGATATCCTCCTCGGCCTCTTCAGCTTCCTCGAGAGCCTTGAAAACGTTGCTCTCAAGCTTGGCGTCCTCCGGCTTAGGCTGAGCTTTCTTTTGCTTCTTTTCCTTCTTCTTCTTGCCTTCGGGTTCGGCTGCGGGTGCAGGTGCAACGGCGTCTGTCTCATCGGCTTTGTCTGCAGGCTTGTCCCCCTTCGTGTTTTCCACCTTTTGTGCCTTTTGTTGTGCCTTTTGTTCTGCCTTGGCTGCAGCCTTCTTCTCCTTCTTGGTCTTCTTGGTCTCTGCCTTTGGTGCTGCCTCCGCCTCCTCCATTATTGTATCGGTTTGTGTAGGGGCAGGCTCAGAGTCGCTGAAGCCTTCGAACTCGTCTTCGTCATTCTCCTTCTCGTCGCCAGAGGGAACAGCAGCGATCTAGATTGTAGTCAGTCATGCATTGCATTCGAGAGGGCGAGGAAGAGAAGCATAGGCTGGAAGACATACAAACTCGACGTTATCCCCATGTTTGACGACATCAACGCCCTCGATAACCTCCAAGCCGTAGAAACCCTCGGCATCGTCGAACATTTCGGGGACCTCGACCGTCTTCCATGGTAGCGCACTGACGGCGACCTTGCGCTTCTTCGGGGCCGCGGCCTTTCCGCCAGCAGACTTTTGGCGCTTCTGGGGATTCTGGGCAGCCCCAGAAGGCTGTTGCTTCCTCTTGTGTTGCATATTGAGGGTCCTGGTATTGTATATACAAGGAGCGCAAAAGGAAGGTGTGGGAAAATGCCCCGCGAGTAATCTTCATATCAACCAAAAAAAAAAAAAAAAAAAAAAGTCCATGCGCATATCGTCCACTGCAATTGAGCACCGGCGCCGCGGCGCTGCTCGAAATTTTTGGCGGGCCCGGAAAATACTTCAGCCGGAAGAGCCAGCTCCTGGGCGCCGGGCAATGCACAGACCGCAGCTTAATTCAGCCCTACGAGAACAGCGCTGCAGCAAATTTTCTTTGGCGGCCATAGCAGGCGTTGACCCCTCCAAACAATTCATTGCTGGCAATTTTCCCCTCCCCCGCCATTTCCGTCTCGTATCAGCCCTCGATAGTTCTCTTCCCGACTCTCGCTATCACTTCAAGATGGGCAAATCTTCCAAGGATAAGCGCGATGCTTACTACCGTCTTGCAAAGGAGCAAGGCTGGCGTGCACGCAGTGCCTTCAAGCTGCTGCAATTGGATGAAGGTGACTCATTCTACCCCGCCATCCCGTGACATTTTGACTATAAATGCTAAACGACGGTCCAGAGTTTGACCTGTTCGCCAACGTAACAAGAGTTGTTGACCTGTGCGCCGCCCCTGGTAGTTGGTCTCAGGTGCTGTCTCGTGTTCTCATCAAGGGAGAGAAGTTCGGTCGTTCAGCATGGGAGGATCGTGAGGCCAAGTTCCGCCAGGAGATGCTGGGCGTCTTCCCGGCTACCCCTGAATCTGTTGTCGCAGGGCAGAAGACACAGGTCGCGACTGCTACCGAAGAGACACAACCTCGCAAGGATGTCAAGATCGTGTCTATCGACCTGCAACCCATCAGCCCTCTCCCCGGCATCATTACTCTGCGTGCCGACATCACGCACCCCGCAACGGTACCCCTTCTCCTCAAGGCCTTGGATCCCGACTATGACGCCGCCAACTCCAAGAGCCAGCAAGCTAGCCATCGCGTCGACCTCGTCATCAGCGACGGTGCACCGGACGTCACGGGCCTCCACGACCTGGATATCTACGTCCAGTCCCAGCTTCTCTTCGCCGCCCTCAACCTCGCTCTTTGCGTACTGAAGCCCGGTGGGAAGTTCGTCGCCAAGATCTTCCGCGGCCGCAATGTCGATCTCCTCTACGCGCAACTCAAGATCTTCTTCGAGACTGTCATCGTCGCGAAGCCGAGATCCTCTCGTGCTAGCAGTGTGGAGGCCTTCATTGTCTGCATCAACTTTCACCCCCCTGCTGGTTTCCAGGCCAGTCTTGAGAACCCGCTTGGCGTTGGTCACGAGCTTCCCAAGATGGTCGAGGAGAGGAGGAGCCAGCTGCCTGTCATTGCTGATGCGCTTATGCAGAACCCTCTGAATGGGAAATGGGACTCTGCTCCCACGGTGTCTGCGACGAGGGGAGATGGCCAGGTTGTCGAGGTGGAAGCCTACGACGAGACGGACGAGACGACGGATCATGATAAGCACATTAGATGGATTGCACCCTTCATCGCATGTGGTGACCTATCGGCGTTTGACTCTGACGCATCATACCAACTCCCCGAGGATCACGTCTCTTTGGATCCCGTCCAGCCACCGACGGCACCCCCGTACAAGCGCGCAATTGAGCTGAGAAAAGCCGCTGGCGGAGCATACGGCAAGACGTCAATCAAGGCATGATGATTACGACAACATTTCGATAGCAACATGGTGTCCGCACTCAATCCTCATCCTCCTCGTCTGACGGACCGTTGGGCATTGCAGGGCCGCGCTTCTCCAGCAGATACAGCTTCCCTGAATGTGACACGCCCCATTCCGTTGTCCCCAAGGCCTGCTCATACAACTTACTCGCTTGCGGCGAGGACGTCAGAAGCAGAAAGCGTCGCAAGTCGGGCCACTCGTCCAAGATCTCGTTCAAGCACTGCATCAGCCACGGCGCCAGTCCCTTGCCTTGGTGCGTGGGGAGGACGTAGATGTCCGCCAGATACCCAATGGTGGCGTAATCAGTCACGATGCGGGCGAAGCCCACCAGCTCAGGGCCTTTCTTTCCTTCTAGAGGGTTAGGCAACGAACCTAGGGAAAAGGCGGCGGAAGGCTTGTCGACATACCTGCAATGTCGGCGGTAGACTGTGGGAGTTTGTACACCCCCAGACACAACGAATTGTCTATCAGCCTCTTCAGAGCTACTTCCGGAACGCGCTTCGTCCACCACAGCAGCTCAGAATCAAAGGCATCGTTCACGGCGCTGAGGTCGACTAGCGACCGGTCGGTGGAGATGAGGTACTCGTCCTTATACCACTGCTTAGATATCTGGTTCGGCATCGTAGCCCGCTGCCTAGATGAATGAATGAATAGAGGATGTAGTTGGAAGATACTTGAAACTCCCACCTTGGTCTGTGGTGCCCGGATCCGTACGAAACCTAACTCTACGAGGGTTGAGCTCGAGACTGCATGCGGAAGAGGGGGATCGAGCGGGAAGTTCAACCCCCGCCTCCGAACAAATGTCCGTCACCTCACGTCATGCCCGCCCGGACTGAGACTTTGCGAGCCACCCACCCCCCGTCTGTGAAGGGAATGCAAGTTTGGGCCGGTGAGGTGGGGTAGACCATCTGCCGGGTTCCCTGCTATACCTCTCTCGGTAAGCTCGCTCCGGGTGGGGTCCCTTCGCTCCGTTGCTCGTCGCGGTCGCGGGGGCAGTTTTATGGGGCCTTCGGGCTTCAAATGGGGTACAACGCTATGCTGGTCATCCCATCCGTGACCTCTTTCCCTATCACTACTGTCCTCATGCTTCCATCTTCTTTTATTCTCATGATATTGCCTCTAAAAAAGAATTAAATTCGAGTACACAGCTCAAATGACACACGGAGAATACGGGTCAAAAGGCAGATCATACTGCAGACTATTTGGGGTTCGGGCTGCTGCCCCGAGGGCTGGGAAGAGAATGAAGCTTGTCGACAATTGTTGCAAGTCGGTCCAAATTGTGACAATGCTGGCAGTTGCAAGAGCGTAACAGGGCTTGATGACTAGATCCTAGTGCTCGAGGGCATGATGGGCTCTGCTGGCTATCAGCAAGGATGCGGACAGTCATTCAGCTTTTGTTCTCAGGAAGGAGGATAGGCTTTGATATCACCTTGAGTATGAATGGGGGCCTAGCTCTCAAAACCAGTTTGATCCAGAGAGTGACTGAGTCTTAGAGAAAGCAAGCGACTCAAGTATGCGACGTCCTCCTACCCATTTGCTAGGGTCAAAACCGTGAGTCCAGCTGCCTGCGATAGAACGACCTCGTACACGCGAATACGCGGGAAGAAAATAAAAGCCTTGGATACGTACTTGCCCTTTGGAATAGAATCGTACCTGCCGTCTTTCTTCTACCGCTCTCCGCCTATCTCAATCCCCATTAAAGGTCGAACAATTTCCAGCCGTCCCTCCATCTCCCCTTTCTCCCTCCTCCACCCACTGGACGTTGCCACAACCACCACAACCACAACTCAGGGCATTTGATGCCCAGCTTCGCCTTACCGTATTAGAAACATTGCTCTAATTGTTTATCTCTTTTGGCATGAGAGAATCGCTGGAGGCACCGCGCAAACACAGTCATCTACCGCTGCCGTTCAACATCGCTTATCCTTCAGGCCAAGCCACCTCCGAACCACTCAAAATCAGGCTAGTCTCTTGACTTAGGAATCTCAGGTATACCCGTGAATATTCTCTGCACCTTCCTAGACAGATGCTAACTTCAAATTTACGGCAAGAACGTCATGATGTCCACTGACCGAGATGACCTTGAGAATTTCACCGCCGAGGTGAATGGCGAGGTGTCAGATCGCCCCATGCGTAGTGTCATTGACACCAGAATTCGAAGCTTCTACAACGCGATCGATAGAGGAGACTGGGACGCGGCCAAGGGTTACCTGAGAGAGGACGCCAAGCTCGTATGGAGTCTAGATAGCCCGGGTGCTATTCTCAATGGTGCGGACTCGGTCATCCAATACTATCAGGATGACCAAGAGGAATATCAAAGCACTGTCTTCAAGCTCCTAGTCGTCGATAGGGGCAGAGCTACTTGCTATTTGGAGGCTTTCTGGATTGAGACAGTTTGCGAGAATGAGGTTGCAGCCAAGGCTGCATCGGAGTTCGAGCGAGCACGCATGGTCTGCATCTTTGATGTGGACGAGAAGTGCCTCATCAGACGTATCGAGTTCCGAGACACAGATCAAGAGACCATCACCACAGGCGGCGGCCTCAAAGAATTGAGACACGCTGCAAAGGAGTCTAAGAAGGACGTCGTGGTCATGAAGGAGAATTTCGGGTTTTAGAGAAGGTCTAGGGGCTCCACAGAGAAGGCGCCATGCCTCATAGCTTACACGAAATCCTTGAGGATAACACATAGGCACATTAAAACATCGGTAAGTCACAGCAAAGGCTTCCAAGCACGCTTTCTTTCTAGTTTTGATTTCGTGACATCTTCGTGCCATTGCGAGCAAGAATGTGGGCATTCGTTATTTACAGCAATCTGACTACCTGGACTGATAACAGTAAACTCACAATGCCGTCCTTTTTCCACATTGACAGCGAGCTTGGTGTCAGGTTTGTTGGAGGAGTGGGGAGACGATTCATGATTCATTCGCGTGAACCAAACTCTTGCACTGAACTCGCCAAAGTCTTCAATGCCTCATTCTATTGCATCAAAACATAGCGTCACTCGCCCGAGGTGAGATGCTTTCCTCGACTCTAAGACTGCCATCACCTTCCTAGGTGTATAGAATTGCTCGATGGTGGATTCAGTGTATGCATCATCCCTCATGAGAAACTTGAAGTTATCGCTGATAAACAGATGGGTTTCACCTACGATGGATCGACACTCCACTTTTTGGACTTGGATTGCGTTGTCGATATCGGGGATGAAAATCTTCTCACTGATAATGACCAAAGCTGCTCGAGAAACTCCATCTGCTACTTCGTGCACATGGCAGGTGACGCGGCCGCGGCCGGAGAGATTGAGTATGGGCGCGACTTCCAAATCTCGGTATTTGGACGCCATGTCGGAAAGGTCGGTCTTGTGTTGTTTGACGATCTCGTCACGGTTCTTGTAGATTCGACCCGAAACATTGAGTCTCATGTTAAGAGTCGCAACTTGAGCAAACGCCTCTCCGAAATTGGGCCATCCGCGCTTGTTGCAGTCCTTGAAAAAGATTCGGATCAGGTTTGACATGGCAGGCTAGTGACACTGGTCGCGAGATTTGCCGGCTAGCTGAGATGCTTGGATTTTGTGTAGGTGAGTCCCGAGGCACACTGGTATCGGCCAATTAGATAGATCGCGAGGGAAGTAAGAGAGCGAGCCAGGTATTAGGCAGCAGGTGGATGTCGATGTGTTGCCTCCTCCTCAGAAGGCCAAGCGGCTCATGCTTCTGCTCTTCAATTTTCCGGATCATGGCATCATCCGATGTTTGCCTCCGAGTCTCGTACAATCATCCCTTGAAGTCGCGGGAAATCAAGAATCTCACCTATTTGTTTTTTTCTTATTCTGCCTTTGCTGGCTGCTCGGGCGGTTCTCGATATCGATTATACAGTATTAACACACAGTATCAATGGATACCCCCACTATCTCGATAGACTATTTTTTTCTTTTTCTTTTTTAGATTTTCCAACTTTTCAACTTTCCCTCCTGCAAAGTTCACAACCATGGAATCTCACCTATATAACTACCTCAGATCCAAGTTAAATCAAAGTCACTGAGATCACCATACATGGCGACCTCGAGTGTCTGGCGAGGACAACACAAGCACTCCTTCACTTTGTTAATGCAGAAGTACGGAGATATCGAGAGCTATATACGCGAGCGCACCGTTGACCCCCCTTAGCATGAACTCACAAGGGCACCATATTATCGGCGCTACCTGTCCAAATCTGGGCCTAAAATGGTGTGAGAATACTCCAAAATCAAGCTATATCAGTGATGAGTTGAGAGTGTATGGCCATGCCGTACGCAGACAGACAAGGCAGAAACCGGCATGTATTAAAGCAAGTAGCGATGGTGTCGGATCGGAAGTCCAATTCGACCGCGGCATACAGTCGATCGACGCAGGGGCCAATTAGGGGCCCTATTTAGGATTATCATAGTTAGCCCAACCTGCGGTTAGAACCTCCCTTTTATACTACGCAGAAATTTATATAGTTAAATTAATCTCTTCGTTAACCTATAGTTCGAACTAATTCCCCTATAAAAAGGAAACTTATACTAATTAATAATTAAATTCTATTATTATAGATCGGTAAGGTATTTTATTATATAAAAAAAATAACCTCTTAATACTATATAGGATAAGAGATTCGTATTAATTAACCTTACGGAAATAATAAAAAAAGAGGCGATTCTTAAATACCGTATAGAATTAAGTAATTATAGCCCTTTACTACTTATAAGAGGTTAATATTTATTACGTTAAATTGCGCTAATTAATAGAACTACTTAAATAACTAGTATTTTATTATTATTTTAAGTAGCTTTTCTATTAAATAATTTTACTATAGCCGGCCCGTAATTAAAAATTAACTAGCTAAATTAGTAAAAGGAATTACTAAAAAGCGATAATTACTAAATTAGTATAATTAAACTACGAAAAATACTACTTAGAAAAACTATAAAATAGGGTACTAAAAGGCTATAAAAGAAAAGATCCCTAAAGTATCTAACCCTACTAAGTACGAGTAATAAGTAGTATTTTTAATAAGTCCTTAAGGCCCGTAATTTTATAAAAAAAAAGAGGAGCTTAACTTTACTAACTATACCTAATAGCCTATACGACTCCTCTACGAGCCGCTTAGTATTTATATTCGACTATTTTTATAAAATATTACTTTAAAAGAGGTAAGTTAAAAAAAGAAGTTATTTAGAGATTACGGAGAGTATAAGGCTTAGGAAGTTAGAAATATACAAAATAATAAAAATTAATAATTAGTAAAAATTATAAGACTAATTACTATATTTTCTTATAATAATATAAACGTCTATTATTACTATTAAAAAAAGGGGGTTATTAAAACCTACCCTTTTATACTAAATAAAAAGGACGTCTTAATAAGTACAATAACTAGCGATCTAAAAAAGTAGTAATAGTTACTAGAGATAATAAAAATAAGAGTAATAATAAAATAGCGAGAGGAAGCGGGAATCTCTTAAACCCTAATAAATTCGTTAAGTAGTAAAAGTACGGGCTTATTATAACTAATATATAAATTAGATATATTTCTATTAAAATTAAACATATTAATAACCGCTAATACGGGCATAGGCTAGAGCACGACCCTTAGTAAGTTAGGGTAAAAAAAAAAAAAAAAAACCCGATCTTAAATAGAATCCTAATCCCTTATAAGTAAATAAATATTAACCCGGACTATTAAAGAACATAAATATATAAAATCGCAGATTAACCTAACGGTAAGTAAATTAATATAATATTAATTTATTTAACTAAGGTCTATAAGAAAAAGGGACTATAGGGGCAACCCCTATTTTATAAAATCGCAAACGACCTTAATTACTAACTAAACGAATAGTTTACAAGAGTAAGCCTAGGAATTATAAAAATAGTTAATAAATACTTCTACGGGCAAGGGGTATTACTAATATAATTATAATCGTAAGAACTATATAAAATCCCAGTAATAATAATTATAAAAAAGGAATTTATATTATAAAACTAGGTACAAGTTAATAAAGTATATAATCGCTTTAATAAATTTAAAAAAAGGGTAAACGACGTAAATTTCCTTTCTATAATTATTAATAATAATCTATTATCGTAAAAGGATATATAAAAATAAAATATAGTACTAGAAGTTTAATAATTAACGATTCTACTTATCTTAATCTATAGCTCGTCGCTGCTATTAATACAAAATTCGGTACTAATCGGCTAATAAAAAAGGAAGTAAATAACCTAAAATTACTAATAATATATAGTAACGTAAGGATCGTATATAAATACTAAAAATCTATTAGTAAATACGAGGTAATTTATAAACCTTAAAAAGATCTTTTTAAAAAAGAAATTATACTCTAAAAAGAAATATAAAGTTTTATAAAAAACCCTAATAATATTTTATAATTACTATAAAAAAGTCGGGATTAGGGAATACTAGTACTATTTAGTAATTAATATCGTATTTATAAACAAAGCCTCTAATTACTATTACGAAGTAGTATATAATCTTAATTAAAATAACTTTCTTAGTATTATTAACAAAATCCGAAGCCGCTTCGAGACTTATAATTAGAATTTAAAACTCCTATCTAAGCTACGAATAATTTCTTTTATATTTATAGCTAGGATAATAGAGGGTAAATTGTAAGTAAAAATCCTTAAAAAGCTTATTAATCGAATTAATAAGCTAGTAAAAACCTAGCTAAATAAGAGAACTAATAAGTAAAAAGTTAGCTATCTCTATACCGTAATCTAATGCGTACTAAAAATAAAAATAACCTTATACTAAGTACTTAAAAACTATAAAACGCTCTACTTAAGGCTAAGATCTAGTTTTAATATTAAAGCGAGAATACCGCACTAAACCTATCTCTAAGTATATAATAGCCCTTATTAATAGTACTAAGTCGATCGAACGTATAATAAAAAAAGGAAAAAAACTAGGTATAATAATCGCTAATAGGGAGGCCTAAATTCGTTAAATAAGTAGAGATTTAACCCGTGAGTAGGGTAATATAAAAAATAGTATTTTATTTATAAAAAAAATAGATATTAGTTAAGTAACTACTCCGAAAAAGAACGTATTAAATTATATAAATAGTATCGAAAGTCGAGGGTAATAAAAAGTAAAACTAGCCCTAATTAATTTAACTAATTCTTTGTAATATATAAAGGTATATCCGGGGGCACAGAACTTAGTATAAGTAACTAAATTAATAGCTTAAAGTATTCGCTAAGAAACTTAGAAAATAAAAAAAACCTTATACTTTATATTAATAAATTAAATTATAATAAAGTTAATAATATTAACTACTCTTTCTTCGTACTATTAGCCTCGGGAGGATATACGAATATAAATAAATAAAAAGTAATAAAAGCTCTTAATAAATAGGCTTTTATTTATAAATAATAAGGGAAAGTCCCCTAGATAATAGGTATAGAGAGGGGTAAAGGAGGTAAATTATAATCCGGCCCGCTAAATTTAATAATACTAAATTTACCTCTCTTAATACTTAAAGAGAAATTAGGTACTAAGTAAATCTAGGGGTAGCTAGAGGGGTCCTTTTTATATTACTTAGATTATTTAAATACTAAGCTCGTCTAAGTATTCTACGTAAGTAAAAAGTATAGCTTAAAAACTTTATAAGGGATTATCCTAGATACTAAGGTATTATAATAATTAATAAGAGGAAAAGGGTAATTTTAAGTATTATAAAGGATCGCGTTAGTAATACTTAATATATTAATAATAAGTATTATAAAAATTAGTTTCGGCCTGGGTAAGGAAATCGTCGCCCTAGGTACAATAGAAGTTAAGACGTACTTCAGAATAATAACCTTCTATATTTTACTTATTAATATACTATTTCTCTTATATTTAAAAAATATAAATTAACTAGGTATTATTTTTAATAATATGAGGAACAGAATCTCTAATAGTAAGCACTTCGAGATAGTTAAACGATAATAAGGGTACGTATTTATAAGGCTTATTAATAATATAAAGTTAATTAATTACTTAATAAAAAGTAAGCTTAGATAATTATACTAAATATTTAGCTACTTATTAATTACGAGGCTATATAACCTCCTAAAGTAGTTAAGTAATAATAATATCGAAATAGGAGCGCTAGAGTAGTTAATAAAAATATATTACTAATACTAAATAAATGCGCAAAGCTTACGTAGGTTTAAATTTAAATTACGTAATGAGCTTAACTTTAATTAGGAAATTATTATTAATATCTTTTATTTAAATAATCGGCTAGTCCTATATATAATTAACGAAGCTATATTCTTTTAAGTAGGGTAATTCCTACGGGATCTATAAATAAAAATAGTATAAGTAGCCCTATAAAAAAGCTAGATTAATATATACTAAGGTCCGCTAAATAGTATTAAAACTAACGCTAGTATTAGCTTTAAATTAGTAGAATTTAAAAAGAATATAATAGTATATAATATATAGCTAAAAGTCGTGCTTATTAAAGCGTACTATAGTATTAAAAAAGTAAAAAGGGTATACTAATAGCTAAAAAGGGTATTTAAAATTATTAAAGAAAAAAATCTAGATTTTATTAATAACGAATACCTCTAAATAGTACTTAAATACTATAATAATACTATGGGGCCTAACGGGCTTATACTAACGCTTCTCGTATTTAAAGTATATTTAAGAACGACCTTAGCCTCGCTACTATTACTAAATATAAACTAACGAGCCCGAGTAGTTAAAAAAATAATATAAGTACTACGTAAAGTAAGCATAAGAAGGTAAGTTAATAAAGTAATTATAATATATAATAAGCCTAATATAGGGGGTAATTTAAATATATTACTAAATTTAAATATACGAGTATAACGTAAAATTACTTAATAATAAGCTAGGCTATATAAATTGATCTTTATTAATAAGCAATCTTACGTAGTTACGAGGGATTATAACTAACCCCTCGAGGTATTAATTATAGTAATAAGACTATATTATATAGATCTTAACGAAGTAATTTCTAATTTATAAAAGAAAAAGAGCTAGGGGAAACTATATAACCCGTAATAGAGGTATAAGAAATTATCCTTAATAAAATCGTCGTAGTAGTACTAATAAATAACGAAGAAGAGGAAATTATTAAAAGGGTACTAATACTACTAGTAAGACGTTATAAAAGACTACGATAATAAGCACTAATATAACAATTTATTATTAATAACAAAGTAATTAATACTTTTTATATAATAAAAAAAAAAGCTAATTTCGAGTTAGTAATTAAACTACGTAAGGAAAGTATAATTATAACTATTAAAAAGCTATATAAGGAATTAGATCTAATTAAAATAAATACTTTTCGTAATCGAGGGGTTTATTAATTTATTTTTTATAACCTAGAGAAGTATATAAACCTCCGTATATTTAAATTATAAATAGTTCGTAAAATTAAAAAGAAAAGAATACCCTAACTATATAAGAAATTTAGATACGTAATTTAGAGGTACGGTAACGTTAAAAAAGCGACGTTACTTATATAATCGCCTATAATATAGTACTATAGTTAACGATTAATAATAGTACTAATAGTATCGCTACGAAAAAAGGGATATAAAATTTAGAGCCGTAATATTACTTAGGCCTATACTTAATTAACCACAGGGCTCATAAGGAAAATCCTAGCCTATTTACTAAAAGAAATAGCTAGTAAGTACCTAAAAAGCACGATTATCGAAGTACTTAAGCTACTATATAAGCTCGTAGAATCGGGTACTTATTAATAAGCTATATATTACGATTTTTATATTAATTAATTATTAATAGTTATATTTACGTATAACCCGTGCTTATTAATCTCTAAGTACGTAAATAACTAATTTAGAATTATTAAAATATAAACTAACGATATATTAGGCCTATTTAATATTAATTTTATAAAAAAGGAGGATAAGGAGCTCTAAAAAGCGGGCTTTATAATAAAACTAAAAGAGGTCCTTATAACGAATAACTTATTAGCGTTTAATAATAAGATTTTTATAATTAAGGGAGAAACCGTCGTTT
This sequence comes from Colletotrichum cuscutae, assembly GCA_030869315.1. Lineage (NCBI taxonomy): Eukaryota > Fungi > Ascomycota > Sordariomycetes > Glomerellales > Glomerellaceae > Colletotrichum > Colletotrichum cuscutae. The sequence continues at coordinate 416,838 of MPDP01000277.1, forward strand.
TTTAATAAAAGGGGTAAGATAAAAAAATTAGCCTTATTAATCTAAATATAATTAATATTAAAAAATAATATAAAACTAAGCTTATATAAGGGGTATATATTACGAGTATATACTAGCTTAAAATAACTTTTAATTACGCTAAAGTAGTATAAGCTATAGAACTAAATAAATAAAACGTTAAAGTACTTAATAAGCGGCTTAAGTAGTAATACTTAAATCTTAATTAAGGTCTCGTTTATTACTTAATTAACCTCGTAGTTAGTAAGCTCTACGTATTTATAAATAGCTTATTTATAAATAATAAGAACCTTATTTTATAATTAGAGTATATTATTATTCTCGTTAACGAGAGTATAAATAAGAGCGAATTTATAATATATAATAATATAATCTATTACTTATTAATTAAAAATAAGCGGGTAACGAGAAGTATATTAGTATTAAAAGTCTATAGTATAATTAATAGCGTTAACCTCGCTTACGTAATTTTAATAACGCTAAGGAGAATTACTAATTAACTTAGCCTTTTACTAATCCTAATAGTTATTTATACGGATTCTTACTTACTATACGAATATTTTATTAAATTAAGAACTATAAAAAAAAAAGGTTTATAATTAATATTATAATTTTTAAATAATTATATAAAAAGTATAAAATCCTCGAGATCCGTTAAATTAATAATAATAATAACTTTACTAACGCTTTTATAAAAGTAGTACTTAATAAGGGGTTAGAGTAATTCGTAAGTAATAAAAAAGTTAATATATAAATAAAAAAATAGGTTATATAAAAGGAATAAAAAAAAAGGAGAAAAGGAGACGATTTAATAAACGAGCCCGAGGTCGAATTATACTTTTAACTATAATAATTAAATTAATAAAAAAAAGAGAAAGTTAGTATTAAATTAGAAGTCTAATTTAACTATAATATATAGTTAATCGACGTAGGGGCTAATTAGGGGCCCTATTTAGAATTATCGTAATCAGCCTAACCTGCGGTTAGAACCTCCCTTTTATACTATGTAGAAATTCATATAGTTAAATTAATCTCTTTGTCAACCCACGGTTCGAACTAATTCCCCTATAAGAGGGAAACCTACAGATGGGGCTGTTTGTCGAGTTCAACAGAACCACTACCTGCATCGAAACCACACATCTCTAACCGCGGACACATCACCAACACTCGCACCGTGATTAGGAAACTAACCATGCTACAGCTGATTGGGTCACATGTGGTTGTACGAGGAAGATAGATTTGGGTCCTGGTTGCCAACAATGACAGAAGGAAGAAGATTGAGCTTGTAAGGGGTCTAGACCTGAGGTCGACAGAGGCATCCTGATGGTCAGCAGACTTCTGAACGTCCCTCAACAAGCCTAGAAGCATACCCTCAAAGCGAAGTTGCCATTTTTCTGTTCAGTCCTGAAGGGAAGTGGTAACACGAGGTCGTGACGCCACACAGTGCCTGTGCCTCAATTTCGACCTTCGTGATGTAAGGTCCATCATCTCGATCCTGATCTTGAAATCGTGAATAGGAAGGGCGCAAACCTGAACAGTGACTGGCATAATACAAAGAAGGGAGCATAATCTTTGTGCGACCTACCAAGCTCTCGTCTGTCCAGTCCCGGCATCTTTCCCGACACCCGCTAACGCGATAATGTAGGTTTGCGTGGGCTGCATCCTTTACCGATTACCTGCGCCGCCACATGTCCCAACTCATTACTTTACCGCCAAAATGACCTGCGCTCTCGGGCGTCACAGCTTTTGGCCTTGTTCTCGCTTTGTTATTCTGTTCATCAATGTACCGACCCTAGTTAGCGTGACTCCCAGCTTTCCCAATCTAGAAGTAATCGTATCTCATGTTCTATCCTCCACTAAGGAGGCCTAACATCAAATGTTCTTAAATAATGCTTAAATGCCAATCTGAACTTTCCAATGTGGCCAAGTGAATTTTCGTGACAACAAAAAAAAACTACCAAAACATTCTCTTCAGAATTCAATCGACCAAGACTCGCCGAGAACACAACCTTATCACACGCTTCATTGCATCGACCACTAGAAAAGCTCGCCCACGTATCTGTAGAAAGTAAGGGAGATACACCTTCATGATGCGGTACCCATCTAAAATCGTGTGTAGTGGCTGCTTCTGACGAAACCATTCGTCCTGTCCTTGACATCATCCAGGAAGTCAAGGAGCAAGGGAACGGCACTGAGGTCAAATACAACAACTTAAAAGTTCGCCGCTTGCTAGAAGAGGCAGCTGAAAATTTTATGCTCGGATTGGCGACGGTCGATAAAAGTGTCCTAGAATGGCTTGCCAAGGACTGCACCATGATCGACCCTTCACTCGACGAAAATGGTCGCAACTACGTCGTCCATGGAAAGGACAACATAATCGAAGCACTTGGAAGCGACAGTCCAACTGCATATAAAGTCAGAACCAGCAGATATATCCCAATCTCAACATTTGTTGAACAGGGCAAAATCTTCTCTTATTGGGAAGGGTTGATACGGGAAAGCACGACTAAGGGGGCGAACAAGGCCAAGGAGGCGAGCAAGACTACAGAGGCGCTTAGAGCGGAGGAGGATATGAAAGGGGACTTCCACGTCGGCAAGTTCGGGGGAGCCTTTGTGATATACCTCGACAAAAATGTCATGATCGAGAGAGTGGAGTTCAGGTACTCAGGGATTGTGGCGCTCGACTGTGCATTCAATCAGCTTGTCGAGGCAACAAGAGCCAGAAAAGTTGATCTACACTTGGAAAGCGTCAGCGAAGAAACTGCGTAATAGCAGAGGCATTGTGCAGTCAGCTGTCACAAGAAACAAAGGTGCAATGACGGGACTCGGAAGGCGCAAACTCGATCATATGTCATTGGAAACATTGAGGAACTTACCTTTTGAATATATCATTAGCATGAATTGACAAAAAGTAGAAGAAAAAAAAATCATTTCTTATCATCGTTAGAAGGCACTCAACGGCAAGTGGTCTCTGCTCTGCACAGACAGGCAAGCGTTCTCAAGAACGACTTCCTGGTGTTTTGGCATCGCAACTTCTTCAACGACATCCTCCAGCTGCATGTCCGGCAAACTCGCTCTTTCTTATCCTACTCACTGGGAACGCGAAGGAGCCTTCAAGGGGCTGTCAACATCACTTGCCATGATTCCTCCTGATCTTCTGTCGCCCCACCCAAAACAACACGACGTCCATCTACGCTCTGCGCTCGCGGTTCTTTGCCATCATCCCACAACCTCGCAGAGTCTCTCCGTTGTCTGGTATCTATCCGAATACAGGCAGAGGCTCCCCAGTGATTTCGTAAGCTGCAAGGGAGAGAAAGTTCGCGGTCATTGTTGCATTGCTAAACATTACTTCAGGTCTTCACCATGAATGGTTCCCCCGAAATTGACCCCGTCCAGGAAGCCATCCACTTCTGGTGCAATGACGAGAACGTAGATTGGCTCGAAGAAATACTGCATACTCATCTACAACCCCTCATAGACAACATCAACGCCGGAGGTCTCCATAGCAGCTGGGAATGGTTCACCGACGACGCGACTCTGACGACAAGCATCAATCTTCCACGCTGCGAAGGAACAACCTTTGAAGGAAGAGAAGCAATCAACGACTACTTCGCCAGCCAATACAATGCTGAACCCCGTATGAAGTTTGTTCCACTCCTTTGCACCTACGGTCAAGGCCACATGGCATGCCATGCATGGTATAGACTCGACGATGAACATGGCCTTTCCAGCCCTCGCGATCATCAGCTCCTCATCACGGCGGACTTCAACGATTACCACAGACTAGTCAGCATGGAAATCAGCGAGTATACGGTTGCAGGTCCGGCGTCTTATATTGAGACAGTAGACAATTGCGTCGCTTGTAGGGCCATGGCTTCCATGAGGCGAGAGAGACAGATGGAGGAGGACGCGGATGATAGCATAAATGATGAAGCCTACTCGGATTGGCCTTATCGCAATGACGACCACGACCACTAAGGGTACGGGGGAGATTGGCATTATTGCTGGCAAAATGGGTTCGCTATGCGATGCTGAGGTTGCGGTACGAGGGAACGTGTTTGACTTTGCCTTGGCATTCAATGTACAAGTTTGATTAGCTCAAAGAGTTTACTGTATCCATGGATGATTCTCAAAACACGCCCGTGTGGTGAGTTCACAGTCTTGCCTGGCGCCATGTTCACAGTCGTATTGATCGGACTAGTCTACAATACACTGAACCTAGGTGAGGTGGGTACTCTAGGCAGTTCAGGCGAAATGTTAGGTATGAATCATCAGTCATTCTTTGAGGATGGCTACCTGGTGCTGATAGAAGCTGTGTAGGTTAAATTGTACCGCGAAACAAGTGAAATCCCAAGCCTGAACCCCCTTGCCCTGCTGCTTGGAAGCGCCGTCTTTGGCTCCCCATACACACCCGAGCCCCAGGGGCTAATTCCGATTTCCAGATCAAACGATCACCATCCCAACACCCCAAGGAACCACTTGAGGCGATCGCAAGACCAGGAACGCCAGCTATCCTCCAGCGAGTACCAAGTCAGCGTGACATCGACTGGGTATCTCTCGGGCTTGTAGAGCTTGAAGTTACGCTCATCGAGGGCAGTGTGTCCGAGCTGGGCTGCTGGGATACCTCTCTGCCGGGCCATATCGGACGCCATTCTCTCCCAGACGAGGTGGATGAGCAAGACTTGGTTGTCCTTATAGGCGCCAAACCAAGAAGCTTCTACTGCATCGGCCAGGTAGTTGGGATTATTCTCGGTCTGCAGGCTGGAGTTGTAGGTCGGGTGAGGCATCGGGGGGCAGCTGTGGAGGCCATGCATCTCGCAAACCATGTCACCGAGGAGCCAGAATTTGTCGCGTGGGAGGAACATGCTGGCACTCAGAGAGTGGACAGGAACGTTGCTGGTATTTCCGTAGTAAAACTCGCCGGCATTGTCGAGATAGTCAAAGTAGGAGCGGTGCTCAGGTCCGCGGAAGTGGTTGAGACTGCCAATCTCAATAGGGGTGTCCATGTCACACTGGTCGTAGCTCGCAGCAAGCCGAGTGGTAAAGGCATCGGCAACAGTGTTTGGCTCGCACTGCTGAGGATCAGCTTTAAGGAAAACACCGGGGGGCATGTCACCCTCAGTCCCCTGTCCGATGGCCCTGCAGCCCTCGTCCTCCAAGCCCAGGTCGAAGCTCTCCATATCGTCAGCCTCATCCACGTAGTAGTCTGATGAACGAGTAGGCTTGTTGGCTTTGGCACTGTTGCCTAGAATCCAGGTGATATCGGCAGTGGGTCGAACCATGTCGGGATGCGTATCCATGAAGGACTTGGTACTCTTCCAGAGGAGCTCAGAGTTAGCGGCACCCTCGAAAGAAACCTTATTGACTCCATAGGCGATTCCGCGGTCTCTCATGAGACGGAAGACATCGACTGTAATATCACAGAGGAACTTGGTCTAGAACAAGAGCCTTGTTAGCCAAGACAAATCAAAGGAGGGAAGGGAAGAAAGAACGATGCCTACTTACGCCAGGTTCAACCATCCAAAACCAATCGTAGGCTTGAAGACGCTTCTCTCGGGCAAAGAGTCCAGCAGACCAGCGACGTTTGTGATGGGCAGTCTTGATGAGGGCCTTGTCGGCGTTCACTCCCTAAGTGCGCACCAAACCAGCCTCGAAACGACCGGGGTCAACAGAGCTCGGGATAGTCCAATGCTGCTGGGGGATCAAGTTATAAGTGACAGTCGAGGCAGTAGCGTTGGAAGTAGCGTCCTTGAACTCTTCGCTAAGCTCCTCATGGCTGAAGAATACCCAGTCGTAGCGGTACTTGTGGTTGAATCGCTGCTCGAGCTGTGCAACAGAGGCTACCATCTGCTCCTTTTGCTGCTCCGAGACCAGCGAGACAAAGGCAGCTCGTGGCGAAGCATCGTGAATGTGGACAGAACCACACAAAGCAAGGGGAACCTGAACAAGAGCCAGTGCAGTCCAGAAGACTAGAGAAGCACAGGATCGAAGAGACGGCTGGCTGTGCGCCGCCATCTTGGCCGCTGTATCGAGGTGTACGATCAGGGGTAAGATGTAGCCTGTAGGGGGAAAACAAGTGAAGGTGAGGGAGAAGGCATCAACTCCACGCCGTGACTGGCGCGAAAAAGGGAGTCTAGCGGCGACGTGCGCTCAGGGTGGATTTCTTTGGATGAGGTTGCTGTGGGGGAGAAGGTTGGTGGAAGGGAAAGTCGAGCTCGTGATGCTGACAGGAGGAGAAGTCGTGTGGGCGGCTAACGAAGAAGCAGTGAGGCACACAACCTCACTAGCGCCTCGCTTAAAATTCTTCTTATCTAGAAGAGAGGAAGGAGCGTGTATGTTGATGCCTCTTCAACACGTGATTTGGTGATCTGAAGACCTCACCGAGAGGTCTCCGCCTCAGGCGCCCAGGGCAGCTCGGTGAGGCCATACCCGGAAGATATACTCCTGAGACACGTGATTTCACCTGACGGCTTGTGTGATAATCATTAAACGCACTCTGGATGTTCATTTTCGAATCTGTGACAGCCTTCTAATTCCATGCCTTGAGCTACCTAATCTTCACATGGCAGAACAGGAGACTGTCGAGCTTTTCTTTACCACAGCAGAAAAGCATCATTGATGTCAATGCCTAACTTGTCATCGCCCTCCGGATCTTTCAGCACCAAAGGCATCTGCTTCTGCACGAAGGATTGCTACCAATCCAAAAACCAGCAAAATGTTGAAGAGGTCTTGCTGGCTTGGAGTCAAAGAGGAACAATGATACTGGCCTTTATATGCAAGCTTTGACCTGTGCGTTGATTGCAGCGTCAAGCATTCATGGCCCGCTGGAAACAAGACCTGGTTGGTTGTTCATTTTTGCTGTGAACTAAGAAAAATAGGATAGATTGTTCTGACAATGGTTGGACGTAGGTGTCAACAAGAACACCTCCACTATGTAGCACATGTATTCATCTCGTCCTTCGCGTTCCACTTTTTCTACCGTCGTTGCATAATACATCTCCATCTAGGAGGAACTCAAGTATTGCTGTATGTTCAAGACATATGCCATACTGAAACTGGCTTCTTCCGTGCCAAGCATGCGGACTCGCGCCATGGTTGACAAGCTTCCGTACCATGAAAATACCTCCAGCACGTATTGCCGCGGCAAGAGGGGGAATGTCGCCCATGACCCCTTTGGGGTCCATGCCGGACTCGAGCAAATAGTCAAGGACGTCCTCCCGCCATCTACGGGCAGCCCCGGTGAGAGAATTGTCCTCCGAAGAATTGATGCCATAAAAGTTGAATTTAGTTGATGACAGTCCACCGCTGGATTCAAGTAGGTGCTTGACAATATCCAGGTTTCCCCATTCGTAATGGGGCCGAATCACAGCATTCAGCATATAATATCCATGCTCTTCATGCCCAAAAAAAGAACAGATGTTTTTGAACGCGTTCACTGATATCTTTTTGTAGACTGCTCGGTAACGCTCGTATACTTGTTCGTCCATTGAGTCAACGAGAACGTGTCCATACGGGAACCCGGCGAATCTGCGCTGGCCGAATCGGCTCGCGAGGGGGGCCTGTTTCCGATGGCGTCGTGAAAACACGGCACCGAGACCAACACCGGTGATGTCTATGGGGCGGTGGATCTCCGAGAGGTTTCAGCTTCGTAGGACCAAGTGACAGCAAATTCTAGCTTTGACTCGAATCGTGAAGTTCTCTGTTTAGGCTTATCTGGGAACCAGGAGCGTGGAACAGGGGGATCATGGTCGCAGCTACCGCCGACAACGCCTGCTGACGATTTATCTTAGATGGTGCAGTGGGCGCAATTAAGCCTGTTTCTCATGCTAATCATCAGCGTCATCCTCGCATTGATGTCCATGGTAATGACGCTCGCCGGTCTTGGACAATCCTCGCACTTCGACCTCGATTACGCAAATTCTCTGCCGTTTCCAGATAGGATATTATACGACAAAAACCGCTTTGCGGCACAGATTTGGGCGTGTGGAGTCATGGACATACCAAAGTTTGATGAGGAAGGGTGGCTGCATTTTGTCTGTTGGTTATCCCAAGGATCTACGGCTCTTGGGTGCATCATGTTTGGTTTATTGGTGTCCTTCAGTGTCATGATATGGTTGGACTGGAGGGGTGGGAAATGCTTGGTGACAATTTGGGTGCATCGCCGTGGGAGCTGGCAGTCTGACTTTATCTAAATCCAGGACATCGTCTGGCTATCATGAACTTCAACATGCCATACGTGCAGGTGAGCTTGGCGAAGTTGAATGAGGTTCTGAGATGTCTTGCGAAGGGGAGTTAGCAGTTCGGAGGAGTTGTACGGCGTGTTACGCCAGCCATCAAGTGCTTCGCCGGTACATGTCGCTGAAGTCCAATCTATCTAGAGATGACATCGTAGTAGTCGGGCTTGTCGGGCCATCCTTGTACAGCAACCCCAGTATGGTTTCTTGAATTTGAGAATGACAAAAGCTGCAGTATGGAACTTTCACCCGTTTCTTGAATGTAAGTCATTTGCTGCGAAGAACCAGACTTGACTAGTCACACTGCTCTGAGTCATGCCCTTTTCAGAATCTTTTCGATATACGGTCAAGCGACTGTATCCGAGCTTCGAGTTCTAGATTCTCCTGTCAGAGGATTGCATTACGATTCCCAAGTTCTGATGATAGCTTAACACTACTGAAATCTTATGAGCCAGTGGTATCTTTGCTGAGCGCGGGCCAACTCAGAAGCCTCTAGAAGCCTCCAAGCTGACTCTCTGAGGTCACTGGTGTCTGCCAGTGACACTAAACATGACATGCAGCGTGGCGCTTAAGTACAGTGCGCCCTTGGATGACATGACTTTGACATTCCCCACCAGAGGCCCGAGGCCAGGAACAAGCTCACCGCTGATCAAGAGAGGCCCCCTCCCACAAGTGATAAGAGAATCCAATTGGCGACGGTTCAAAGTTTTGCAATCAGATCATTAGCTATTGCAGTCTCCCAGTCGCTGTATTGTCTTTGAGAACTCAAGGGACAAGTACTCGTCCAGTCTGCAGCACATCGTCGATTCGCTAAGATGGCGTCAACCAACGGCGCCAATGCTCTCAATTCCATCACATTCCGGAACCACCGCCCGGGTGACATGGGCTACATCACCCACCGACACGGCGCAATCTACTCCAAAGAATACAACTACGGCGCGCTATTCGAGGCCATGGTCAGCCAAATCACGGCAGACTTCCTCCTCAAGTTCAACCCAGCCAAAGAACGATGCTGGATCGCAGAGAGAGACGACAAGTTTTTGGGCTCCATCATGCTCATCGAGGACCGCGAAATACCAGGCAGAGCGAAGTTGAGATGTTTCCTTGTAGAAAAGGAAGCAAGAGGCTCCGGCTTGGGAACGGAGTTGATACGACTTTGTGTTGAGTTTGCAAGGGAGGTTGGATTCGAGAGCGTTGGTTTATCAACTGATAACCACTTGCTCGGGGCGCGGCGATTGTATGCAAAGTCCGGGTTCGAGTTGAAAGCCACCGAAGAACATCAAGCCTGGGGAGAGAAGCGAGTGGGAGAGACTTGGGAGTTGCAACTGACATAGCCGAAAACACAACTTTCAATCACTATGTGATATCTAATGCCAGCGAGCCGCCAGAGTTGATCTCTCTTATTTTCCCTACACCTCTTTTTTGTCGCCAGTAGTTGGTAGCTGTCAGCACTTCGGGGCAGCCCTGCACTAGCCCGCCCCATCTCCTGAAGAATTCAGGACCCAGCTCCCAACCATTCAAGTCCCAGGCGTCTCCCCATATGACAAGCGATGATTTGGAGGGGGAGTCCAAGTCCAAGAGGTCGCAGACTAAAGCGTTGCACAGCTCATCTTCGTCTATCTCGCCCGACTGAATACCACGAAGAATGTTATCCCTCATCTTCGGTATTGGGAATAGGTCCAGCCATGGATGATGCTTGACAGTCCTCTGTAGTGCCGTTGGTGAGAGATGAGGCGGCAGGACCTCGCTGGATCCGGGCCGCTCGGGGCCTTGATGTATGAAGAGAGAGTCGCCATCGTCGCTCTCGATCAATTCTACCGGGATGCCTAACACCAGCGCATTTCTTGCTAGCGCGTCGAACGCGTTGAGTCTCGTGAGAGCGGGAAGGTCCCGCGGGGTAGGGAGCTGTAGGGTCCAGTTCGAAGAGGCTCTCTGCAGGAATTCGGCGACATTTTTGCGTATGCCGGCGCATCTGAGCAAATAGTAAATCCCAAGCATCTCTTGTATTTGGGACGAAGTCATGGGTCTACGTGCATTAGGCGCAGCAGCGGGGATCAGGCACATCTCGGCTTGAGGCTCTGCTGAAGCTGAAGCTGTAGTACTGTTGAGTGCAATACGCTTCAGGTAGGTGTCTCTTCTGCCCTGGTTGGATTGCAATATCAGCCTTCCTCGCCAACGGGATAGCATGTTTGACAGCGGGGTTGTGGAATGGACCTACGGTAGGCTCTTTGGTGAACCCTGTTCTGCCGTCTTCGTCTTTCGGCGGCGCTCGCAACGCCCGTCCAATCGTCTTCATCGTCTAGTGCCTCTACTTGCTTCGGCTCCATCTCGAGAATGATGTTTTCGATATCTTTCCGCGTTGATCTTCGAGCATGCTGTGGGCGATGTTCTTTCAGAATTGTGTTCCTATGGGGGATTAATAGGTTGCTTACTCCCTTGTTGGCTGGGATGAACTACGCTCAAAGGTCCAGTGGGACGTGCTGTGTCGCAGAAATAGATTGCTTACTCCCCTGTCGATGGGGCTTGCATGGGCAGCTTGCCATTCGCCCATCTTGAGTGTTGGGGGCAAAAAAGGAATCTTCAGACTTGTTCTGGGCTGGTTCGAGGTTGGTCTGTTCGGTCGATGACCAACCGGAAAGACTCCTTTGAGCCTTTACTGCGTATGTTCTGTTTAAAGCCAAAGAACTCACGAGTCACCCACCGCGAGCTGGATGCAACGGAACGGGGGTTCGCCGCCATATTTGACAATACTGTCGATCGCCGGGCACTACGAACTGGCGACCTCGTACAATAATCTGTGGTGATTTCCTCGACAGAAACCCCGCTAGCCATCGAAAGCCCACAAGCCATAGTTAACTTTACGCGTCTGACGCAACCCCGAAGTAGCGAGTCTGTCGTCAGTTAATGCCCAAACATCAAGCAAGGATCGCAAATTTGTTAGAGACAACCACACAGCGCGCTCCATGACAGCACGGGGTATTCATGCACCGCGTAGTGATAAGAGTCGAATCACCATGAAGATCGAGTCGTTCTGGATAAGATATCGCTGTCCGTAGATGCTTGTCTAAGCCTCAGGATAGACATCCCGAGGATGACTCCGTGAGTTTCGAGCCGACAGCATCCGCTGTGAGATGCCCAGGGAACCGTCGGGACGTCACCGAGATCTAAGGAATGATACGGAGACGTTGTCGCGGCCCACACAAACGCCGAGCTCCCGGCTACGTAGCTCCCGTCCTTCCATGACGGCCCGGTACAGGTATCTAGGTACTTGATCCCATTGAAGGGAAGGAGCGTTACCAAATTCAGAGTCCAGGCCGGACCTGCCCGACAAGGGTGTAAGCAACGAGGAAGTCGCGAGTTGGCTCATTGAGAATGCCGGAGCCTCTGATAGAATTTATGGCTGACAATCGAGAGCCGCCGAGACTGGAAGTTCCCGAAGAAAATCTCAGCCAGCTCCGTTCTCTTGTCCTTCTTGGTTCCGAATCTTCCTCTTTCAATGGCTTGCTTACGCCCCAGATCGGCTCGTTAGACTAGCTTATCAAGTATTGTACCCTCGGGCTCGTCGAAGTTCCCGCGTAGTACCTTCAGCCGCCCATTAGACCTCCATTCTTCACATTCAAGCTTACTTCTAACCAATATATTAAATCGCCTTTTCCCTTTTTGTTAACATCTTGACGTTTGCTAATATCAAAAAGTCTCTCTACTTACCACGGTTTAAACCCTATAGTCGAGCTATTTGTACGCTCCGCCCCAAGATGCTATCCTTTACTGCCGATAATATCCCCGATCTTCGCCATCAGGTGATTATTGTTACTAGAGGAAACGTCGGTCTTGGTTTCGAGACGATACGGCAGCTCAGCAAACACAACCCAGCCCGAATTTATCTTGCAGCCAGGTCCCGAGACAAAGCCGAAAAGGCTATCCAAGAACTCCAACAACAGAACCCCAAAACAACAAACATCATCTTCTTCGAACTTGATCTAGCATCTTTTAACAGCTTCAAGGCTGCCGCGGTCGAATTCCTCAAGAAAGAATCTAGATTGGACATACTCGTCAACAACGCTGGCATCATGATGACCCCCGAGGGCCTTGCCAAGGAAGGGTATGAGATCCAGTTCGGAACCAACGTGATGGGTCCAGCGCTGTTTACCCAGCTTCTGCTACCGGTCATACGAGAAACGGCCAAGACGAACCCCGAGACGCGTGTCGTCATGCTGTCTTCGAGTGCTCACGCCCTAGCCCCGAACGATATCTACAAGTTCGAAGAAATCCGAACAACAATGCCTAACCGAGCTACTACCCAACGATACACCATGTCGAAGCTTGCTGACCTCCATTATGCCAAGGCTTTGGCAAAGCGAGAGAAACAAGTCAAGATCGTTCCTGTCCACCCGGGGATGGTTGCGACCAATCTTCACCATGCTTCCACCGGCATGTTTCTCAAACCTTTCCTGTATGCAGCCATCTTCTTCGCCACGCCTGTGGAGAAGGGTGCCTTATCGCAGATCTGGGCAGCTGTGAGCCCTGACGCCAAGAGCGGGCAATACTACGGTCCTACTGCTAAGGCGGAATCTGGTTCGAAGCTCAGCCAGGACCGCGAACTTCAGGAGAGCATTTACGGTTGGATCCAAAAGGAACTCAAGGGGCATGTGGAAACCATTGACTGATGGGTATACCGATGTGGGATACTAGATCATCGAGTGGTAGGAAACACCAGACCCGGCGACTGTTCCGGCCGAGCGATATATCTAAGCATATTCGACTTGGTTGGGCGGGTGGAGGAAAGTCTTGTTGCATTTCAGTCTGGGGCTCAAAGACATGCAATGAACCTGAGTAATGAATCAAAAGCGAATCCAAGAGACTTGATATGCAAAGATCGGCCAATTGGCTGCAAGTGATCGTTTAGTCTGGCCCCGTCGACCTGCATTACCCCAGATCCCCGAACCGAACCGAACCGAGCCACATGGTGATCGAAAGGAACAAAAAGAATCCTCGAAGGAACTGCTTGCCAATGACTATACCAACAGTAGTGTCATCGTGTGTTCCATGGACAGTCTGCATCGTTTCATTCTATTCGATTCCTGGAACAAAGGACCACCAGGGCGTCAGTCGCTTTAGCAGGATTATCATGGGTGATTCACCTGCAGCAACATCGGCCGAAAAGCCCCAAGAGACGAACTCAGAGCAGTACGGAAACACCCAGAGTGCTCTGGATCGCGTGATCACAGCCGCATCTTATGTTCCTCCTGAAATGAGCCCGATCCGTCGCCGCGCCGTCATGTGTGCCCTCTGCCTGACTCTTCTACTTAGCGCCCTGGACATCACCATCATCGCCACGGCCTTACCCACCATCGCAGCAACTCTTCAGGCCACGGCATCGGAGTACGCGTGGGTGGGAAGCGCGTACACCTTGTCCAGCACGGCATCCACACCGGTCTGGGCTAAGATGTCCGACATATTCGGCCGGAAGCTCACAATTATGACTGCGGCAGCAACGTTCATGGCGGGAAGCCTGATCGCGGCCTTGGCTGGGAACATTCAAGCTCTCATCGCTGGGAGGACTGTACAGGGGCTCGGGGGAGGTGGATCGTTGGTTCTAATCACGATTGTGATTGGCGATATTTTCAAGTTGGAGGATCGGGCGAAGTACTATGGCATGACTGGCATCGTCTACGGGATTGCGAGTGCGGTCGGCCCTGTACTTGGAGGTGTCTTTACACAGACGATTGGATGGAGATGCTGTTGTGAGAAGGAACCCCCAAATCCAATACGGAGCGGCATGGAACTGACATTTGATAGTCTTCATCAACTTGCCGTTCGACGGCGTCGCCCTGGTGGTGTTATTCTTCACCCTCAAGGTTGAAACCCCCAAAGAGCCATTAACTACCAGTCTTCGGGACCTCGATTGGATTGGGTTCCTTCTCATCATAGGTGGCACAATCTGCTTCCTCTACGGCCTCGAAACAGGTGCTGGTGGCATCGTACCCTGGAACTCTGCTTTGGTCATCTGCCTCATCCTGTTCGGGGTCCTCATTCTCGCGCTCTTCATCATATGGGAGGCTCGCTTCGCGAAGAATCCCGTTATTCCATTCCGAATCTTCCGAAAGGTCACCAACATTGCCTCTTTCACCCTTGCTTGCATCCACAGCTTCGTTTTCATTGCATACGACTATTTCCTCCCGCTGTACTTCCAAGTTGTCCTTGGTTTCAAACCGATCATCGCTGGAATTACGCTGTTTCCTCTACTCATTCCGCTCACGGTCATGACAATGCTCGGGGGGCTGTTCACCCGGAAGACTGGTAACTACATTATTCCCATCTTCTTTGGTTCGGCGCTCATGACTCTCGGGAATGGCCTGTTCATCAGCTTTGGCATCAGCACGCAATGGGCCAAGATTGTGGCATTTCAAATGATCACTGGGTTCGGTGCCGGTGTGCTCTTCCAAAGTCCCATGATCTCAATTCAGACTCACACGGAGCAAAAGGATATGACGGCTGCTATGTCGGCCTTCAGTTTTGTGAGGTCTCTCTTTTCTTCGATGTCCATTGTCATCGGGACAGTGTTGTTGCAGCATAACCTCGGTGGTGGAGAGCTGACGGCAGGGAAGCTTGGTTCTGAGAATGGGAACGATGGAACTTCAGGGGCTAGCAAGGCTATCTACATGTCTGCTTTGCGTGTGATGTGGGCATTCTTTACTGGCGTTTCTGGTTGCATGCTTCTAGCTGCGATATTCATCAAGCCGAAGTCGAAAAAGTCAGGTCAGCCCAATACAAGTTCATAGAAATTTCTCCAGACATTCCAGAAATTGAATAGTCTTCCAGAGTACTGTTGCGTGTCTCGGCATTGGAAATGATTTCAAGGGCAGGTACTTGACTTCTTATGCCGACCGACCAAACTGAATTATGAGTCACGGCGATTATGAGCTGTAGGGGGGACAGAGTACAGGCGAAAGAATATATAAGGTATAAAGTAGATACAAGAATACCCGCCAACGCCTTAAATCCTTAACATAGAAACAGTTGGGTTAGTGCGGATAGCACTTTAGTACTTCTTCAAGTCGAAGCGGTCAAGGTTCATGACCTTGTTCCAAGCAGCGACGAAGTCCTTGACGAACTTCTCGTTGGCGTCAGAGCTGGCGTAGACCTCAGAGATGGCACGGAGCTCGGCGTGGGATCCGAACACGAGATCGGCGCGGGTGGCGGTCCACTTCTCGGCCTTGGTCTTGCGGTCGACACCGGTCCAGGTCTCGCCCTCGGTGTCGGTCTTGGACCAGACGGTGGAGATGTCGAGCAGGTTGATAAACCAGTCGTTGGTCAACTTGCCCTTCTTGGCGGTAAGAACACCAGTGTTGGACTGGTCGAAAGTGGCGCCGAGGGCGCGGAGACCACCGACGAGAACAGTCAGCTCGGGGGCGGAGAGGGTAAGCTGCGAGGCCTTGTCGACGAGGATCTCCTCAGTGCGAGCGCGGGCGGTGCCCTTGCCATAGTTGCGGAAACCGTCGGCCTGGGGCTCGAGGTAGTTGAAGGCGCGGACGTCGGTCTGCTCCTGGGTGGCGTCGACACGGCCGGCAGTGAAGGGGACGGTGACGGCGACACCAGCGTCAGAAGCGGCCTTCTCGACGGCGGCGGCACCACCAAGAACGATCAAGTCGGCGAGGGAGACCTTCTTGGCACCGGTATTGAAGCTGGTCTGGATCTTCTTCAGGGCGTCGATGACCTCGGCGAGGACGGTAGGGTTGTTGGAAACCCACTTGTTCTGGGGCTCGAGGGCGATACGGGCACCGTTGGCACCACCACGCTTGTCGGAGTGACGGAAGGTCGAGGCGGAGGCCCAGGCGACGGAGGCGAGCTTGGAGACGTCGAGACCGGCGGTGCCGAGAATGTCAGACTTGAGCTTGGTCACGTCAGCATCGTCGATGAGCTCACCCTCCCTAGCGGGAAGGGGATCCTGCCAGCCGAAAGTCTCCTTGGGGATCTCAGGACCGAGGTAGCGGGCGACGGGACCCAAGTCACGGTGGAGAAGCTTGAACCAAGCCTTGGCGAAGGCGTCGGCGAGCTCCTGGGGGTGGTCGAGCCAGCGGGTGGTGATGTTGAGGTAGGACGGGTCGTTGATGAGAGCCAAGTCACTGGTGAGCATGGTGGCCTTGCGGAACTTGGTGCTGTCAAAGGGGTCGGGGTAGTCGAGGGTGCCGTTGACAGCCTCCCACTGGTGAGCGCCGGCAGGGCTGGTGACGAGAGTCCATTTGTTGTGAATGAGAGACTCCAAGTAGCCGTTGCTCCATCTGCAGGTACAAGGATTAGCGTCGGTGTGTCACTGCATAATCACCCGGTGTGGTTGGTGTATAAATAGCTTTTCTTGGCCTCATCGTTTTTCGCCTCATCATTTCTCCCATGACCTTCTCTTTCTCTCAAAGGCGAGTATTCGGCAAATGAGAGATAAAAGACCTCTCAAGAGTGAGAAGAGGGGAGATGGGAGTGACTGGAGTGCCGAGACCCTGAGGGGCGCAAATCATATGCAAACGGAAATAGACTCATCACAATCATGACTTACTTGGTAGGGGTCTTGGTCCAGACAACCTCAAGACCACTGGTCATCTGGTTGACACCGTTGCCATCGCCAACGCTGTTGTGCCATCCGAGACCCATCTCGCCAAGGTCAGCGGCCTCGGGCGCGCCTCCAATGTTGCCTATGAGAGACGCTGGTTAGCATTTGCATGTTCCAAAAGTGGCGGTGAAAATCGCGTGTTCCCGGGGGTGAGCCGGAGCTCTCTCCGGAGGCGCTCAATTATTGCGCGTTCGTCCGACTTACACCGGGATGGTGAAGAGGGGACGCGTGAATGAGGTGCAACTCACTTGCAGGCACAGCACCGTGCGTCTTGCCGAAGGCGTGTCCACCGGCGATCAGAGCGACAGTCTCCTCATCGTTCATTCCCATGCGATCGAAAGCGACGCGGATGTCCTTGGCCGAAGCGGCGGGGTCGGAGCTGGCATCGGGGCCCTCCGGGTTGACGTAGATGAGACCCATGTGGGTGGCAGCCAGGGGCTTCTCAAGCTTGTCGGCGCGCTCGTTGATGTCGGTGCTGCCATTGTAGCGGACATCGTTGCCCTTGGGGACGAAAGTCGTCTCTCCACCCCAGTAGACGGACTCATCGGATTGCCAGGTATCGGGACGGCCAGCGGCGAAGCCAAGGGGGGTGAAGCCCATGGACTCGAGGGCGACGTTGCCGGTGAGCAAGTACAAGTCGGCCCATGAGATCTTGTTGCCGTACTTTTGCTTGATAGGCCCTGTAAAACATGGAAGAGGTAGGATTAGCAAACGTTTCTTCTCTCTCTCAATCTCTCAAGAGCCCCACAACATCGCTCTATTCGCGCCATCGAGCCACGGCAAAGTGGATATCGCTACCGAGTCGATGATGCAAGTCGAACATGGGTGGGCCGAATCACAAAAGAGCGCATAAGGATGGGAAATCTTACACAGCAGGCGGCGAGCCTTGTCGAGGTTCTGGTTGTCAGGCCAGCTGTTAAGCGGAGCGAAACGTTGTTGGCCCTGCAGCAGTCCAATGTTAGTAAACGCCAGTCCTCAAGAAGAATCAAACTGATCCAGAGATGTGATAAGATGCAAACAGCCCAGGTCCATATTTCGTGACGCGGTGCGAGTGGAGAAAAAGCCGACGGAGATGCTTTAGCACCTCTTGGCTTTGATCCGGGATAGGACAAAAACCTCCGTCTAACCAATTGATCTTCCAACGCGAGACGAATAGGACCGCGAAGAGATGATCAAGTGCAACGGTAGGCAAGGAATAAGACGTATGCTTATATGGAAGGGGGGGGGGGGGGGGGGGGGGCGAGAGGGGGGCGTGTTCGGTGTGTGGCTGGCGGGCAGGGGGAGGGATGTTGCGAGAGAGGTGGGGGGTGGGGGGGGCGGAGGGGGGAGGGGGGGGGGTGGGGGGGGGGGCGGTACAACGCGGTGTTTCTTCCAGCTACCTCGTGCCAAGTGGGAAAGCACTATGAAGACCGGGAGAGCGGGGGGGAGGACTTTCGGGATAGCATAGCCATAGAGAAGAGAGTAAAACATAAGCCAACAGGTGCAGTGAAGAAAAAACGGCTCACCATTCCACCGCCACCTCGGCCGTCAATGGCGCGATAAGTGCCGGCGCTATGCCAGGCCATGCGGATGAAGAGACCGCCATAGTGGCCAAAGTCGGCGGGCCACCATTCCTGGGACTCCGTCATCAGGGCGTGGAGGTCCTTCTTCAGAGCCTGATCTGTCGTGGGGTGTTAGTGAGGATCCTCCCATCGTTTATTCTTCCCCCTCCCAATAGAATCTACTCACAATCCAGAGAGTTGAAAGCCGCAGTGTAATCGAAATCGCCTCCGTACGGGTTGGTCGCGGGCTGGAATTGGCGAAGAGTATCGAGTCTAAGCTGGCAAGGCCACCAGTCGTGGCTGCGGGTGCCGCCGCCAGCCTGGTTGCTGATTCTCGAGCATCGGCCGAAGCCCTCGGCCGTGTCCCTCTTGGGGAGCTCGCTGGTGACGGAACCATCGCGTTTGGCGAAAGGGCAACCCTCAGCCGTGACGGCGGGCAGGAGAGCAGAAGCTGCCAAAAGGCAGCTTGAAAGTTTGGCGTGCATGTCGACAAGACAAGTTGATCCAGAGGACGTTCAAAGAAGGAATGACTAGGTGAGAGTGAGACCGGGGGGTAGCAGACTCAACGGGTGAGAGATGAGTGTTCTCCTGAAGAAGAGGAGACAGATCTTTATTCCAAGATGGGACGAACCCCAGGACATAAGTAATAAACTGTGACGACCTACGACTCACGAGCAATGACACGGTTTCTGGGCAGGTACCACGAGCCACGATGGAGCATCTCCATGTGGGAATAATTTGATTCCAGAACTCCATGATTAGTAACAATACCAAGACCTGCGAAGGCCGCTTCCAAGCCCGGCGTCCCCAATGCTGCGCAAGGCATCGCTGACGGGGGCCTTGGTAATAAGCTTCCTACAACGGCAGTCGAGTCGGTATTGCGCACTAAGATGCCCCATGGCAAGGTTTGCGATCCAGAATAAGCGCCTGGAATAACAATCTTGTTTGATTAGGATGGGCGTGAACATACGCAGATTGGCAGATGGCTCTTTGGTGTGGTCTGGTCCGCTTTTCACACTTTTGGGCGGGGATTGTGTCCTAAGCGATGTCCATATGGGTGAAACTTACGGCAACTTGTATGGAGAAGACATGGGGCCCAAGGAGGAGAACATACCAGGATGGAGTTGGCGTGGCCGGGATTATGAGTTCAGAGCTGACGAGCTGTGCTCCCTGCTCCGATGGTCAACAGTCAACAGTATGATGCGGGCCGGTGCCAAATTACTGGGTGACTGGAAGAGTAAGGTAGTATTTCTGTACTCCGTACTCCGTAAAGCCTGCAATAATTCACACCAACCGCGACCAATTGTGCGATGACAGTTTCCAAGCTGCGGGAGCCACTTTTGAATCTAATAGACTTCGCCCCCTAAACTCCGAAGAGCAACAAATCGGATCATATCAACCCGCCCTCTCCCTGCTATATCCTGCTGTACCCTGTCTGTAAACACCACTTAGAAGTTAGGACTGCATATACACTTAGCATTTACGGAGCTGCCCGCGCGCAACGGGCTAATTGATGCCTCCGTCATTCATCTGGCTTCTGCGGACTTGCGACTTTGTTCCTAGCGAAGCTCCTAGAGAGTCTCGAGAATCCATGTCCCAGCAAAACCCCCCGAATGCAATGCCGGGTGGGAGAATAGACAACCTAGCTGTAGACAACCTGCCATTACAGGTCTAGACTCTAAAGAGTCGCACAAGGTTTTGGCCCAAATCGCGACCACCCAACATGGGATGAAGGAAGCTTTTCATCAATCGTGCATTGACTCAGCCCTACCTCCCTCTGGCGGCGGGCAAGTATTTGGGTGTGGAAAGAAGCAAAAGCAAGCCTCTGGAGGGGAGGATCTGGAACCCGAACGCCTCCCCCCTCCTAGACGATCCTCTTCGACGATCCATCCCCGCGCGCCGGCCGGCCGTTGATGGCGGCCTTCAACGGCCTCGACTGGAACGCACGGCACAGAAACACTCGGAACCACAGTCCACAGACACGCTGCAAGGTGACACCACCCACACAGACATGCGGGCGGGATGGGATGCAGCCAGGCGGCGTGGCAGATCAGCACGCCAGCTGCAAGCACGAAAGAAACCCTCGACAGGCCGGGCCAACCCAGCCAGCACCACCATCCTGAACAGGAAGGCTAGATTTGAGGTACGCGAGTATTCGTGCATGCACCTTACAGTAAGAGAGCTGTCGGCCGAAAATCCTGCGACCCCGGCTGTGCCCGTGCCAAAAGATTGCCCCCGAGACGAGTAATACTGTATAGCCACATCAGCCACCCCGTCCACCTGTTCTGCCAAGATGCTTGGCGAGGTGGCTTCTCATCACATGCAGAGTCCCCTTGGGCCTTGGACACGCAACCCCATTCCCTTGGCTTGGAACTGCGAACCCGGAGGCCCTTGGGAGTTTGCTGGGGTAAGCCGCACTGGGAAGCACGGCGACAGCAGAGGTAAAATCTGACGCTGGGAGTGGCTGAGATGAGAATGAGATTGCCGCCCTGTCAACTACCGTAGCGTGCAACTCTCTGAATCACGTTTATCCCTGTACACTGGTTTTGCTATTCGGCCGACACCCACTTGCCGACGGGTCATGAGCCTGTACTAGAAATGTGTCGAACCACATTGGCTCACTGCACACTTAGTTGCCGGAAATATTAACCTCTTTCGTCTCTGCCGTACCAAGTATGCGTCCGCGGTGTCCGTGGCATGCTATAATCTTTTTCCTCCACAGACCACTGTCCATGTCCACCCCAACACGTGCACGACCAGCTATAGTTACCTATACGAAGGATGCAGTATTGAGGGGGCACGGAAAGTTTACTTTTGCGATATCATCTCGGGGAACGCCACACAGCATAGGGGGGAGAGGAGCACGGGCAATTCAAGAACTGGGAGATTTGTTTTTCGGGGTTCATCTCACACCATTCCACGCGCGCAAACTTACCAATGATGAATCATGTCGCTTTTCCCCCTCCCACTATACCAAAAGTAAACTTGGAAACCTTGATCGACTCGGCTGCACCCTATTGTGATTATAAACTGCCTCAATTCTATAGGACGCCGGTCAAAGCCGTCAAGGATCACGGTGACAATAGACACACGTTCTTCACTCCGTTCAACTTACCATTGTCTTCAATTGACTTTGCTCTAGGATGCCGAGGCGGACGACATTTCCATTTGGGAAGGACAGGCAAATGCAACCCGTGATCCATGTGATCAATTCTGCCAGCTTCCCTTGGAGTTGCATGCAAAGTCAAAAGTTTCCCAACTCACAGACCTGAGCTACTAAGTCAATTTTCATCGAACTTAATACTACTCAATATTATTCCTCTTCGGCGATGAACCAACTTCAAGGGTCAGCATGGATCATCATAGAAGTTTACTATTTGGCATCCAACTACCTCACCGCCGAGTTCATGCAACATGATTTCGTAGTCACGAGTGATATCCAACAATGTTTGTAAGCTCAAGGAAGTGTAAGTGAACCGATTCCCGCTCAGGAAGCTATGCCCGTCTCGGCGTTTGATCATGGGCTTGTATCGGATTCAAATGGCATTGGCTTCGTGAGCGAAACTCCGTCGCGCACATGTTTACATCCGAGAGCAATTGACTAGATGTTCTTCAAGTCGTGAACACTTGTGTCCCATATCGAGCGAGCCCTTACTAACATTCGTTGTAATTGTACTTCAAAGTCAGAAACCAAGAAGATTACCGCCTTGTCTGGAAATTGTAAGACAAGACGTACAAATCAGATGCCCACGTTCCTCTGCCAGTACAGACGAAGATGAAAATAGCTCACAGCACCAAGATATTCAGGAAAGCAGACATGTCGTCGGCCTGATGTCGCAACTTAAACCAACGACGCGATGCGGACTAGGTTGAGCTGTGCATGCCAAGCTTGAGGGCCCAACTCCATCACACTGCATAAGCGGGCGATGCTCTCTTCTATTTTCAGCTTCCAATAAAGCAGGCTCGGTTCGTCAGCGCTCCTTGGTCTTGTCGGTATTACATCCTATGAAAGTGAGAAAGTGGCGCGATACTCGCTTTAGACTCATCCCGAACAACGATATGCATCAATAAACTAGACCTCTTGTGAAGATACGGACAGACGTTCCCTGTGCAACGACACAGGATGGCCTGCAAGTGAGAGTTTCTGTGACGCTACCCTTACCCCGAGGCGCAGCAGTAAGCTGTCAGCACACAAAGGATTGCGGGGCTTGGAATCGATCCGAGTAGCTGTCACCAAGGCACATAAGCATGCCAAGTAAACTAACCGCTCGGTCAGACAACGGTGAGTTCAGCTTGACGACCTGGAGAAGTCGGTAAGTATGAGCCTGCCCGGTAGCCCACCAACTCCGGTCCCATGAATTCAGTATACCGCCAATATCCCACGTGTCCCTCCACATGACCCGGCGCCGCGGGCCCGACCTTTGACAGAGTCCGTGTCCGTCCGTTAAGGGGGCCCCGCCCGGTCCGGCGCGCTTGGCAGGCCTGAAAGGGATGCCCGAGTCATAGGCCAAGTCTATCCCACTGGGAAGCCGGCCGAAATAGCCCCTTAAACAATGCTTGATAAGTTCACGGGCACTGTTTTCATGTTTTCTGGATTGATATAGAAACCCGCCTGTTTCATCCAAATTAGAAAGCAGTGCAATCATTGCGAAACTTGGAACGGACATGGGATGACTCGGGTATCCTTGGCTAATCTCAGGGGTAAGAAAACAGAATCCAGATTTCAGATTGCCGGATTGATCCATCTTTCTATAGCCTGTAGCAAAAATGATTTGTTATCTTGTTCGCCAAGAAGAACGTGATTCTGCAAATTGCCTATTATAGGCCTGCTAGCGACCTGCAAAGAGCTTCACGGTGAACGATTTGTTTCTGATTAAATCACCTATGACTATTGCCGTAGCACCAAGCTGCATCACTTTGACTGGGCCCCTGAGCGCAAGCCTCGTTCAAGGCCGTCAATGAGCCTCCTGGCAATGCGCGCGGGCTCCCCTGATCGACCGCTTTCCGTCTCTTCCTTGAAGCTGCATCGCTCCGTCCACCAGTCCAGCCACGTCTCGGCCCGCGCGCCCTCGTCTGCCCGAAGAAGCCCTACGCTGACGTCGATGACGTCTGGTCGCCAACTGTCGCGCCAGAATATCGTTGCACCGCAGTTACCACAGAATTCGCGAAAGACACCAGGTGAGGATTCGTATGTCTTCACGATCCCGGCGGGCAAGTCTGCGAAGTTGAGCGGGAGGATTCCGGACTGGCCGTCGTCTGGTCCGGGGATGTGAAAGAAGATGTTGCATCGGGGGACGAATGCCCAGGTCTGAACCTCGAATCCGGAGATGAGGCGGCAAGACCGACAAGCACAGGTTCCAGCCAAGTACTTTGTGCCGTTGCTTCGAATCCACCACTTGACGGTGTCGGGGTTCTTCATAAACTCGGCGGGATGTTCGACTTGGGCATATTGTAGGTCGGGGAAGCCGGAGTGCGGTAGATAGCTTTCTTCGGTTGGCCGTGTGATGTGGTAGCTCACCCTGCCACAGGCGCATGAGGCGTGCAGAGAGTCTTTTGAACAGCCGGCTGGCGTGGGAGGAAGCTTCGTCGTGGACTGTGATGATGGAGTGACCGGCGTTGTCGTCGATTCTAGCCGCTGTCCATCAATCTCGGACAGCCATATCGAGATCCCGCCGTCTTTGGTATCAGAAACGCCGGTGTGCCTTGCAAAACGCGCGTCCGCGCCAACGTCGTCGGCCGTGTTATGCAGTAGGACGCCAGTGGCTGCTTCCCACACAGTCACTCCATCAATATCTCTGCGTCTCAGGACATGGCATCCGCACGTGCTGCAAAAGTATCTTGTCCACCCGTCAACGCCATGAAACGCAGTCGTATCATCCGTTTGATGAGGTTCATGAATGGGGTAGTAAGAGGCGCAGAGAATGCCTGTGGCGTGTCGATCAACGTCGCCATGGTTCATGGACAACTTGACAGTCTCTCCGTGAGCAACGACAGACTGAACCTGCTGCGAGACGCCGCCGCAAAGGCAGGAGATGTCGAATGTATTGGGTGACATAATGGCTTTCTTTAACGTCAAAGACTTGGAAGTAATTATGCTGCAAGCTGCAGCAGGCGAGTGATTTATATGATGAACGATCTCTACTCCACGACCTTGACATCGTACGTGTAATGAATGGTTCAAGCTTGGATAAGCTGTCAGCAGATTCCCCGCATCAGCTTGCAGCATTTGATAACGGCACGGCCAGCCGGATCCCGATCAACCACCCCGAAAGCGGAGAGTCTTCTAAAGTGTCGGCGAATATCGACCCCGCAGTCGCCGGGGGCCTGCGTCGATCTAGGGCGTCTGTAAGGCGCGTTTACAGCCAGCCGCGATTTGGGTGCGGAATATCGGGAAGACCCTTTAGTGAGCCATGCGTTGTCATCTGACTGGTTGATTCTCCGCGGGTCTGATGCGAGATGCGCGGACTATCGCACGACAGCCATGTTCTCCCAGAATCGTCATCGTTGACAGATTTACTGAGCAGTAATTATCCAGAGACTCCGTACTTGCGCCCGATAACGCCGGCTAAGGGCTGACAACCTTTGGCAACAGCGTCAATAGCCAGGAGGTGGGGTGTTGAGTTCAAGATTGCCCAGTACTCCAAGTCTCTTCGCCACATCCCTTGGGGCATGACTGTGGCTCACTCGTGCGACGAGACTGTTCGAATGTGGATTGTACTACCTAGTCGCAGCTAAGAACATCTCCTAATATTGCCTTTGGTACAGCTTGAAGACCGGGGAAACACGCCACTTGAAAAGCGTACGGGTTCTACCATTGCGCACACACGTGGGCCGTCCCATTATGTATTTACACCATACTGGACTTGAGAGGAACCTGGAGGGAGGTAAAACGATTACCAAATTTGAAGCCTGCAGTAGCATTTAATAGCAATGATAAACTATAATTATACCAAGCTGGTAAGTTACAGACTGCCGATTGGCTTATTGTCCTAGGTCGTCATCTTTCAATGACCTGCAATGCTCTTCAATGATTCAGCTTGGACGAAGTAGATTCAGAGACTAGACGGGAAAACCTGCGCCCCCTCTGGATCCCTTCTCAAAATAGCGGAGTACAATCCTTTGAGCGCTTTTGAAAATCTCATCAATACCGCGACTGGAACGATGAGGAACATTAACCAACTGCAGGAAGGGTTGCAAAAGACAGAATCCACCATCGAAGCTGTCCCAATCTTATTCGATTTACGTTCTCCTCATGAAATGACTACGCATCTCACGTGTCTGCGCCATTTCATGTGTCTGGAAGTTGCCTTGCTAGTCTCATCAAATGGGGAAGGCGTTCATGCGAGTCCATCGTCTTGCCCGCATGACGGGACCTCGAGGGTTGAGCTAAACCATAACGGCGGAACCCAGAGAACCCAGGGATGTACTCAGATAAGAGCCCACTGAGAGAGATATACTATTGAAAACGTCAGCATAGTATTGAAAACGTCAGCATAGTATTTAAGTCACTCTTATGGCTTCCAGGACCGACTCAAGCCGCCATTTCACGGTTTTCACCGCTCTGGTTGCCCATGGCGTGGGTCTCCGAGTCGAGCCATTACGCTGGTGAGCCGAGCAGGTGGGGTACAAAATCTACAATAGGCAACTTTTGAAGGCTTGCACCATCGGATTCACGATGACGTGCTTGTCAGAGTAACACGAAGGATCAAAAGTCGTCTGACATTTGTCTTGATACGTCGGTTTCTGGTGGGATGCGTCGTCTCTTATCGGAATTATGTGGATGTCGTCAGTGAAAACTTTTGGTATTTGCACCTTGCGTATGGATTTGCCCAGCAATGAGTAACGAGGTGTTGCTGATGGTGTGCTCGAAACGCTGCTGTGATGCTGCAGATGCAAGTGATAAGAGCAAGCATCTTTCCTTGCACCTTTACTACGGATAACTTCTTGCAGACATTCTTTATCAACCTTAATGCTGCCTAATCACTTATTAACAACGACTAGTTGCATTGTCGTCTCGTAACTCGACAGTACAGACTATGGCCGACCACGACATCAAGGGAGTGGCAGAGCCACCTGCTACAGATGATATTTTCAATTCAGACGAGCGCTCCGTATCCGTGGCGTCGAACTCGGCGTCGACGGGAGCAAAGAACCCGGAGCAAGCTGCCAAGAGCCTTCCGAAGACTGGCGCTGATGCTGCCCTCGAACTTCTCAACGAAACTGGCCCTCTAGCCCGCACTGTTGACCCAGAGCTGAATAGAAGGCTCAAGCACCGCATCGATACTCACATCATGCCACTGATCTGCATCGTATACTTCTTGCAATATATCGACAAGACAGCCATCTCATATGCCAGCGTCACGGGCATTCAGCAATCCACTGGTCTCCACGGGAACCAATTCAACTGGGTTGCTTCCATCTTCTTCTTTGGTCAGCTCGCTTTCGAGTTCCCAACCATCCGACTCATCCAAATGTTTCCTCTTGCGAAGTACACCTCCATCAATATCATTCTATGGGGCGTCGTCCTAGCTTGCCTCGCCGCATGCAAGAACTACGCTGGCCTGCTTGTCTGCCGTTTTCTCCTTGGTGCGTTAGAAGCGGCTGTAGTGCCTGCATGGGTTCTCTTCACCTCCCAGTGGTACACCAAGCAGGAACAGGCATTCCGCGTCGGAATATGGTTCTCTGTCTGTGGTGCAGCTCAAATGTTTGGTGGCTTCTTCGCATATGGCGTCGCAACACACGTTGGAAAGGACCCCAACGCAGCTTTGAGGGGTTGGCAAGTGATCTTCTTGTTCCTTGGTCTGCTGACCGCACTCGTTGGTATCGCGTTCTTCTTCATCATGCCTGACTCGCCGGCCACTGCCAGATTTCTTTCTCAGGAAGAAAAGGCGACTCACCTTGAGCGAATCCGGGATAATGAGCAAGGTATTGGCTCGCAGGAGTTCAAATGGGAGCACGTCAAGGAGGCATTGCTCGACGTAATGACTTGGCTTTATGCTTTTTGGATCTTCGCGGCCAACATCCCCAACTCTATTGCAACCAGCTTTGGCAACATCTTAGTGCGAGGTATGGGATACACGAGTGAGGAGTCTCTTCTTCTCGTCACGCCGCTCGGGGCTTACGAGATCGTGGCGTTGGTCGGCCTGACTTGGCTAGCAATGAAGACGAGACAACGACTCTACTGGTGCATTGCCGGTCACATCCCTGCCATTATCGGTGCTATTCTCATGGCTACAACTTCGAAGGTCCCAGCCTTGATCGGGTACTACACTTCAGGAGGTATCCCGATCGGATGGACGACGATTCTGGGACTGCAGAGCACCAATGTTGCAGGTTCCACCAAGAAAGTCACCGTCGCATGCATTGGGACCATCGCATACACCATTGGTAACATTATATCTCCTCAGACCTTCCAGGCCCGGGATGCGCCTAGGTATCTCCCTGCAAAGATATCCATCTGCATTATTTACTTCTTGGTTACAGTCGACTTATTCTTGATGCGCTGGGTGTTGGAGAGAAGGAACAAAAAGCGTGATGCTGAAAAGGCGGCTTTAGGAGATGCTTATAAAGTGGAGGAGAACCACGAGTTCTGGGATTTGACGGATCTCGAGAATAAAGAGTTTAGATATGAGTTATAAGCTGAACATTATTAACGAATGTATCTTCGCCGTCTAATAGTACGTCCCTTGAGACACATGTTTCTTTTCATATACAATCTCGTCTCGCAGCTTACCAGACCTCTTCCACTGTCTGTAGTTACATCAAGATGCTGTCATTGTCTTCGAATTGTCGCACAGGTGAAACCTTGGGACGAGTCAACTAGATGCAGAGTCAATGTTGGTTCCACAGTTTAGTCAAGAGACTCTTTGAAACTCTGTGACTCGGAATCAGTAATGATACACCGCATTGAGACCCAAATCAATTGCAGAATGTTTCTGCACTCACCCATGGTAGCTTTTCGAATGTCTATTCTATTAGCTAGGGGCTTCACTAACGATGGATCGGCGCCTAGAGAGTCTTGGTGGTTATAGTCATTCTCCTTGGTGGCAACCCAAGACGTCGGACGGCCCTGGCTTCTCCACTGGTTTCTGTCTAAGCGTCGCGATGGCACCTGGCTGTCATACCATATTCTTCTCGGCCCAAGACTTGATGTTGATGTTCTGTATTTAGTGCGTTGTCCTCAAGGTATCGTGTTCATCGTGGTAGCGAGTGTAGCATTGTTGGCGAAAGACTTGGTTGCATCCTTCGGGATGTCCTCCAGCTGATGGCAGTCGCACTGCTTCATCCGTGTGAATGCCAGAAGCTTTTCCAGAACCGCAAATTCAGCTTTCAACTTGATGCTGTAGACGATGGGTTTGCTAGTTGTCTGAAAGACGAAATAGCCCGTGTACTCCAGAATGACGAGCCCGGTGTCGAGGAGGAACACCAACACGAACATACTGATGAGGAAGCTGAGCAGGACCTTTGCCTCCTGCGCCTTGAACTCGAAGAGGCTTTTGAAGTTTCGAAATCCGGCCCTGACGAAGATTCCGGTGATGATCATTTCCTGCAGAGTAAACACCATCAAAGATGCCTTTTCGAATATCTTGAAGCGGGTGTCCCAGACTGGGCTATTGCCTGCCCAGACTCCAGCGAAGAGGACCGTCTGCGGAATGTGAACGCAGAAGAAGGACGTTATTATCAACGCTAACACCAACTGGATAGTGATGCGATTGTAAACGACGAGATGCAATCGTGACCACAATACGACGGACTGGCCCGTGACCATGCAGTACCAGCCAATATGGGCGAATATCCCCGGTATCACCGTTTTCGTCGGCTGCATAAACCGACCCAGGCCGCCACACGCATGAAGCAGGATGCCGGTGTTGGCAACTAGCATTCTCCAGAAGTATCGTCCGCTTCGTCGGCGAAATCTCGCAAAGATTAGGACGTATAACTCGAGGGCGTTATAGATACCAGCCGTCGCTAGGCACGTAATCGCGATTGCCTCCTCAGTTGACAGGTTCTGACCTATCGCCCCCTTGACCTGCGCCATATCTCGGGGCGAGGGGGCCAGAGAGGCCGCTTTCTTTGCTCAAGCTCGTACACAGATCGATGAATGATTCTTGTTTTGACCCTGTAATATCGTGAAGTTAGGTGTAAGCCCAATAGAGATAACTGGAGCAAGCGGGGCCGATAAAGTCCGAGAAAGAGGACATGATTATTGGCCGGACCGAGATGGTGTTGATGTGTTCCACGGAATGCTATCATGGGGGAAGACTCGGCTGCCCCCGACCTTCTCGCAATAGCAAGGTTCGCCCGATCGAGTCATTGAAACATCTGACCGTTTTGCCAAGATAGCTTGTAGGTACACTCGGGATCGCACTCTCGGTCTCTGCCACTTCACAAAGGTCTCAGTTCGCCTTGCTATCCGTGCAGACAATAATAAAGGGACCGAGCGAGAGAAATCGCGCTCACTATCAAGCCAAGTATGCCATCCTGCCATGATTCTCGCTTCCTTTTACGTCAAGTTTCATCATACTCCCCCAAAGTTCGCTGCGATTGCTAGTATTGGGTTTTGGTTCGCTGTTGAGTAGCTGCTTGGTACACTTGGCGATCATTGCCAAACCTTTCCTCGCCTTGGCTGAGCTTCGCTGTATCAGATTGGACATTATATGCATAATACTTACTCGGAATCACTTCCAGGCCCGGAAGCCGAATCATCGACTATTGAGCATTCAATAGCGCTACGCGATAGCGGTATGCGAATGGATAAAGATGAGCCGGCTTAGTGAAACTCAATGCGGAGGTAGTCTTGAGACAAGATGAGCCAAGAATTATCATCCCTTCCAAAGCCACGTGGGACCATTGGATCTAGCTGCGATTCTACTTCAGACCGCTTCAATGACTTTGGTATCTTCCTTTGAGGCAATTATGACGACGCAGTATACAGCAACCGCGGCGAAGAACACAAATAAGGCAGTGATTGTACTGAACCAGCCGACGCCAATGCTTTGAATTGCAGGCAAACATGAAGCAGTACCGACAGCTGCGATAGCGTATCGGAAGAAGTAGTTTCCCGCTGGATGAACACAAAAGTTGTTGTTATTTTGATGTACAAGGCAAGCTGTAGTGTGTAGAAGAGGGACGAACCTATGACTTCGGCGCTCCGGCCTTTGAACACATCCAAGCAATACGTGTTGATGCTGGGAAATGCGATTACCTGGGCGAAGCCCTGGATAAACATGCAGATCACCGGAAGTGGGATCCCGCCGACCGCCTTCTCAATGGACCAGCCGTAAATAATGATGCAGATAGGGATCACAGCTCCCATTGCCACGAATGAGCTCCTCAGACGGTCCTCGGGGACTCTACGACCCCTGATCTTGATCCATTGCTTGACAGTTCGGTCGGCCCAGCGTCCTCCGGCATACGTGCCAAAGAAGAAGCCACACCCTGGTGCGAGGAAGAAGAGCCCTGATTCGAGAGGCGACGTCAAGTGAAACCTAGGGTTAATGACGTATCGGATAGGGGTGAGCAATGCTTGCATGTTCCACACTAATGCCGAGGCAGCCATTCCCTAGGTCGCATGATTAGAACGGTGAATGATATAGAATAACTTCCGAGTGTAGCTTACAGCCACGAAGAGTTTAGGTATCAGCAAGAGAGCCAGTACACGGAACGGGTTTGCCCAGTCCCAGACCTGAGCTACCTTTGCCTTAGTGCTCAATCCCTTTAACTCGTCTGAGCGCAGTCGGTGGCTGGTTTCTGGGAGGAATGCCACCGCAAGGATTGCCGTGAGCCCGGCGAGAGCAGACTGGAACCAAAACAATGATCTCCAGCTATGGAAGTTCACCATAACGCCACCGATAAATGGGCCAAAGCTCTGACCGATGAGAGTGCCATTGAGGAAAAATGCAAGCGCGGTGCCTCGTTCCGTGGGCTTGTAGATGTCGCCGATGCAACTGGAGCCGAGCACCAAATATGCTGTTCCCGTGAACGCCGAAAACATACGGAAGACGAAGAAGGCTGCAAGGTTTGGCGACAAGGCCGTTCCTACATTGAAGGCAAAGAAGGTACATGCTGAGACAATGCAGGGCTGCGTGTTTTCTGTGAGCTCGTGCCGAGATATTGAACCGAAACTTGTCGACCTACCCATTTTCGACCGTAAACTTGACTG
This sequence comes from Colletotrichum cuscutae, assembly GCA_030869315.1. Classification (NCBI taxonomy): domain Eukaryota; kingdom Fungi; phylum Ascomycota; class Sordariomycetes; order Glomerellales; family Glomerellaceae; genus Colletotrichum; species Colletotrichum cuscutae. The sequence continues at coordinate 448,398 of MPDP01000277.1, forward strand.
ATAGGGCCCCAGAAGAGGGTGCATATGCCCATGAATAGAACATAGATAGCGTTGCTGACGTTGATGGTAGTTCCAGTTGTGTTGAGATCGGCAGCGATTTCGGGGATGGCAGCTAGAAGCAACAAGGAAGAGACCGTCGACGCAATCCCGCCGCATGCTACAACGGCTGTTACGAGCCTCTTCTTGGCTGGCGTGAACCTGTTGTAGACAGCCTCGGTGTCTTGGCGGCTTAGACTAGCATCGTTCACGTCCACGGCCGGCACAATACTGCCACTCTTCTCCGCATTGGAAGTTGTCGGTGCCAAGTCCGGGGTTTCGGGCCGGCCGTCGCTGCTAGGCTCCGGCTTCTCAGACTGTTCGACTTCGTCGTGGGACATGTTTGCGGGCTGCCGATGTGGGACGAGAGACCTGGCTTGGCTTTCTCCGTTCGACCATGCGGGGATGAATCTGAGAAAAGACCGTGACTTGGCGACCACATAGCACTGCCATTGCGCCAAAATGAATGGGAAATCCAAGTTTTTCAGAGCTAGCTGCCCGAAAAACTCGGCAAAGAAAGGACGTTGACCGACGGCATTGCGAAGAATCCACCCGGCGGAAACGTCTACTACATTGCACCTGGCTGACTTTTCCGACCTCGGTGACTGGCCTGATAGATCATCCCTCGGAATAGCCCAGTTGTCCCCGCAAAATTGATAGATGAATTGCTTCAAACAGAAGCCATCACTGCGTCCCCACGAATCAGACACCGCCTTGCTGAATTCAAGGTAGCATTGTTGGGGCGCGGTGGTTAGCCGTAACGGACATCTCCCGACGGAGTGATGCGATAAACTAATAATGACCCCCCCTAGTTGAGGTGGAAGTCCCGTGTACAATGGTAGGTGCTCAGTTATCAGTGGATCCCTAGGCAAATTTTTAGCCAATCAGGGGCTAGAAATATTTCACTATATAATCGCTTTACTACTAGTTTAAATATCACGAGTTTTATATAATAAGGGAATATACTACTTCACGCTTTACCAAATTATCTTAGAAATATTTCTTAATTTATCTCCTCTTAATTATACTAAAATTCGCTTATTATAACTGACTCTATAGAATTATTCCTATAAAACTTATCTATTATATATAATAATAATATTATCTTAATACCCTTACCTTAGTAAAGCGAATTAAATCTATTATAAAATATCTAAAAGAATTTAGATTACGATAGCGTATTTACTTTATATCCTAATCTCTATAAATATCGAGCTCCTATTTATAAAAAGTCGATTAAACGAGTAAGTATTATATATATAAAACCTCTATAATAAATATTAATATTATACCTAGGTTATAGATAATAATCCCGATAATTATATTATTATTTCTAATAATTTAAATATCCGTACTAAAACTCAAAATAACCGAGGCATTATTATAATATAATAGCTTTAATATACGGCTAATATACCTAAGTTTCTTCTAACTATTAATAATAAAATTATGCTTATTATCTTAACTAAAGCCTTATTTATAAAAGAAATCGAGCGGCTATAGGACACAGTATATTTAATTTTCTATTTCTTAATATTAGGAATTATTAAAAAATAGTAAATTCAATATAATACCTAACGAGGTATTACTAGTTTTCTAACAACTAGTATTATTCTAAGAGATATACTTATAACGTAATACTATTACACCTACTAAAGTAGCAAAGCCTATCTATACACACCCTATAACGACTTTTATTATATAATTATTTTAAAGGACCTCGTTAAGAAATATAATATCCTACGAGACAGAGTTAAGATATTTAATATTATAAAGAAAATTATTAAGTAAGTCCGGTTATTTAAAAAAACCTTTTAAAAACATTTTAAAAACGTTTTAAGAACATTTCTAATCCTTTTTTTTTTTTTAAATAAGGTACTGTTTATACTACACACGCTAAATTTAAAAAAGGTATTATATATTAAGAACAGAATGCGATATACTTCCTTAAACTAAAGAAGACATAATATAGTATAAGTATAAGATTACTTAATAAGATAATATAAATAATTTATAAAAGATTTAATAAGAACTTATTAGTCTATAGTAATAAATCTTATTATACCAAAGTTCGCATCCTTTGTAAAGACTTATAAATCACTACTTTTATCTAATTTTATTAGATTAAAAGTATTATATATAATATATTAAAATAGCTATAAATAAAACGAATACGTAATTTATAAAGGAAAGGGGATAAGAATACTATATATTTATATCGAATTATTAAAAACGTCCTATTTATAATAAGCTTATTAAATATTATATTAAAAAATAAGACTAAGTTATTACTAACTAAATAAAACTTATTTTAGACTACTACCTAAACTTAAAGTAGTAAAATATTTTATTAAATATTAATACTTTATTTTAAAGAATATTAAGATAATACTATTTTTTATCTTAACGTTTTATAATAAATATAACTATCCTCTACTATTACTAAATAAAACTCTAAAAGCTATTATTTAAAGTATTTTTTAAGTTTTCTAAAGAATTAATAAACTAAGTACGAATCTTAATACTTTTTTTTCGATCTCCTTAACTCTAAGAATTCCTAGCTAAGAATAAGGGGCGAATAATTATAAATATTTATTAAAATCTTATAAAAATAGACTTTTTATAATATATTATCTATAAATAATAGATTCTTTTATTTCCTAGGGGAAGTTAGACCTTAGCTCTTATATTATAGTAGCGAAAAGAAGTAAATAAGTAAATATACGTAAGTTTCTTTATAAATATAAAAAAATAGTTATTCTAATATTATAATAAGTATATAGTATATTTAGTATACGTACTAATCTAATACTAACTATATAGTTATCTACCTTTTTTAAAAGTAAGCGGAATAATAAAAGTTTAATAATATAAAGTCGTTTATAATTAATACAAACTATAAATATATAAAGGGTATAGGTTAGTGAGAAATTATCTAGGGTTAGTATAGCTAGAATAATAAAAAAGGTATATTATAATACTAAAAATATTTCCAAAATATTTCTTAACCTTTATTCTAAAATTACTAATATATTACTTATAAAGCTCTACCTCTTATATAGGTCTATATAAATACTAAAACTATAGATATATATTACTATATATTTCGAGCTATATTTAATATCCTAGAGCGAAAGTATTAAGTTTAGGTTTAATAGAAATACGTTTATAGAACCGGCCTTTTTAGAGTTACCTTAGATTAAGTAGATATAGTAATTAAGGGCTTAGGTAAATACCTTATTTAAAAGTTTAACCCTTAATAAATATAGCTTAAGTAGGTTTAAAACTATATACGCCTATATTATATATATTTTAAAAGAAGTATTAAAGAACTCCTAGGTAAAAATTATTCTTATAGAGCAGACTCTACTTATAATATATTAATATCTCTTTTAAAATATTAAATAGTATATAACTATAACGAGCTATATAATATAATTTATTATAAGTATTATATCTCACTATATATAACTTATAACAAAAACATTTTAAAAACATTTCAAAATAAAGAAACGTTTCTAAAATATTTCTAAAATATTTCTCGTTAATACCTCGCCTAATTAATAATAACTTATTACTTTATAAAAACTTTCCGTAGTATACTAACTGGGCAAAGCACAAACGAGAACTACATATTATAACTAGGTTCTATAATAAAATAACTAAGGTTTCTCTAAAAGACTAGCTTCTAATACCCGATAATATAAATATAATTAAGATCCTTTACTCAGTTTCATATATTTAGACTAGCCAGTATCTCCCTCTCCTTATTATAATTAATAAGTACGTATTAATAATTAGCTATTATAAGTATTAACTAAATTAAATAGTACTCGCGACTAAGATTAGAATTTAATATCGCGGGATTTTATAACGCGTTATAAGTATATTATAATTTTATATCGGAATATTAGTATTATAGGCCGTTTTTAGTATCTTATATAACGTTAAAGTATATATAAAATACGCTTTAATAAATACTTATTAATTATTAAACTAAAAAAAAAGGCTAGAGATCGGGCTAAGAGTATATAAACTAATACTAAAGAACTATCTTATACCCGATAAAAAACTCGTAAGGATTTAGTTATTAGTTAATAAAGTAGTTCTTAAGGTAAGAACTTTAATAGCTTTAGTTTTAATAATTATAATAATCTTAATAATACCCGGTCCTAACGCGGAGTAAGTATTTCATTTTCTAAAGTACCTTTTTTACTAAATAGAGGTTAAAACCCCCCGAGTTCCCTAATACCTTATAGCGGTTTATAAAAATAAGCTACTTAATTATGAACGTAAATAAGCATAAATTATCTTATGTTTAAAAAATAATAAGTAAGGGTTAATAAGATCTAAAAGGATAAGGAACAAAAAGAGCAGGAGTTTAAGCTTGAATAAGAACGCAAAGAGTATAAGTTTTTAGCAAACTAGGCCCATAAAGAGCTTAAGTTTATTATAAAATAAAATTACTTAAATAGGGCAATAGAGGTAAAAATAGCGCTTAATTAACGAAAATAGGAATAAAAAATAAGCTAGCAAAAGAAAAGCTCTTAATATACTTTTATATTTATTTATTTTTTTACTTTACTTTTATTACTTATTTAGGTAATTTCAAAATCTTTCTTATAGTATTAATATAAAATATTAAAAGAATATTTCTAATATTTTTTAAAATTATAAATTAAAACATTCTATAGATTTATTATTTAATATTAATTATAAAAGGAATTATAAGTTATATTTAAATAAAGTACTTTCTTTATAAACTTCTAAAAATAACTTTATAATAAATTTAAAAATTAATATTTAATTTTTTAAAATTTATTTTATATAGTGGTTTTTTTTTTCTGGCTTTATAAGCGTAAAAGATCGACCTTAACGGGATCACGCTTTCAAGGGAAATCACACGATACAGTACACTTTTTAACTACACAATACGCGCAATGTGCCCTAAGCACGCGCTTAACGCAATATAGTGATTTCGATACGAAAACCGCTATACACTTCGGGATGGGAAAATTTATTTTATATATTTATTTTAAAAAATAAAATAAGCTTATTATTTAATAAAAGAGTAAAGTTTTAATATTTATATTATTTTTGAATAATTAATATAATTATATAGTTCTTAAAAACGTATAATATTTTATTACTATACGTATTCCGAATTTATTATATATATTTATATAATAATACTAGTTAGAAAAGTTGATAATAAAGGTTAGTTATAAAGGTTAGAAATAGCTCTTAATTATATAAGTTCTAAATTTTAATAATAATATAGAGGTCTTTAAAAAAAGGGTTAAAAGGGCTAATATTAGCTATTTAGAGCTCGTAAAACCTTTTTTTATGTTTATTATTTTTAATATTACTCAAAGTACTATTTAAACTAAATGAATTTATTAAATAAACTTATTAAATAAACTTATTAAACGTACTTATTAATATATAAATTACTACCTCGTTAAAAACTTGAAAATACTCTTTAATAAGTCCCCTTTTTTAAAGCTTAATAAATTTTAAGCCCCTTTAACGCCCTAGCTATTATAACTAATATTAACCCTAAATAGTTAAAATACTTTCTTATAAATTCGTACTATTAACTTAGTAGTTGGTTAGCGCGCTATTATTAAATAATATTAATAAAGTATTTATTAAATAATAAGATAAGAGTAATACCTTGTTCTTAAGTAAAAAAAGGTATTATTAACGCTTTAAAAAAGCAATTATAAATAATAACGTTAATAGTTTTATTATTAGCGTTAAAAAAAGAAGTTACGTAATAACTTTAGGGACTAAAGTTACGTAAGGGGGGAGTAATTATAATAAATTTAGGATGCGTATAGTAATAAGTTATTAATAAGTTAGTAATTAGTATATAGATTATATTAAAGAAGAACTTTTTATAAAATAGAGCTCGTACGAAGGACTTTATAAGCTTAAGTTATTAAATTAGAAGTTTAATTTAACCTTAGTATATAGTCGAGGCTACGTAGGGACTAACGAGGGGCCCTATTTATAATTATTATAAACTACCTAACTTATAATTAGAACTTCTTTTTTATATCTTACGTAGTATATTAAAATAGTTTAATTAACCTACTTCGTTAACCTATAGTTCGAACTAATTTATTAATATCCCTATAATAAAAATATTAATACTAATTAGTAATTAATTTTTATTATTATAAATTAGTAAAGTATTTAATATTAAAAGGACGACCTCTTTAAATAGAATATAATAAAAAAGTCGTACTACTTAACTTTATAAAAAATAAGTAATAAGACGCAGAATCTTTATAATAGAATAAGATTAAAAAATTATAGCCCTTAACTACTTATAAAAGGCCGACGTTTATTATACTAAAATAACCCCGGATAATTAATAAAAATATTAAGGCGACCGAGCTACTATTATCGACCTTATATAATCCTACCCTATAAATTAACTTACTTATAGCCGGCCCGTAATTAAGAATTAATTAAATTAATTAATTAATTAATAAAAAGAACTACTTATATAATTACTTATTTAATTAATTAGTATAACGAACGAGCTTAAGAAATATAATATAAAAAAGTACTACGTAATTAAAGAAAAAAGGGTCTTTAAGTATAGTATATTTATTAAGAGTACTAAGAGGCGTAAGTATTATAAAACTAAGAAATTTATAGTATATAAAAGGACTACCCCCGAGGGGTTTATAAATATAATTTTAAAAACCTAAATAATCTCCTCGTAGCCCTCTTAACTATCTCTTTAAATATTATTTAAGAATATAATAAAGAGGATAGTATAATAGAAAAAGAGGAGATTTAGAAATTATAATAATTATAATTTATAAATTATAAATATTATAAGTATTAAAAGTTAGCTTAGTAAAGAGGTTATTATTTTTAAAAAGATTCTTTTATAGCTTTTTATTAAAATCATAATTATTATAATAAAAAAAGAATATTTTAAAAGGCCGCTAAGAAGCTACTTTTTATATTACTAGCTCTTAATATAAAAATTACTAATTTTAAAAAAGTAAAAAATAGATTACTAACTAGTAATAATTTGTTTAACGAACGTATACGCTTCTTAAGTTTTAACTTAGAGAGAAACGCTACGTAATTAAAATATTATTAAGCTATTTATAAATCTATTTCTAATATTAATTAATTAAGTAATTAAAAAAAGACTACTAAAATAATATTTAACTAAGAGGACTAAAAATAAATAATAATAAAGCTCGGTATAAGGAGATAAAAAAAAGTAAGAAAGTCCTAAACTTTAATAAATTTAGTAACTAATAAAAGTATATTATTATTAAAGCTAGTAAATAGCTCTAAAATAACCTTATTAAAATTAAATACGCTAGTTATTATAAATTAAAGTACGAGTTAAAGAACGACGAGGAATAAGTTAGTTTATAATTAAAAAAAGAATTCTTATTTTATATAAATAGATAGAAATTAAACCGGAATATTAAAAAAAGTAAGTATATAGAGATTTTAATAATCCTAACGGTAAGTAAATTAACGTAGTATTAGTTTATTTTCTAAAAATCTATACTTAAAAAAGGCTCGAGAAATAACCCCTATTTTATAAAATCGCTAATAACTTAGGTAATTAAAAAAATAAATAGTTCGTAAGTACTAATCTAAATATTATAAAGAAGGTTATTAAATTCCTCTATTATTAAAGTATTTTATTATCTTAAGTAGTAAGATAAAGAGCTTATAAAACGCTTATTATAATAGTCGCTACTAACGAATTTATATTATAAAGTTAGAATAAGATTAACTAAGTAATAATAAAATACGATAATTTTAATAGAAAAGTAAACTAACTAGACTTTTTATTAAAAATTACTAATAATAATATATTAGCGCCTATTATAATAAGGGCTATAGAAATTATATAAAGAGTGGCTATTAATAATCCTACTAATCTTAGTAACTAGCTTAGTAACGCTATTAATATATAGCTTATTACTTATTAATTAGAGAAGTATATAATTAACTATATAAAATTAATATAACTACTCTAATACGCAAGGGATATATAAAAAGATTAACCTAACGGTTACTATTATAAAATAATTTACTAACTTTATAAAAATCTTCTCTAAGGAGAAATTATACTTAAAAAAGAAATACGAGGTTCTATAAAAAACCCTTATAGTTTTTTATAAGTACTATAAAAAAGTCGGAATTTAAGGATAATAATACTATTTAATAATTAACATCGTACTAATTAGTAAAGCTACGGATTATTATTATTAAATAATATATATTATTAATTAAACTAACTTCTTAAGTATAATTAACGTAATTCGAAGTCATTTTAAGATTTAAAATAGGAGTTTAGAGCTCTTATCTAAGCTAAGAGTACTATTATTTAAGTTTATAATTAGAACGATAAAAGAAAAGTCGAGGCTAGAGATCCTTAAAGAACTTATTAATTAAATTAATAAGTTAATAAAAACGTAGCTAAATAAGGGGATAAATAAGTAAAAAGTTAAGTACTTATATATTACTATTTAAAAAGTCCTAGAGGTAAGAGTAATTCTATACTAACTACTTAAATATAATAAAACCCTCTACTTATAGCTAAGGTCTAGCTCTAATATTAAAATAAAAATACCCTAATAAACGTACTTATAATCGTATAACGGCCCTTATTAATAATACTAAGTCGACTATATATATAAAAATAAAGGGAGAGACGTTAAATATAATAACTACTAAGCTAAAAAAATAAACTCTTTAGCTAGTCGCTAGTTAAATTTAAGATAAAAGTAATAAAAAAAAGTATTTTATATATAAAAAGAATAGTTATTAATTAAGTAATTACTTTAAAGAGGAGCGTATTAAATCGTATAAGTAATATAAGAAATTAAGAGTAGTAAATAGTAAAACTAGTTTTTATTAATTTAGTTAATTCTTTATTATATATAAGAGTAGATCTAAAGGTATAGAACCTAGTAAAGATATAATTAGTAGCTTAGAAAATCTATATATAATAAAAAATTTAGAAAATAAAAAAGATCTTATTTTGTATACTAATAAAGTAGATTTTAATAAAATTAATAAGATTAATTACTCCTTTTTCGTTCTATTAGCTTTTAAAAGATATATAAGGCTAAATAAATAAAAAGTAATAAAAGGTCTTAATAAGTAGGCTTTTATTTACGGATAGTAGAAGAAGATCTTTTAAATAATAAAAATAGATAAATAGACGAATTTAATAATACCGAAGCCTAGTTTATTAATATTTAAAAAAAGATTAGTACCTCTTTTAATACTTAAAAAAAATAGAGTACTAAGTAATTCTAGGGGTACTTAGAGGGGTCCTTTTTATACTCCCTAAATTACTTAAATACTAAGCTTATATAAGTATTTTATACTAATAGATAATACAGCTTAGATATTTTTTAAGGGATTATCTTAGATATAGGGGTATTATAATAGTTAACTAGGAATAAAAAGTAATTCTATATACTTTAAAAAATATCCTTAGTTATATTAAATACGTTAAGAATAAGTATTACGAGGATTAGCTTTAGCCTAGGTAAGGAAATGTATACCCTAATATAATAAAAATTAATATATACTTAGGTACGATAGTTTTTTATATTTTACTTATTAATATATTATTTTTATTATACTTAAAGGATATAAACTAATTAGGTATTATATTTAATAATACGAGGGATAGATTATTAAATAGTAAGTAGTTTATACTTATTAAAAAGTAATAGGGGTATACATTTATAAGGCTCGAATTAAATATTAAATTTATTAACTATTTTATAAAAAAAGAGCTTAAGTAATTATATAAGCGCTTTAGCTACTTATTAGTTATAAAGCTATATAACCTCTTAAAGTAATTGGGGAATAATATAAAAATAGGGGCTCTAGAGTATTTAATAAAAATATATTACTAATATTAAATAAATACCCAGAGCCTATATAAATTTAAATTTAAATTATATAACGAGCTTAACTTTAACTAAGAGATCGTTATTAATATTTTTTATTTAAATAATTACTTAGTATTATATATTATTAACGAGGCTATATTATTCTAAGGAGGCTAATTCCTTAAGGACCTAGTTATTAAAACTATTTAGTTAATATTAAAAAGAGTATAAATTAATATATACTAGGGGCTACTAAATAAGATTAAGACTAATATAAATACGAGCTTTAAATTAGTAGAGTTTAATAATAATATTACTACGTATAGTATATAGTTAAAAATCGTATTTATTAAGGTATATTATAATATTAGTAAAGTAAAAAGAGCTTATTAATAATTAAAAAGAGTATTAAAAAGGTATAAGGTATAAAGGACTTTCGTAGTGCGGTACTTAGGAAGAACTACTAATACTTATAAAAATAATATAAAATACCTCTTTTAATTAGGTTAATACGGCTTTAATTAACGGAGTTATAACCGAGGAAAGAGGGTAATATTAACTAGATCAGAAGAGTAGAGTTCTTAATCGTCTTATATTATCGTATTTAAAAATAAATTATTAAAAAGGCTCTAGTTCGATTTTAAAAAAGTATATATATAATTAAAATAAAAATCCGTATTACTAAGCTCCTCTTTTTAATTAGGGGCCCTTTTTTTTATATTTTTTTTTAATTAGCTCTCTTATAGGTCCTTATACTTAATTAGTTTTAAAAAAAAGAAATACTAAAACTAATTATTTTACTCTATTTTAATCGTTCTCTAATTTCTTTTTTTTTAATTTTTTATAAAAAGAAATTATTTTAGATTAGTCCTAGTTATTATATATAGTTAATTATATTAAGCTTTTTATTTACTCTTTTTTTTTATAATCGCTTTTTTTACCTCTTTTACTTTTATTATTTTTTTTACTAGCTTTACTTAGTTTTTATCTTAATCTTTCTTAGTAATCTCCTAATTCTAACTTTTACTAGCTTAATTCTCCTTAGATTTTTTTATTAATAATAGTATTTAAACAGTATAAGTTAGAGTTATATATATAGTTTTTATAATTAAGTCGTTATACTAATTAACTTATTATTCTTTTATACTCTTATTAATATTAGCTTTATTTATATAAATATTATAATATTATAAAAAATCTTAATAAAATTTAGTTAGTTTTTAACGTTAGCGTTCGCTATTTTTTTATATAGCCTAATTATATTTAGAGAGCGTACGTTTAATAGCCTCTTATTTTAACTAAACCCTTAGTATTTTAATTAGAGTTTTTATAATAGGACTATCCCTGCTCCTAACTAGAGTATTTAAAAAGTTATTTCCTTAGTTACTCGGACTAGTTTTATTAAAAACCGGGCTAAGGTATAATAACGACTTAAGTAGTAATATATTTAATAAAGATTTTATTATTTTATAGGTCCTAGGAGTATCGATTAGGTATATAAATTAGTTATTAATAACGGCGTTTAGATATTAGTTAGTAGCTTTTATTAGTTTAATTACTTATAAAATCTAATTAGGGTTGCTACTTATTATAAATCCTTAAGTACTTTTTAATATTTTTAAAAATCGAGATAGTAAAGATAACTTTTTAAAAGTAGTAAGTTCTTATTTAAAGTTTTTAATTATTTTATATATATTTTTAAAATACGTAAGATTAATAAGAGTATAATAATTATAATTATAAAAGTTATAGATTTTTAAATCTTAGTTAGTAAACCTAAAGCTAAGTAAATAAGAACCGGATTTTTAAAGAGTTAGTGCTTTAGGAGTATTAGTTATAATATAGTTAGAGTTATTTAAGTTAGTATAGGGCTTATTTTTAAAGTCTTAATTATTTATTATTTTATTAAAGGACCTTTTTAAAGGAGGTATTATTATATTAAAAAGGTAATAACTATCGTATTAGAACTTATAACTAATTTATTAAATTTAAGCCGTATAGAGTTTATTATTAAACGATTTAAAGTATTTATAAATTATTTAATACGTATTATAAGTTAGGTTAAGCTAGCCGTATTAAACTACGTTATAGAACTATTTAAGTACGTATAAACCGTATTCTTATTTACTTAGCTATTATATTATAAGGATTACGTAAACGCTTATATTAATTAGTTATTAAATATAAAGAGGTATATTAATTTAGCTATAAAAGACCTTTAGTACTTAGATATTATTAATAAATATCCTCTCTAAATACTTAAGAGCTTACTTCGGATCGTATTAATAAACTATACTATCTTATTAATTAATAATTATTTTTATAAAATAGCCCGGATCGTTAATATAAAAAGAAAAGATTATTAAGTATACTAAAGTCTTAATTTTTTATATAGTTTTTTAAGTTTAAGGGATTAGAGTAGGGGTCTTATTTAGTTTAAAAATACTTTCTTATCCTTTTTTAATTATAATTATATTACGTATTAGAGCGAGGTTTTATATTATAACCTCTATTATAAATCCGATTTTATATTTTTAAATCTAATTTTTATATAATAAGCGTTTTTCAAAGTTATAATAATTAATTAGGATCTTTATTACTTTATAATAAGTTTAACCTATCTAAGTTTTTTAGTTTTTTAGACTTTTAAAAGCCTCGGGGCGCTAATTAAAAAAGGGAAGTACATTCCTTATACTAAGCTAATTAAGAAAGTTAATTTTACGAGGGGTTAGGATTATTTAAAAGAAACTAGTTTATTTAGGTACTAAGTTCGGGTAATAGTTAATATATACTTTATATTAGTAGTTCGTATTAAAATTAATAAACTTAGAGTCTTTAGTATTTATTATAGTTTTAAGGTTAGTCTTATTAAAAGTAATATATCTATTTAGATTTTACTTTTTTAGTTAGTATTTAGTATCGTTTTTAAGGTTTTTTATTATAATTAGGCCCTAAATTCGTACTATATCCTTTTTATTATCTAGTTTAAAAGGGGAAATAAGAGGTAAGGAGGCTATTATAAATTACTAAGTTAGTATTTATATAGTAAATTAGAAAGTAAAAATTAGAGGAAGTTTAATTAGTAGTAGTTATAAGGAAGTAGTTAAGGAGGGAAAAAGGAAAAGTTAAGTAGCTAAGTAAAAAGCTACTCTTTTATACTAATTATAAGGGCGGCCTTTACTAATTAAGAAGGAAGGTGCTATATTACGAATAATAAGAAGGCCCCGATTTTATAATTTACTTTTTTTTTTTATATAATAGTTATAACTTAGTACTAATTAGCTAAGAGGCTTATAATACTTTCTTTTTTAATACCCCGGATCTGGGGGGTATATAGAGGCCCTTTTTTAATTCTTTTATTGTTTTTTATTTTTTTTTTTAAATAATAGCTTTTTAATTATAATTATCCTTTTCTACTCGGTCTCTTTTCTTTTTAGTAATATAATCTACTTATCTATTATATTTAATACTTTAACTATTAGTAACGCGTATTAGATTACTAAAATTACTCGTTACGACGTCCGGCTTTAGTAATATTCCTCCTCTACTCCTAAAAAGGTCTATTTTTAAAAAACTTAGGGTTATAAGTTTTAAGAGGTTAGTAAAAAGTAGATTATAATAAGCGCTACCCTATTTAATTTTTTTAATCTTTATCCTAATTTAATATTACTTTTTTTTAGATCCTTAAAATTACTAATTAGTTAACTCTTTTTAAATTAACCGGAGAGCTTTATACCGAATTCTATATTATAAATCCTTAGGTTAATAAATATACTAAAAAAGAAATAGTTTAGAAGTTTTAGT